>JARHVA010001573.1:2805000-3187500 GCA_037957365.1 Torreya grandis
TTTATTTGGTGGTTTTACCTTGCTAATTGGTAGTTTAGCTAAGCTTTTATCTATGGTCTATTTGTATAAATTGGTGGTTTCACCCTAAGAATCAGTGGTTTCACTCTATTATAAAAACATATGGACTTGATATAGTTCATTTTTATCTCCTCATTGATCCACAAGTTACTTTCTAAAACTTCTAATCCTTTTTCTTGTAGTACCACAGCCAAAACATGGACTTAAAACCTACAATCAACTATTATTTCTCTCCAAAACACTTCTCTCTTGGGATTAAAATGAATAAACACTTATATTTTGGGCTTAAATACAAATGCACATTTCATTTTGGGTTCTAAATAAAACTTGTCACTTAGTCATTTCCATTATTGCTTTTAATTTTTTACTTTTTTCAAGTTGTGTATGTCTTGTGAGGTTATTTGCATGTATTCTCTCCTCTTTTGGGTGACTTAGAAAGTGTGAAGTACCAATTTTTTTTAATCCTAAAGATTTACCTATTATGGTCTTTAGTTTCCCTCTTGGGGAATTTATATGAATTAAAATGGCAATACCTTCATTTTATTTTAACTATGTGGGGTGGATTTCATCACCTTCTTATAAGTCTTTAGGGTTCAATGACTAATAGCTCATCCCCTAGTATTCATAGCAACCACATATATCTGATGAGGTATATAAACTAAGGCTACACTCAGTTGATATTGAGCTGAAATTCCCCTCAAAGATTGATTTTTATATTAGTACTTCATTATAATCCTATGGATGAAGTGGTCATAAAGGTACAGGGACCTTTGGTGAATGGACCATTAAATCTCAACATCCAATTGATGTATTTTTTCCCTTTGGGTACTATATAAAAAGCCTACAAAAATTTAGAGTAGAATCCTCTATACCATAGAACTATTACCGATGTAGGGTGCAAAGGTAATAGCCCCAAAGATTGGCTTACATGTACAGACCTTTGAGATAAGGGTGGAAATACAAAACCACCAATAATTTTATTTAATTATTTAATGAACTCTTAAACTTTTAATCCTTTCAAATGTGAATATTTTAAAGGATCAAGTGATTATGGCATAATCTTGTGTCAGCTATTAAAAATATGACCTTATCATTGATTTCATGATTGTTGTCTCCAAACCTATTTATTTTAAAAGTCCAATTAAGATTAATATGCCAAATTTATTGACTCAAACCAAATTCAAACACATGAATTTTACATAAAGAGGTGTTACTATGTCCATTTTCCAAGTCAAAATTACTCTTTTTAGATGTATTGTTGTACCTTATTCAAACATGTGCCATTATTATCCAAACCACAATAATAATCTATCACTTTTAAGACAAGTTCCAAAGAAAATTAAAAATTACAACTTCAAACCAAATTAAAACCAAATATCATAATTCTTGTCTAAACTATGTTATTACGTTGTCAAATTTGAACCAAGTTCCATGTTCCAAAGTAAATTCTAAATTACAACTTCAAACTAATTCAAGATTGAAGATCCAAACTCTTGTCCAAATTGAGCCATTATGCCATCCATTTTATTCCAAGCCTAGCCTCATTTCGAAACCATTTATAGTTAACCTTCTAATTCCAAAGTCAACTATTCTAGAGTCAAGTCAACCAATCCAATTGTAAAAGTCAAAATTGATCCAAAGTTAACAAAATTACATTCAAATTTCCTAAGTAGGTTTCTTTTCCCACATTTATAAATAAAGTTACCAAGATATACCCTTCTAATTGAAGACCAATTTTAAATGCTGTCAAGAGCTAAACATTAACATTTATTCCCAAAATTGCTTGATATACCTAATACTTGTGTACATTTTTGGAAATACATTAATTCAAAACTCTTATGTGGACAAGTATTCACCTAGGTTCTTTTTTGATTGAAACCATGTACCAAATTAAGATGAGTTTCAAATATCCAATCATATTTCAAAATGAAGATCATAAAAAAACATGTCAAAGTATACACGTAGTGGGGTTATTTATAACCCCTCCTTTGATGAAGAGATAATTTACAACCTATATGTGTATGACGACTATGTAGAGGACAAGGAAGATTATCAATACCTTGCCAACATGCCATCTAATACCAAACCTAAACAATATAACCCCTACCTTCCATCCATACCACCTAATGTTAAATAAATATAATATTGACCATATTATAAACACGTACCATTTTATACAAAACATAGACTTAATGCAATTTGCCTTATGAGTGCACCACCTAGTGTTGAATATAGACATGATTAATTTACACAAATCTTTGATAACAATATGAGCACCTTATAATATTTATATAAATGGGGGATATATTTCCCTTTGTATTTCTCATGGAATATGTGCACTAATTTTAATATTTATATAATAATCCAACAAAAAATCCAATAGATTTATTAATCCATTCCACACCTAACCTTGATCCATTTTCTATCCCATATTAGTTGAAGATTTATTTAACACACCTATATCTAAATGTATTTTTATAATTAGTACCAATTCATATTCTCCCAAAACATGGTTGATAATTCACAACTAGTACATTTCAACCCACATCAAGTACCATCTACAACACAAAATAACATTACTTTATCTTCTCAACAAATCCTTTATTCTAATGACCCAAATATGTCTCAATAACATATTGTAAAAATTCCTAATATATAATAGTTAGTTGCATATATTTCAATCAATCCTCCACATCAATAGGTATCACCCAATCTTCCACCCCAACATGTGGCAACAAATACTCTACCCCAATAGGTGGAAACCAATTTTCCACCTCAATAGGTAGTGACAAATATTCTACCTCAACAAGTTATGACCAATCTACCACCATAAAAACTAGTATCCAATCCTTGATAAATGTTGTCTAACCAATAGTGTGCTTTTTCAATCCGATAAGTTTCACTTAACCAATAAAATTTCCTATTATAAAATAGATCCCTATAATAAATAATAGGTTCCCCTTAATTCCCAATAAATACCCTTGAATTCTCAACAACTATTTATGCATTTAGATCTCAGTTCCCTCCAAATCAATGTCACACTTAACAAGTGCCATACCAATAACAAGTGCCTTATCAATAATATAACCTCAATCGATGGGTCAATATTCCTAGTAGAACCAATTTAGTATAAATTACCTAATATTCCATACCATTTATTTAGCTAGGTCAAATACACCCTCTTTTTAATACTTATAAATATGTGCCTACTCCCTCTCATGCTGGTCCCACTTATCAAGGTTTGCAAGAGGTGAAAGATGCAATTTCTATCATCCAAGTAAGAATTCAAGCAAATAAGTTTAAATTAGATGATATATTCTCTTATCCATTTGATATGACTTATCTTAAAATACCATTCCTACATCATTTTGAGATGCCCAAATTTTATAAATATAAATCAAAGGGTGATCCCAAGGAACACTTGAAAATAATTTTTTGTGGCTTGTCAAGAATTTGCATATAATAGTATTTAGTTTGGATAGGTAGGGATTGAAGTGGTTTGTCCATCTCCCTAATAATTTTATTGAAAATTTTGATGATCTATCTAAGAAAATTTTAGAACACTTCTCTTATAATGTGGAACATGAGATGACTATGATTTACTTATGTCATGCTAAATAATGAGGAAAAAGTTTTGATAGCTATTTATAGTGGTAGCATGCATTGGCCAGCTAATTCCCACATAATATCCTGAATAAATAATTGGTTGTAGTTTTTACTACTAATATATAATATGACATAGCTTATAATCTCAAGCTTCATTATGTCAATACATTTGAAGAAATTATTATCCAAGGGATTACAAATTGAGAAATTCCTTATTTATAAAGGATTTATAAAAACCAATTTCAAAACAAGTCTCAGCCATATCCATCTCAATAAAATACATCATAAAATCCTAAACCATTCAGTAACAATAAAAATGTTATAGGCAATGGAGTAAATGAATCCAAAAATGTGAGAGTGAAAAACTGATTATTCAATAAACCTCACATGTTCAATCAACCCCACCTCATTAGCCATCTAGTTTGTAAAGACCACCTCCAAGAAGATGTCAATACCAAAATCAAATTTTTAGTGACCTTGGAGAGCCAATTGAAGCAATATTTTAGAATTTGGTCACAACTGACATGATTATTTGGCAAGTATCAAAACCATTCCCAAAAGGCCAACATAAGACCACTTGGTATAGAGTACATGAGTTATGTGACTATCATTAGGTTAAAGGTCATTTGGTTTATATATGTGTAAAACTTCACCACCTCATCTAGAATTTGTTAGAGAATTGTGAAATAGATATGGACAATGTTGCTTTAACTTCCAACCCAAATTTGGGTATTTATCAAAAACCCTTTTCCACAACACAACTATAAAAATCAAAATCAATGTTAGACTAATAATTATAACCATAATAGACCTTCAATAAATTATAACTAAGGTTATAATCAATGTAAATAATATCAAAAACTAGAATCAAAGTTTAGACACCTGGTCCAACCAAGTTACTTACAATGATGTGCCTTTCAGCTATGGTAATATTATAGGTTTTATTAATAATAGAAATATAACTACTACTAATATTAATTATAATCCAATAACCAATAATACCCAATGTACAACACCATAAATTTTAGGACCTCCAAAATCTTATGTAAATAATCTTCCATTGATGTGACTTGGCATTCATGCAAACCAACACCCAAAGGTTACCATTCTAATCCCTCATCCTCATTTTTATAATTATCATAACCACACACAGACTCAATATTATCCTATAGTAACTTGATGTTTCAAGGTTTCCATTTAAGGTCCCCCACATTATTCCTCTAATAAAACCATTCAAGGTCCTCCACTTCAAAAGACCAAGCCAATTACATCTACTAATAACAAACCATATTATATTGTGGAATATCTACAAAAGACACTGGCAAATTTTTTTATCCTAGTTATTATATGTACATATAATGTCCACAAAAAAATATTGAATTAATTATTAAGTCAATCCAAATTACCAAGTGAAATTGTTCCTAAAAAATTCCAAACATATTTGAGTCACTTGACCCCATGTCAACAACTTTCCTTTAACCAAAGTAATCTATCACCCCTTCGTCATTCATATTAACTCACTTTATATAAAATTAGTCATTTCCTAGCATAAAGTCAAATGTGTCCTCATCAACAATGGACTAGGTTTGAGTATTATAACTTTGAATTTGGTCCAAAATTTAGGATACATGATAGTAGATCTATAATCAGATAACATTAAAATCAAGGAATATGATAATTAGGAATCATAATCATAGGTCACCATTTTCTTACCTATTTTTTGGGGACCTTTAACCCATGATACTTTATGCCATGTCTTGGATCTAGAACTTCCATATAGTTTATTCCTTGGGATGACTTGGATACATGAAGTATGTATAGTACCTTTCGTGTTGCATTAGTGTATAAAATTCCCTCACTCAAGTTTGGAGATCACCATAGTTGGAGATTTAAAACCATACTAATATTTCAAACATCTTAAAGCATAATGTGAAATCTACAATTATCGACTTGGCCTAAATCATGTCCCTAAAAATATAGATAGGTAAATTTTCAACCTTTTGAGTCAAATTATGTGGATCAAATCAGCCTTTAATCTACTTCATATAGACAACCTCCCCAAATATCTAACCATTTACCATATAATACATGGGCCTGAATATCAAATTGGCGAAGCCTTTCATATCACTAAATTTCATAAAACACCCAAATCATATGGTAGACCTAAATTAAAACCTACTTGAATAGAATTGTGAAATAAGTATGATTGTTATCAAAACCAATTCATAAGATAAATAAAAAATCCAAGATGATGATGACTCATGGTTGTATAATGATGATTTTTCCACTTTATACCCAATCAAAAAGTATCCTATCCTAAATATGATAATGTAAAATCAATCTTATCAAGGTAAAGGCTTGGGGAAAAAATAATAAGGACCTATCAAGTCAGTATCTATTGTTAAACACAAAGGTACTAATGGTATTGGACACAAATGACCTAGAGGTGACCCCTTCAATTTTGAGAGTGATACCAATTTATCATCTAATGATGATAATATTGGTAATGATGTAGAGTCCTATTATAATATCTATGATGAGTTACCTGACTCTAATTTATTTTACCCTAATAAAAATTTTACCATTAATTTTATTCCCTCTAATTACCCTCTTTTCCTCCAACATCCATAATTAATTGACTTGGATCAACAAGACTAATAAAAACCATTGGATGATTTCCATAATGAAGAGGTAATTTAAGAAATCTTATGTCTTGAATATATGGTTTGTCAATTGGAATTCATAAATAAGGATTTTCTATTACATTAGACCTTGACACCTATTTTAGAGAGTAGGTGAAATTATTTAGTCAAAAATAAAATGAAAATTAAAATGAAACATTGAGATCCAAAATAGAAAACTTCTTTAAGCCCCTTTTAGACTATGAAAAAAGTGAAGAAAAAAATGAGTCCATTGGTGAAAACTTGTTTCAAGTGCCATTGGCTAGGAAGTTCATATTACTTTGACTGCATACCAAGGTGAATTCAATCCCATATCCTAATCCTAATTATAAATTAATTCAAAATATCAAAAAGTATTCAAATAATTGATCTAAGATCTACCACATGCCTTTACTAAGTGGCTATTACTAGCCTTTGTTGACTCAGATTATTCATAAATGGGTGAGCTCAAAGAGGCATTTGAGACACCATAGGATGAGTATAAATGAACTTAATTACCACTAATTATATAATATGGTTCCACACTACTTATAGAAGACACTATAGAGGTCAATATTGGAACACCAGTCGATCCCAAATGGATTGATATGGGAGTGTCTCTTACTGAATAAGAACATGAGCTTATTATTTCCCTCCATCATGATTTAATTATTATTTTTTCCCAGTGTTATTCATATATTCATATTGGATACTTATTTAGTTGTACATTGCCTTATTATACACCCAGATGTAAATTTGATCAAGCAAAAATTGAGAAAAATGCATCCTCACATTACCATCCTAGTTAGGAAAGAATTAGATAAATTATTAGAGAAAGGATGTATTCATACCATAGAATATTTAGAGTGGATATAAAAAATCATCCCAATTATCAATAATCCACAAGGAATCTAATTATTTACAAGTTTTAGAGATATCAATAAAGCATGCTCAAAAGATGACTTTCCTTTACCAAACATTTGTATGATTATAGATTCCATATTAAGTTACGAGATGTTATATCTTATAGATGGATTATTAGTGTATAATAAAATAAAAATAGCATCTGAATACTAGTAAAAATAGCATTCACTACTCTATGGAGGACATTTTTTTATCAAGTGATGCTATTTGGCCTTAACAATGTTGGTGCTACATACTAATGTGCGATGATTGTCATCTTCCATGACATGGTGCACAATATTTTGGAAGACTATGTGGATGAAATTTTAGGAAAATTTAAGACTAGATCAAACCATTCAAAAGTATTACAAATAATAATTAAAAGGCTTCATGAATACAAGGTACATCTTAATCCTAATAAGTACATATTTGGCATCACTTCCAATAAATTGATGGGTTTCATTATCTATCATAGGGGCATTAAGGTCTATCCAACCAAGGTTAATGTCATTTAGAAAATGCCTCCTTCTAATTTGAAGTAGCTTTATATCTTGTAGGGAAAAATTCAATCCATTTAATGCTTTATTTCACAATTAGTATATAAGTGTCATCCCTTCACCCATATTTTAAAGAAGGGTGCCACCTTTTTACAAAATGTTGATTATTAATTGGTATTTGAGAACTTAAAAAATTATTTGGAAAATCTACCCATCTTATCTCCACATACACCTAGAAAAAACATTTTTTCTCTATATTTCATTAATTAAACATGATATTGGGGCATTCCTAGCCCAACATGATTCTTAGGGAAAATAAAGAGCCATATACTATTTAAGCCTCACACTAGTTGCCTATAAACATAATTATATATAAGTTTAAAAATACTAATTAGAAATGGTGTTTGCAACCCATAAGTTATGACATTATATTCTCAACAATAAGACCATTGTTATTTCCAAAGTAGATCCACTCAATATCTACTTACCAAGGCAACTTTAACTAGCCATATGGCTAAATGGGTCAAGGTTTTGAGTGAGTTTGATATTTAATATGCACATAAAAAGGTAATTAAAGGGTGAGTAATTACATATCAACTTTCCTAAGAGCCCTTATAAAATACCAAGACACTCACTTTTAGTTTTATTTATGAATCAATCATGACTATTGATGAAACCTCTTCTGAACCATGACATTGAACACTCTACTTTGACTATTCTTACACATATTGTGGATATGGCACCAATATTCTATTTGTTATATTACATGTGGATCTTATTCCTAAGACATTTCATATGGAGAACTTGATTTTAGTTTAAATTTAAAACAATGGATTCATATGTCATATTTTATAGAAATTTTTAAGAGACAAATGTAGATTTGGTCATCATTAGCACATCTAAAACAAATAGTATCTCAGAGTGTCTTATGCAAGGTTTTCCTATATAGGGGACTAGTAAAATTTCATCTTTATACTATTTTTGAATCCTGTACCATTCATTCCATCCTATTCCATTTCTATTTTCCACCCTATTGTTTATTAGTAGTATCTTCCACTATAAATATGAATAATAGTGGCTCAAGGTTCATTTGGACTATATTGGCATCACTCAATTTTTTAGGTCAGTTTGACCACCTTTGTTCCATGCTCTCTAAATTTTTCAATCAGCATAAGCCATGCTCTCACTACTTTTTGAGTCTCTTTGATACTTATCATTAACCAAAGCCATTTATATAAAAACCTTACTCAAAAAAATGTGAAAACCATGAAATAAGTTCAAAACCCAAAATAACCTAAGAAATTACAATTTACCTATAAGTACTTAAAATTTCCATTAGAGATATAAAACAATAAAATATTTACATGTCATTTCATTCTGTTCACTAGTGACCTTTCATCCTATTATGGATGGTGTAGTTTTCAACCTATCTTAGGTGGAAAAATCTTATCCAGTCACAATCATTTCCACTTTAACATTACCATTCCTTCATTTACATTCGCATTTCTAGGAGTAATACATCAACATGAGGTCCACACAGACTATGTAGGCAACACATGGATGTAGGGGTATCTTGAGTCAACTTAGTCAATCTTATTTCCATTTCATTTTTCTTGGTTTATATAACACTCTCATTATGTTATGAGTATACCTTTCCTTTCCTATTATTAATATACAATAAAATCTCTTACTTGTCATCATTTTTTCTTCTTTCCCACATCCTTTGAAGAAATACATTTAACATAAAGTCCATTGAAAAATTTAAGCAGTGTCCACTTACATGGGACATTTATAAACAACTCAATCACCCCTTCATTTTTATTTTATTCCCCCATTTCATTCAAGTTTTCATCTCATCCTATAAATTTTCCTATAGATATTATTGGCATAATCTCTAAAAGTAATGCCTTAATTTCACACATGCATAAATGATTAATTATTTACTTGTTTATTAATTTTTGATTGTGTGTTTGTTTGTTTATTAAATTTTTTATTTTTTTATTTTTGTTGGTAAATTTATTTAATTTTACTTAGTTACTTTAGGTTTAGTGCATTATACTTTACACTTAAGTCTTGATCTATTATATCATATTCTTGAGTTGTATATATGTGTACCTAACCTAATATTGGTTTATTGCATTATTATTTATACTTATGAATTAATTATTAATGTATATTTTTAAGTTGTTTATGTTTGAATTTTAATCAAGTTATTACATGTATGGTATCCTATGTTATCATGATTCACTAATAATTTTGATACATAATGTCCAAATTCAAAATAAAAAATCAAGTGCCAGAGGTCTCACAAGCAATATTGTAGCAAAGCATTTCTTGTCTACTTTCCCAAAACAAGATTTTTGAATCCTATTACTAATATATATGTTTCTCATGATACATATCAACAAATTAGTATATAAATGTGAAAAATATTGTTCAAACATGATCAAATATCCATTTTAAATGCCAAATCAAAACATATCAAATTTATAGTACATAGAGTAATCTCAGATCATCTATACATTATTACAATTAAATAATAAAAAATAAAAAATGATGCATTAAAGATATCAAAATGAACAAAAAAAGTAACCATAATCATCCAATCTCATTTTTTATTCTATCATCATAAGGTAGGTAACCAAACACTGAATCCAAAGAGAGCATCATATATATAAATGGTTTATGTAAACATTAATCACAAATATACAAAAATAATGTTATATATCTCATAATAACAATGTCATACACATCACAAATATATACATATCATAATTTAAAATAAAAATAACTATCATAATCAGCTCTAGATCTATGTATCCTCATGCCCTACCTATTGTGGTGGACCTCTAGGCCCTGGTAGAAGAGGTGGAGATTGGTGTAATAATTACCCTAAACCTAAAGTAGGATGTGTTCTCGATCTGTTAAACCTTGTCACTATCCTTTGTGCCTCATGTACCTCAAATTCATGTGCCCTAATCATTGGTGTTACAACCCCCTCATATAATTTCTTATAGTAATTTTCCTCATCTTTAGTTCTAAGTCTCTCACAGAAAATCTATGATAATCTTAGACTTATGAGCACCTATCATATTGTATCTCACTCCCTATAAATCCTTTCTATGTTTACTTGGTCCCTATATCTATTATCCTTTGACCTATCTCTAAAATTGAATCTAGGCCTAAATTTGTGCCATCTAGTCAACCTATACCTTCAATGAGGCAATATCTAACTAAAGGGTGGAAATCTATGTATCTCTAAAAGTCACTTGCTATTATAACTAGATGAGACTAGCCTATAGCTGATATATCTATACCACTTTGGAAATATGTTAGAGTATTTTCAATGATGTCATGGAGGTGTCCTAGTGAGTGGAAGATGTGCTTTGATAGCCTACACAACAATGACAAATTGTGGAATATGCTTGATAAAGTGTGCTTGAAGTTAGCTTGGTTGATCTTTAGTATTGGCATGGTTAGAGATGCTAAGGGATGAGTATGAGGTTTTGATCATGTTAAAGGGGTTATTTAAGATGTTTTATAAGCTTTGAATGCTTGTGTGCATGATTTTAATTCATCTAGTTATCCATATTTTTCATCTAGACACTTTGAGTCTAGTGGCATAAATTTTGAGTAGGTAGTTTGATGACATCACTTGTACCACATGGAATTGATTCAAGGGGAGTTGGTCATATGATTTTAATCACATTAGTACCTATTTTTTATGTGCCATATTTCAAGTAATGAATCAAATCATGATCAAATATATGAGAATGAAAAGTTAGGTAATCAGATAGAATTCATTATTTTCCCATACTAAGCCAAATTTGAAAAGGGTTCAATTAGAGCCGAGTAATCATGTTGATGATGTTAAAAATAGCATGCATGAAGGTGTTTAGACAAAATGATCATATGGGTTTATTTATTTTTGTGCCTAGTTTTTATGTGCTAATTCTTAGGTCATGTGATGAAGCACATCAAAATATATACATGTTTAAAATTAGGCTCAAGGCATTTTGATAGTGTTTTCCCATACTTAGCCAAATTTTCAATATGGAAAAAACAGTCGAGTGAGAATTTTTATGGTGTTACATCTTACACATGTTAAGATATCAATAGAAACTGATCATATGGGTTTGTTTATTTTGATCATGGTTGATTTGTACTAAATTTGAGATCATGCACTAAAGTCAAAAAAGTTTATGTAGGAGCAAAGTTTGTCTCCTAGATAAATTCTAAGCATAGTTGGCTCTGTGATAGAATATTTTGAGAAGGAATTTCAATGGTAATATATCTTACATACATGAATGTTATAAAATAATTTTTTTTATATGGATGGATTATCACATATGGTCCAAATTTGATATCATACATCTAATCACAAACAAATTTATTAAGGTTCAAAAATGGCCTTACAAATAGATGAGAAATGGTTCTCATACATAGTCATTTTTTGTTAATGTTAAAGATTAGGATCAAATGGAGATCTAATAGCTCACAAGATTTAATACAATGAATATATATGGTGCACAAAAAGTCAATGAGGAGTGTCCATTGGTCAATAGAGTTAAAAATCAAGACCAAATGAAGATCCAACAATGTGTGGGTGATCATACAAATCATGATCTAATTATGCATATTGATCTAGATGTTAAGAAGAATTTAAGGTTTAATGATGGATAAAAAGTGAAAAATAAATATCTAATGGTGAGTGGGTGTTCATTAAAATTGATTTAATGGTGTGTGATACATGATAAAGACCTAACTAATCCATGGAGATCGATGGAGTAAGTGGAGTCAACATTACAAGATTGCATGAGATGAGGTCAAAGCAATAGATATTTAATGCTTGAACATTGGAACCTATGAATTAAATTTCAAAAGAGATATATTATATGAGATTGATAGAAGGATAAGAGGACATGAGATATGAGTATAGTCATCAATGTTTAATTGTGATGTTGGCATTTCAATATTTGAATTTTATAAAGGAAAAAACCAATCTGTGGTTTTTCAACCATATTTTTTGATACAAGATGAATTTTCTCATGTAGTAAAAATAAAAGTGAGGAATCCAAGGAAAATTTGTAAATATGGATTTGAAGATTTGAAAGTGTGTACATAAAAAGATATTGATCTTAAAAGTTGACTATGGTTCCGTGCTTGTTCTGCAAGTGACCCAAGAAGAGTATTTGAGCTTATGTAGATGTTGTTTTGATGTTTCATGGTGAATTGGCTATTAGGGAGTGTTTTAGACTCCATAAGGATTCTCTACGAGTATTTTAGAGGTGTGATCAATCTATCATGAGTATGAACAATGCTTAAGAAGTTGACTATATGTTTGGTAATGGTGTTCTTGTGTATAAGGTCTCTATTTGAATTGATTGAGCATATGTAGAGGTGAGAAAAGGTGACTATGATCATTTGAGGATGTCCTAGGGGACATAAGGAGTGGAAATATATATTATTAAGTTTTAATATGTTATTATTATGCTTAGATAAGTATCGAAGATCTAAATGGGTCTCCATAAGACCTTAAAGTGACTTAGGCCTATTTTGAAAGGGGATTGTGCTTAAGTGTGACCCATATGAGATGCCTTAAGGGTAAAGGCATGTTTTTTGGTTGACAAGGAAATATTTTGATCTTTTTAATTCATGGATGCTCTATATATAGTGAAATAAAATGTGTTGGTTTCTAGACTTGTAAGGAAGAGACTTTGTGTGGAAGATTTGTGAGAGAGAATTGTGCAAGGTGGATGTGAGATTTGTGAAGTGAAGGATAGGTCAATTAGAATAGTTTTCTGACTATACATATGACCTTTAGGTCATGTTCCTAATGTCATGATAGTTATTATAGTTTGAGCTTATGTGAAGAGGTCTGAGTGTGCATATAATGATAGTTTGGGTGAAGAAGGAAAGAGTTTATGACATGCCTATGGGAGAGGCCTATTTGAAATAGAGAGAGAGTTTGTGTAGAATTTAGAAAATAGAGATACATCAAGTGTTGAAGACATAATTTATAATTTGAAGGTGTTAAAAGGAGGTTCTAAAGGACTTGGTATTCCTTAGGTGAAATTTCTCCTTATGAAATAGGTGTTTCACTAAATACCTTTGGTCAGGAGGATATGATCAAGGTTTGATGGTCTAAAGGATTTGATCAGTCTCTTGTTTTTAATTTATTATAGGATAGTAGTCTATTTATGTTACAAGATTTATAGTGGGGTTTGTTCTCCATGAGGGTTTCCCAAAGGAACTATGTGTTATGTGTTTGATCTTGTGTATGCATTAAATGCATGAACACTTTTGTTAATGCTTGTTGATCAAGTTGATATATGTTGATTGGTTAATAGTTTAAAGGATTACAATTTTATATGGGCTCACTAATTCACCCCCCTCTTAGTGATTGTACCTCTAGTAATTGGTATCAGATCAAGTCCTTTGGTAAAGGCTTAACAACTTGAAGGTGATCCAAGGTACAATGGATAGTCATAATGTGTAAAGTGGTTTCTCTACTAAGCAAGCACCGATGTTCAATGATCCAATTATGCTTTTTGGAGTGTCAGGATGAGTACATACATTATATACTTAGTGTTTGATGTATGGAAATCTATTTTGGATGGTTATATTGCTCTTGTTATTCTTCCATCTAGTGTTATAAACAAGAATCTATTTGAAAAAAAATTTAAGGTAATGAATGTAATCACTTGTGGTCTTACAGAGACTGAGTTCTCCAAAGTAATTCATTGCATATCTACCAAGGAAATATGGGATAAATTAAAGACTATTTCTTAAGGAGATTCAAATGTCAATATTGCTAAGTTGTAGACTCATAGAAGGTAATTTGAAAGTCTCAAGATGAATGAAGAAGATACTATGGCAACCTTTCTATAGAGAGTTGATGAGATAATGAACATCATTAGAGGTCTTGGAGAGAATATTGAAGAGACTGATATTGTTCGAAAGGTATTAAGGTATCTATCCCCCAAGTTTAATCCAAAAGTATATGTTACAAAATAGATTCATGACCTTACTTAGTTGAATATGGATCAATTGTATGGCACCATTACTGCCTATGATATGAGGAAGAATGATGATATAGCACCAAAGAAGGAAGAAGCTTTCAAGATTGAAATGAATACAAAGAATAAGTTCCAAGGTAAGAATTTCAAGGAGGATGATATTCCTGATATACATGAGGATGAACTAATTGCTTTAATTTTAAGAAAATTGAGAACAGGTTCAAGAAAGTATAAAGGCAAACTACCTCTCAAATGCTTCAATTGTGGTGAGACAGGACATTTTACTAATAAGTGACATCATAAGTATAAGAAGGAAGATGATGAAGATAATGATCAAGGTCGTGATGATATCAAGATATATTTTAGGTCTGATAAAATCAAGAAGGGATTCATAAGGTTTGACAACAAGTACTTCAAAGACAAAGGAGTCTCTACACCAAAGAAGACTAAAAATCATCAGATGAGAGTGAAACACTAACTCAAAGTATGATCATGAAAATGATGGTCCTATTAAAGATATATCCCTTTTTATGGCTAAGGAAGGAAGTTGTTCAAAATAAAAAGAGTCTACTTGGACTGATTCAAATGATGATGAAGATGAGGTGGACTATGAGACTACAATGACTAATGCTTGTGAAGAATTGAAGATTGAGAAGATCAATAAGAAGATGAAATCTAAACTCAAGGAATTTGAGGAGAAATTTAGTGTGTTTGAGTCAAGAATGGATGAAGATGCCAAGGTGAATGAATATATGGTCAAACATTTAATTTGTCAATTAGAAATTCTATCTACAAGCCCAAAACCTAAAGAAGATGAATGTGCAAGGTATGTAATTAAAAATGAGTCATTAAAATCTAAGTTAGAGAAGGTATCTAGTAAGGTAATGTCATTTGTGATATTTTAAAAGAGTTTAAGTGATCTAGATAATATTTTGAATGATCAAACAAATGAAAGTGATAGAATTGGTCTTGGATACAGAGAAAAACTAGAGACTGCAACTCAAGATAAGATGTAGACTAATGTGAACAAGGACAATCAACCTTTGAAGACAAATCGTCAAACAAGGAATGATAGTACAAATATATTGAATAAAAATTAGATCAAATATCCAAATGCCATTAGATATGCAAATTTCAATGGTTATTACTATAATTATAATTAGTTTGGGCATAAATCTAGAGAATGTAGAATACCGATTAAGAATGAATTTGTATGGAACTATGATGGGGGTCATTAGTCAAAAGGTGTGAACAAGGTTGAGTGATTCAACTATCATGATATAGGAAAATTTGTAAAAAATTATCCATTTAAGGTAAGATAAGCTAAGTTTCCATCAAGGAGTATGGTTTACTACAACTATGAATAGAGAGGTCACATTACTAGATTCTACAAGCAAAGGCGTACAAGACATAATAGGTTTTATCAGGCTCATAGAGTGGAAGATAGAAGTTAAGTGAAATCATGGAGACCAAAGGTGGTAAGTATAAATTATGACAATTCTATAGGTCTAAGTAATCTATTTTCTATGATGGAGAATGATATAGATGTTAAAGAGTGCCAAGAGCTCTCATTAACTATTCATGTTGAGAGTGAAGAGACCAAACTCAAGGAGAAGACCAAGGTACTAGTCAAGGCTAGTTTTGAGATGTGTATGGATCCAAGTGAACATCCTAATATTGTTGATCAATATTCATGAAAAGAACATAAATTTTTGGTGCCCAGTGGTAAGGTTTAGAATTGCATGGTTGATTCTTCAAATAAAAAGGTATTTTAAGATTCTATAGTTCCTCCATGTGTTGTCAATTCTATCTTTGAATAAAAGGAGAGTGATATAGAATAAGAAACACTTTTCTTATTTTAGACTAAAAATAAGAAGAACAAGATCAAGAAGTCTTATAGTTATAAGAGGATTCTAGTGGTTACTAAGGAGATGTCGGCCACTCATGGCTTCACTTTGTTTTAAAGAATTGAGGTGTAAAAGATGTCTTTGTCAATGCTTCTTAACAGACTCCTTTTAGTGGATAAGTAAGTATTGATTTGATGTTTTTGAGATGGTCCTAGAAGACTAGAGTTGAGTGTTCTCAGTTGGAATAGGTATGTCCAGATGGAAAATATGCTAAGGTGATATCTTGATGTTGATAACTATATATGGAGTAGTTTGCATGGTCAGATTAAAGGTTCTCAGATGGCCTAATGAGATTGATTTAATATCAAGATGATATTGTTACATATAAAGGTATATTGACCTTATTCTTGCATGCTCTATGTGATTTTGTGATCTAAAGGTATGTTGAAGTAAATTTGGATATTTTTGTTGGCTCTTGGGTTTATCAGTTTGTGCTTAAGAGCTTGCAAGTCCTAAAATGGGTTATAAGAAGTTAAGGTTCCCAATGTTTTGGAATCTAAAATATTGGTCCATAAGTGTGTAATGGTTTTCTCTAGGTGTACAAGAAGTTTTAGAGGTGGTCATTGAATGGAAGGTGCTATGTTGACCTTGTTTATTTTAAGATTCTATGGTTTTGGGCTCTGCCAAAAAAGTTGTCTACATTATGAGTTAAGGTATAAGGATTCTTAATATGTTTAATGGGATAAATGGGTTTTCAAATCAAGCTTCATAGAGATTTTAAGGTTTTTAGTTTTCAAGTTATTCAAGTTTTTGTCAAAGTTGGAGGCCAGATTAAGTAGTTATTTTGTGAAGGAAGTAAATTATAGAGGATGATCTAGTTGTTTAAAATTGGTGTGTTGAAAGTGGAATATGATAGTGATCTAGATATGAAGTTTTAGGTCTTGAGGATATATCTCTCGAAATATATGGGATCTGTAAGTTCTAGGTAGGGCTAGAAGGAGTCTAAACAGGCTTAATATGAAGATTTGATGTTTTTGATCAATATTTCAAAAAGAGAAACATATGTATATTTTAAGGATATTTCTTAGGTTGTTTTATATCATGTTTACTATTTAGTTATGGTATGAAGTTTTTTTTTATGGTCTTTGAGGTGGTATGAGAGAGAAGGCTAGTAAGCCTTCATGATGGCTCTTCATGGTATGCAGAGATTTGAAGATGCTCAAAAGGTGCAATGGCTCAAAAATATTAGGGGGATATCTTTAAAATGTTTTCCTAGTGAGTTCCATTAGATCTTCATTTTTTGTTTGTTTTTTCTTCATTAGTTATAGTGCTTGGTTGAAGAGAGTGTTGGCATGATGCAAGAGGAAGTTGTCAAGGTAAGAAGAGGTAAGATTAAGGCAAGGGTGAGTGTGTATCGTATTTATAAGATGGTCCTTTCCTATTTATTATATTTTTAGGTCCTTAGGATTAATTTTTTTCCACTTTGTAATTGTGTCAAAGGGGGATAAATTTTCTATTGTGGGAGTGCTTGAAGAGAGAGGTGAGTTTTTTATTATTATATATGATAGTTGCTAACATCAATGATAAAAGGTGAGATTAGTGGAGTATTATCAATGATGTCATGTTGATTTCATAGAGGTGTCCTAGTGAGTGCATGATGTGATTTTACAGCCTAAGCAACAATGATAAAGTGTGTAATATGCTTGACAGAGTGTGCTTGAAGTTGGCTTGGTTGATCTTCAGTTTTGACATGGTTAAAAATGCTCAAGGATGAGTATGAACTTTTGATCATGTGAAATGGGTCATATAAGATGTATTATAATATTTTAGTTCTTGTGTGCATGAGTGAAATTCATCTTGTTGTCCATAGTTTTCATCTAGACACTTTGAGTTTAGTGCTAGAAATTCTGAGTAGGTAGTTTCATGACATCACCATTACCATGTGGAAGTGAGTCAAGGGGAGTTGGTCATATAATTGTAATAACATTAGTACTTATTTTTTATTTTACATATCTTATGTCATGCATCAATTATGGTCAAAGATATGAGGATATAATGTTGTCTACTTAGATAGAATTCACTATTTTTCCATACTTAGCCAAATTTGCAAAGGGTTCAAGTAGAGCTGAGTAAGCATGTTGATGATGTTAAAATTTTCATGTGTGAAGATTTATATACAAAATGGTCATATGGTTTTGTTCATTTTTGTACTCAGTTTCTATTTGATAATTTTTAGGTCATGCGCTAAATCACATCAAAAGATATGCATGTGAAAATTTAGGCTCCCAGGCATTTTGATAGTGTTTTCCCATAACCAAATTTGCAATATGGAAAGAAGAGCCAAGTGAGAATTTTTATGGTTTTATATTGAATATGTGAATATTTCAAGATAAAATTATCATATGGGTTTGTTTAGTTTTTATCATAGTTTATTTTCACTAAATTTGAGATCATGCATTGAAGCACAAAAAAAGTTATGTAGGAGTAAAGTTAGTCTCCTAGATAAATTCTAAGCATAGTTGGCTCTATGAAAAAAGATTTTGAGAAGGAATTTTACTAGATATATATCTCACATGCATGAAGGTCTTAGGATTAGTTTTTTATATGGGTGGATTATACTATTTGAGGATATCATATGGTTCAAATTTAAGATCATGCATCTAAGCACATAAGAAGTTATTAAGGTTCAAAAATGGCCTTCTAGGTTGATGAAAAATGGTCCCCATACATAGTCATTTTTCATCAATGTTAAAGATTAGGATAAAATGGAGATATAATGGCTCACATGAGTTTTTATAGTTATTATATAAGGTGTACATCAAGTCAAATAGGTGAAAGTGTTTAATGGTTAACAGAGTTAAAGATCAAGACCAAATGAAGATCCAACAATATGCACGCCATCATACAGATCATGATCTAATAGGCATATTAATCTAGATGGTAAGAAGTGTTTGAGTTTTAGTGACTATGAAAAAGGTATAGGATAAGGAAATAATGGTGAGTGGGTATTCATACAAATTGATCTAATGGTGCACGTTGCATGATAAATTCCTAACTAATCTGTGGAGATTGATGGAGTATGTGAAGTCAACATTACAAGATTGCATGAGATGAGGTCAACGAGATAGAGTTTTAAAGATTGAGAATTGATGCATATGTGTTGAAGCTCAAAATAAATATATGGTATGAGATTTATCAAAATTTGAGAGGACATGAGATGTGAGTATAGTAATTGATGTTTAGCTATGATTGTTGTCATTTGAATATTTGAATTTTATAAAGGGAAAAATAAGTCTATGGTTTTTGGAAAATATATTTTGATAGAAGATGAATTTTCTCATTAAGTAAAAATAAAGTTATATAGGACTATAATTAAAATCTATAAATATGGATTTAAAGATCTTAATGTGTGTACATACAAAGATATTAAGCTTTAAAGTTGACTATGGTTTCATACTTATTCTACAAGTGACCTGAGAAGAATATTGGAGCTTATTTATATGATGTTTCAATGTTTCATTGTGAATTGGATATTGGGGAGTATTTTAGACTCTATAAGGATACTTTTTGAGTATTTTGGAGGTGTGATAAATCTATCTTGCGTATGAACAATGCTTAATAAGTTGATTGTATGTTCAATAATGGTGTTCTTGTGTATAAGGTCTCTGTCTAAATTGATTGAGCATACACATATGTGAGCAAAGGTGACTTTGATAATTTGAGGATGTCTTAGGGGACATAAGGAGTCAAAATATATATTTTTAAGTGGTCCTATGTTATTATTCTAATCAAATAAGTATCAAAGAGCTGAATGGGTCTCCATAAGACCTCAAAGTGACTTAGGCCTATATTGAAAGGGAATTGTTCTTAAGTGTGACCCATATGAGATGCCTTAAGGGTGAAGGCATGTTTTGTGTCTAACAAGTAAATATTCTTATATTATTAACTCATGGATGCTCTATATATAGTGAAATCAAATGTGTTGGTTTCTAGACTTGTAAGTAAGACACTTTATGTGGAAGATTTGTGAGAGAGAATTGTCTAAGGTGCATGTGAGAGTTGTGAAGTGAAGGATAGGTGGATCAAAATATATTTTTTATTGTGTATATGACCTATAATTCATGTTCTTAATGTCAAGATAATGATATTATAGTTTGAGGATATGAAAAGAGGTTTGAGTGTGCATATAAGGATAGTTTGAGTGAAGAAGGAAGGAGTTTGTGGCATACCTATGTGAGAGGCCTATTTGAGATAGACAAAGTTTATGTAGAGGTTAGAAAATAGAGATCCATTATTAGGTATTAAAGACATAATTTATAATGTGTAGGTGTTCAAATGAGGTTTTAAATGACTTGGTCTTGCTTAGGGGTAGTTTCTCCCTATGAAACAAGTGTTTCACTAAATACCTTTGGTCAGGAGGATGTGATCAAGGTTTGTTAGTCTAAAGGAGTTGATAAGTCTCTTGTTTGTAATTTATTATAAGATAATAGTCCATTTTTTATATGATTGATATTGGCTTTTATTTGCTATGAGGGTTTCCTAAAGGAACTATGGGTTATGTGTTTGATCTTATGTATGCATTGAATGTATGAGCACTCTTGCTAATGTTTCTTGATCAAGTTGATATATGTTGATTGGTTAATAGTTTAAAGGACTAAAATTGAAATTAAAGTATCTAGGCTCATTGATTTACCCCTAGTGATTTTACCTCTAACAAAATAATTTATTATGATCATACATTTATATCTCTATCAACTAAACCTAAATTCCCTACCTCACCTATGTTCATCCTCCTCCTCTACCTAAGATCTACATCTGGCCCTTTTTTAGGATAACTATCACCCATAACTTTATGATGCCACCCTAAAAATCAACCCCCACCCTGAATCTTTATATCCCTAGCCTCACCCCTTGAATCTACCTCCATAGCTACCTAGCCCTTTCCCTACCCTTGATCTTGTACTAACCTTTCTATCTAAGTTATAGCCATGATTATCACCTATATAGGGACACCACAGGGCATTATCAATCTCTCCATATACTATAGGCTAATATCACTCCTACATCTATTGTACTTCCTTCATATGCATAAATAACATATGATACTAGTCTATAGCTAGCTCTCACTTTATGCCAAGCTATCATTAACCTCCATCTCCTGATCTCTCTTGTAACATGGGAAAATAATATAGGTGCCTTTAACACATCTTATTTCATGTAAAATTAATGTTTTAATTGATCATGTCTATACCCCTCAATAATATGATCATGTTTACTAATAAGGAACCATTTAGTAGTCATGAATGCCATATATCAACCATAAGCCACCCATTAAATATAAAATGGATGATAAGGGTTCCAAAAAATTATTTTTCTATGATGTCATCTAACACTCTATGATATAGGCAGATATCTCATTTATATCCTTAACTATCTGCTCATGTATACACCCATACATAAGCTATGAGATCCTCTAATCCCCATGCTCACATTATTTCAATGATTTTTTTCTTCTTATTATTAGAAAGGGAAAAAAATAAAGTATGGGTATGATTGAAAAACCTATTTGATTATGCACATGGTGAATTGAAGATTATGAAGAGCTCCTATTTGGCTTGGGAGGATGACCTATAGACAAGAAAACACTACATCAATTTTTTTTATTAGATAAATAGTTGAGTGGATTGCATAGTGATAGATAGATCCTAGAAGCAAGAGCTTTTTTGGGGGATATCAATCCATAGATTTTTGAATAATTAAGTTTTAAAAAAGAATAGAATGTAATTACATCAATAATCAATGGTACTAAAATTGAAAACAAGACTGCTTGCTTAAGAAATAGACTAGAAATGATTATAATAGTGATAATTTAATTAATACTAGTGCTAGATGGTTGGGATATGCTTTATAAAATTAGGTAGGGGTCTATGAACAAGTAAACACATAAAAAAGCAAGTTTGATTTTGGGTAGGTAGGTAAAAGTAACTTGCTAGAATTTGCTACCATAGTGACCATCAATAGTGAAGGTGACTGTCAATGGTCAAGGTGACTATCAATGGTTGGATAGACCATCAATGGTTGAGACAACCATCGATGATTACTATGTGTAGATCTAGGTTGATAATAGGTTGATAGATGAGATCACAAAGTGAGATTCTAGAAGTTGGGTTGTTGCTGAGCTGAGTACAAAAAGCAAATAAGGTAATTATATACTAAAAATCAAATACTTATCTTTCAAAAAGTTGACTGGGTAGATGTTAAAGGTAATTGACCTATTTATGGAATTTGATGTGATTCTAATAGAGAAATGGTGCTTGGTGCTTTGATAGAGCTATGATGATAAGTTAGCTTTCTAACATAGTAGTTAGTTTGCTAAATTACTAATGATGATTTACCTATAAAAATATAATTATAGATGCATAAGCTCTTAATAAAAATTATTGATCCTTTTCACCTCTCTTCTCTTCTCTTATTATAATCAAGGCAAGATAGTTGTAACAAGACATAAACTGGGCTTTCTAATTTTAACTCTCACATCTAATGGTTCACAACTACATTTAGATGAGTTATTATTAGAAAAATAAGGTGGAATGGTTTGCATGATAGTGGTTAAGGAGGTGTACCTTGACCATTAACATTTAAGGTGATTTTCAATTATCAACCTAACTGTCAGTGCTTGAGGGTGAAGGGTCAAATTGGGTAAAAGCTAGGGTTAAGTTAATTTAGTCAAACTAACTATAGTTAGGTTTGGTTAGGGGTTAGAAAGATAAATTATTCCCAAATGGATCCTAGGGTATTCAAGGGAATTATGACATTCATAATCATGGTGTGTGTATTTCCAGTGTCTACATTTTTCCCTTTTTGTTATGTGGATTGAAATCAACTAGCTACAAAGCAAAAATGGATTGCTAGTCAAAGGTCTGATTACCCTAAGTATGTGAGGTGGTGTTCCCACTTAAATTGGGAGGAAATGAGGTAAATAGAATTGAATGCAAGTTTTATAAGGTGGGTGAAGGTGGTTTTAAATTTAAACATCATGAATGTAGATGATAGGTTGGGCACTAAAACACAAACATGCATGTAAAGTGTGATAAAAGGTGTGATAGGAAAGATCACATATAGATTAGGTTTCCATAATTGATAAAAATAAAGGTTGATATTAGGAATATAATGGAAAAGTGGATGATGTCACTACATTTAGGCATGGTGGTTGGATATACTTACAATTCTCTAAAGTGATGTATATGTTTAGGTGGGTATCCAAGGTAAGAAGTGCTCTTGGGGAAAACACAAACTAGTTAAGTGTCATAGGTATCTAAGGTAGGAAGTACTCCTAAAAAGACATTGATAGGTTAGGTAAGCATGAGGCGGCACAATTTCAAAAGGTTCAACATGGAAATTTTATCATTGTGATGAAAGGACTAGGTAAAAAGTGTCCCAAAACATGAGTTAGTTGGGTCAAAATGGACCAACAATGAAGTGATGAGGTGGTTAAGATGGGTAGAGAAGGTAATATCCATGGGAAGGTGAGTTGATTTGAGTTTGATTAAAGATGGATAGCTTAAGGTAAGAGAAAAAAAAGAGTGGGCCACTTGAATGTCAATGGTCAGGTTCCCCAATGATGACTATCAATAGTCAGGGTAGAAACCCTAAAATTTCATGGGATAAAAGTGAAAGTGGAATTAATTTTCACTCACTTTTACATTTTTTTGTGTTGACTAGGAGCTATGGTTATTTAGTGATTTATCGAGGTGTTTTCTAAGGGTACTTACTGAGGTGAAGGTTGACATTGAGCTAAGATGGACTGATGTGACTAGTTAGGATGCAGGGAGTATGTGAGCATGGATGAGAATAAGTAGGTCTATGCATGACTCCATGATGGTGTTCACAAAATGAGGTAAGGGGTGCCATTAATTTACTATATTTATCTCTAAATTTGTAAATACATTGGTTAAGGGTAGGATTAAATGCTTAGTTTTGGACTATTATGTCCTAGGTAGGCTCTTATAGGTTTTGAGTAAATTTGTGGGCCAAAATAGGAATTGATAGGGTGGGTGGTTTATTGGGGTTGGGTAGGGATTATGTTAGAATATTAAGTTTTTTAGCTTGTTGTTTGGTTATCTTTTAGGGTAGATAGGGTTTGGGTGTTTTGGATTCAGACCACCCACATTGATTGTCAACAGTCAGGGTCGATCATCGATGGTCAACATCCTTAGAAAAAAGGATGCCTAACCATTCATGGTCACCATGAACATTAATGGTCAACTAGGATATGAGATAGGCTTTTAAAATATTTTTAATTCTAAGACAAATTTAGATGATTGTTCCTAGGTATAGGCTGATTCTATAAGTTTAAAGGGAAAGTTTGGTAGGTATTGGGTAGATAGGTAGGATGGATAAGGAAATTAGTCTATTAAGTAAAGGTTAGGGTGGATAATAATGGTTTATGTGACTGACTCATGTTTCATAATTAGTGTAGGATAGGGAGTAGACATAGATGTGTAATCGAGGGTTGTCTATCTTTACAAAGATCCAATAGGAGATGAATCTAGTCTATTGGGCCCACATGGAGGAGGTGGGGTTAGGAGTGATGAAGCACTATCAACATGTGCCTTGAGGTGCATCCATGTTCATAGTTATCATCAAGATATGGGATCCAATTATAAACTCCTTCCTATTATTGATCGATGAGATGACTATCTTACTAAAGGATGTGCATAAGATCACCCAACTTCCACTTTAATGTGATCTAATTTACCACATAGAGTATGATGAGTGGGAGGAGCTCATGAAGATTATGTATGGAGATGATATTCATCAAGTTAGATGGCATACTTTGGGGCTTAGGTATAGTTATTTATACGGGAGGGATATAATTGAGAGGAGAATCATGACCATGCTCATGATTGCCATTTCATTTTTATGCTTCTCAACTCAATTAGTGGGAGTTTCCCATACTTGTTATTCGGGGTGTTGGTCAAGCTATTACTAGGTTAGACTATATTCAGTTAGGTGCCTATTCTTCTCATATAAATATATAGGGAGCTATGGGGTTTAGGGCCCATAGGAGGTATGGCATTAGTGTCATCTTAGTTCTATGTTGCTTGGCTTATGAGCACATTTGGGTGATGAGGCAAATGGGGTTGTCATGCACAAGTTTCACATAGATTGATCTCCCCATTAGATTCATGCAATGGAGGGGTGATTTTGTTGTGTTAGGCAAGGGAGGTGGTACACATTATGTGGAATGGTTTAGGGGTACACTAGGTATACTAGTGATTGCAAACATCACCTAGAGGCCTTATGTCTAATTTCCAATATGGCCTAGTTATAAGAGGCAAACATTCCCTATTCAAAGCTATAGATGGATACTTAACATGTGGGATGGGGAGGTGGATTTCATCCCATTTGAGAGGGTGATGAGATAGTTTATCTTGGTACAGGGTATTCTAGGTCCATTCTTAAGTATAAGTGAGAGGATTTAGAGATCTTACTACCAGAGTCACATCCTATGTTGACTTTGTTAGACTACAAAGAGCTACCATCTAGGGCATAGATAGATGATGAAAAGTTTATAGATGGGTACATGGAATGGTACCAACCTATATATGTAGTGGTAGACATTGATAGGGATGATGCAGGTGTGAGGCTGATGGATGTGGATCTAACTAGGAGAAGGGGCCAGAGAGTACATGTATAGGGGATCAGCCCTAATGGATAAGTGGGAGTAGGTTTAGTTACTAATAGGGAAAAATTAAAATTATATAGGGGTAACTGGCCATATTTTAGGGCCAAATTATAAAATTACAAATTTAGGTTGCCACCATGATAGGTGAGAGGGATCAATCTAGGATATCACTAAGCTTGGTGACCTAGGAGAGGGACACATTGAGATAGAGGGGAGGAGCAATGGAAACACTAGTAGGACCACTAGGTACCATCCCTATTCCATGATACCTAGCCATATTAGAGGATATATAGTATGAAAATACCATAGTTTTGACACAATGTCCACAGGATCCCCGATGGGATGAGTATAGGACTAGCTTGGCAGGTAGTCCTGGTATGGTGACACTAAGGTAGTGGTAGCATCTATAGTTAGACATATAGGGACAGCTATTGGATTGATAGGTATAGTAGATGGGTAGGCACCAAGATCCAATAGAGATATAAGAGGTAGTGGTGCCTCTAGGGCATAGAAAAGGTATAACTAGATTATGATATTTTGTATATCATTTTAATTTTGGCCTGCGAGTTGATGTGGTGAGATGTAAATTTTAAGAGAGAGGGATGTATATCTACTTGTAAACATTATTATGTTATTTGAGTCATGAGTGATATATATGATCATTATTTATGCTCATGCTCTTGGTTTATATTTTACGGTTTGATGTTGATGTTTAATGCTTATGGTGTGATGTTTATATGTGATCATGGATTATGTTTATGTTATGGTTGACTTGCTAGACACTAATGTAGACTCACCTAGTTAGGCATGAAATGGATTTGATTTATGGTCATGATTATGACATGATAAATATTAATGAGTGCATATTGCATCATTTTAGACTTAGATATGTGGTGGAAAATGGTTGGTTGTTTTAATTACTTATGGATGTTATGATATTATCATACCTTGTATGATTATGCTTGTTGTTACTTTTTAGGATAAAACACATGAGATAATTTAATTAACGAAACTAGATGAGAGATTAAAAAATATAAACAAGAGACAAACATCATAATGAAAGACAAATGCCAACTAGCCATTATAGGATAAGAAGAGGGCACAATGCTTCTTCATTGACAAGGACTAAAACAAAACAAAATTTGTATTGGATTAATGAACATAAGCCCTTTGAATTCTTTGCATTAGTATTCATTATTTGGTTAAAAATGTGTCTTGACCACATAATGTTAAGTAAGCTCAAAAATCCCTTACACATAATGTAAAAAAAGGGGGATGGGTGAAAATGGAACCTTCTTATGAGACTAGCATGCCTCTTCTGTAAGTATCTAAAGAGCCAATATAAGCAAGTCTATGCCAAACTATTTATACTGATGATGCAAGAGTCTGCTTGTGAAATCTAATTATGGCTTCCACCTTATTTTTCTATCATGAGAGTTAATTTTAAATTTTGACATTAGTTTATTTTTTTTATGATTTTGATAATGGGTCCTTTACTTTGTTGTTGTATATGGGAAGTTGATCAATGCAAGAAGCTTCCAAGAAATTACTATGATTTTGAAAAATTATTTACTCAACCATCCTTCAAGGGATTGGTCTAAGTTTATATGATTTGTTTAAGGCTTTATGATGGTTATCCTTTAAGGGAGTAGTCCACCTTATGTTTTGGAAATTTCAAATAAATTTCTAATAGTTGTCTTTTAAGGGACAAGTCTATGAATGCTAGGAATAACCCATGATTGCTAATGATAGGGATTTTTAATTTTTTATTACTCAGATTTTACTTGACATAGACTTGCTTAAGATGGATTAGTGGTTCACCTTTATGAAGGTAAAACTAAAAGCATAAGAAGGTTGATTAAGTGTAAATAGGTTTAGGTGACAATAATCATTGGATTCCATCATGTAAAGGGGTGGAAAATACCATGAGAACAATGCCATGGGTAGAACCATGATACCCATTATTTAAGATAAGGCTATGATGGTGATAGATAATCACATGATTCAATTATAATTGGTTGCTCCTAAACTAAGGAGATGGAATGCAGGTAGACAATAAGGGAGGAGCTTAAGTTAGAACTTGATCTTTTTTAACAAAAGAACAGACGTAGATGTGAAGTATTGAGGGGCTTAGGTTTTGGGTGGCCTTCAAAATAAGATAATCAGTAAGCTCTTGATCTATACTTGTGGGTTATGATATAAGGTACAAGCCAATTAAAAGTAAACTTGCCCCACTTGCTTTTTTCCATATTAGTGACATGTTGGTTTTCATTGAGGATGAGATCTTTGATATTGAATTCTCACACTTTAAGGTTCTTATTATAGGCATGATTGATGTGCTCTTAGTATATCTAGATATGGGCAAGGGTTGATAAATAATTTTGGTCAAGTAACTCAAGTTGGGCTAAATGGTGGTGATAATAATCATCCTCATAAATTAGCTCTTGTAAAGATATGCAAAGAGAGGACCTTTGGACTTTGAGAGGAAAAATAGCTTTTGCTCCAAACACAAGATTAAAATGGGTGGCACCTATAGGGTTTCTAATGCTAGTACGATATTCCAATAAGGCAAAGGGGATGTGCAAATTATAATCCCAACTAGATGCATTGACCATTTTAGTTAGCATGTTATTAAGAGTTTTGTTAGAGGCCTCAACCTATCCATTCACTTGAGGGTGATAGGGTCAGGAAAAGCTTAACATAATGATAAATGCACCACATAAACTCTAAAATTACTTGTTATTAAATTATTTACCATTTTTAGTGATAATCTTATGAGGAAAACTGAAGCAATAGATTATAGGATGGTTAATAAAGTCGATAATCTTCTTTACTTTGGTCAAGACTAGAGGAATAGCCTCTACCCATTTGTTGAAATATTTGATTTTGGTGATGATAAAGTGGTGTTACTATGAGGAATGGGGGTTAATTTCACCAATAAGATCTAGACCCCATTGTGAGGACTAAAAATAGATGGAAACTCAATGACTATGACTAGGTATGTGATGTAGATTAACATGCTATTGACACTTAACACACTTTTTCATGTAATAATAGTAGTCTTGGTTAAGGGTAGGCTAGTAATAGCCAAGCCAAAACATACACTTAGCTATAGTAAGTCCACTAAAGTGGCCTCTACAAATACCATCATGTATTTCCTTGATAGCAAGAGAGGATTTTTGACTATGTAGGTTATGAAAGAGGAGACCATCGAAGCTACATTTATAAAGGATACCTCATAATATGATATAATGTGAAGAACTCTATATAAATTCTCTTTGAGCATTCCTCACAAGAATAGAAGGAACTATGGTAAGGTTAAGGTAGTTGAAGGTCTGATGATACCAAAGGTTGGGTTGGGTCTCTTCTACATTGAAAATGGTGGGGGAGTCTAGATTGACATAGGAAGGTCAGGTTAGTTGGTGGATAACATTAGATAGCTTAGATTTGGAAGGTGCAAATGGTATCTAAGAGGCAATGGAAGCCATGTTGTCAATGAACTTATTAGTATATCATGGGGTTAACTAGATGTGGTAATACTCAAATGATGCTAATATTTCATTGAATAGTTTCTTTTACTATTATAAAACACCATTCTTGCACTAGTAAGATCCATTGATTTGATTGACCACAAGTTGGGAGTCACCAGATATGTTGATTATTTTAACTCCTAAGGCTAAAGTAGTTTAAAGGCCTATCACTAGGGCTTAATATTCAATGATATTATTGGTACATTAAAAATCAATATTGAAGGACAAAGGGAGAAGATCACCATCAAAGGGGATAAAGATGATACCATATCCCCCATCACATTGAAACTTTGATCCATTAAATAACATGGTGACTTGAGAGGTAAAATCTGGCTGAGAGAGGGTCATGATAGAATCATTAGGGAACTTAAGAGGGGGAGTTAGGTTATCCTATAAAGGTGCCTTAGCCAATTGGTCAACAATGACTTTCCCTTTAATTGACTTTTTTGGAAGGAACTCAAATTTGAACTCTAATAAGAGCATGAGCCACCTAGCCATATATTGGTTTTGGTATGGCTTAGAGTGCATGTACTTGAGTGGGTCAATGTTGGTTAGAGATAGGTTTTATGGTTAAGAAGGTAGTGGAGAAGTTTAGTGGCCACAAAGACTAAAACTAAGTAAATATTCTTGATATGGGTGTATCGAGTCTTGTATTATAAAAGCATATGGATAATGTAATAGACACCTTACTCTCTATGTTGTTCATCTCAGTGAGACAACATTACCCCTAGGGAGTGATTAGTAGTAGAGATATAAAGGTACAAAGGTTGGTCACCCTTGGGAGGGGTAAGGATAAGTGGAGACAAAAGGTATTTTTTGAGTGAATTAGAGGCCTTTTGGAAGTTGTTATTCCACTTAAAAGAGACATGCTTCTTCAGAAAGTGGTGGAATGGTTGACATCAATCTAAAATTTGGGAGATAAAGTAATGAATGGATTGAAGCTTTCCATGTAAACTATGAAGGTGTTTAAGGTTGGTAGGAGGAAACATGTCAAATATGTCTTTGATCTTAGTGGGATCAACTTTGATTCTATGAAGGGAGAAAATGAAGCCAATAAGTTTTCCTAATAATAACCTAAAAATGCACTTCTTAGGGTTAAGGCAGACATGATAGTGGATAAAGTATTCAAAGATGATCTTGAGAATGGCTAAATTGTCCTTTTAGAGTTTTTATTTTTTGAGAATATCATCCATATAGTCCTCAACAATCCTATGGATAAGGTCATGGAAGATATAGGTCATGGCACATTGGTAGGTTGGACCAATGTTATTTAGTTTGAAAGGCATGACCCTATAGAAAAAGGTTCCCCAAGGGGTGGTAAAGGCAATCTTGTGCTGATCTTCAAGAGCAATTAAGATATGATCATAACCTAAGAATTTATCTATGAGAGATAAAATATCATGGGTAGCTATAAGATCAACTAGTTCATTGATGCTTGGTAGAGGAAAATCATATTTATTGCAAGGTTAAGATCATGAAATTCCACACAAATGTGTAGTCCCCCTATGGCTTTGGTGATAGGTGAAATATTTACGACCCATTAGGGTAGTCTATGGGTTAAATGAAATTTATAGATAGAAGATGTTGAAGATCTTCTTTAATGAGAAGGGTTATGTAAGGGTGCATGCATCGAAGCTTTTGATTGATGGGTTTGGTGTCATGCTTAGTGACTATGTTATGGGTAGCAATGGTGAGGTCAGTTCTAGGCATGTCACTATAAGACCAAGTGGATGTTATGTTATGGTCTTGGAGGAAAGATGGAAGATATTGAAGTTCCTTAGTAGTAAATGATTATCCAATTTTGAAAATGTAGGGGTTATCTTGAGTAACTAAGTTGATATCCATGGTGAATTCATTCAACATGGTTGAGATCTCAAGAGTAAGGGATTTATGAATGGAAGAATTTATGGTACTAAGGTAAGTGAGAATCGAATCATCATCTTGGCATTGGATAATGTTAATGGTAAGAGAGTCTTATCCTATCATCTCAAGATGGGTCAAAGGGATGGTTATATTCACCCCTTCCTTTTTATAAGTTAGGGGTCCAAGGCTGATCATGTTGATGAAAAACATATTCGATGGGATGATGTCATCATCCTCACACATAAGTGGAGGTGAGGTTAGTGAGGAGGGGAATATTCCTCAATAATGGTGGTGGTAGGTGGTTTGGGTCACTTCTTATTGGGTAGGATGAAACCAAGTTCATGCTTCTCATGAGGCTTTTTGGTTTCAATGTTGACCAACTCATTTCGGCCATTCTCATATCACCCAAGGCCAAATCCTTTCCAATCACACTAATGGAGGTATGTCTTGGAAAAAATTATTTTATATAAGTAGAAAAAACTAGTAGTAAATGGTATAAGTGAAAGAGAGGTGATAGAAACACCAAAGGTTTTATCAAGTCCCCCATAGATGAAATGAGTTTGATAGTAGGAAGGACCAAAGGAAATAATAGTCCTAACATTAGGGTCATATTCTAGTTGGTTAGTAATTTTTGCATACTCATTAGGAGTAGGGAAAGTGTTAAGGGATAAAAGGTGATATTACCCCAAGGAAAGGTGGTAGAATTTTGATTCTAAAGGGTCTATGATGGGTATTTGGTTTGAAGAAATAGAATAACTAGTATATGTCTTATTGGTAGAAGGGGATGTGATAGTCGCTTTGGTGGTTAAAGGTTCATTTTTAGCTATTGAGGGTGTGTTAGATGGGGAAATGAGGACATCATTGGGGAAATAGGTCATGTTACATGTCTAGAAAGGACTTAGGTCATCTTGGATGTTGATGACCTAGCCTTCATGCTCAAAATTGACGTAACGGTGAAGGATAGAGGGGATGCAACCCATGGAGTAGATCTAGGGTCATACTAATAAGACATTATATTATAATTTACCTTACACTACATATAAAATTTTAGGGAGTGTGTAGGTTCCTAAATAGATATGGAGGACAATAGTTCCCATGGTAGTGTCCATGGTATCATTAAATGATCAACGGAAAACTGAGGTTTTAGACATGACATTATTTGATAGGTTAAGTTGATTGTAGGTGTTGGAGGAGATAATGTTAATGATAGCTCCACCATAAATCATGACCCATTTGATGTGGGTTTGGTTGATGTAGGCAGTGATAAAGAGAGGGGGATCTAGGTCCTTGAGATGGATGGAAGGTATTTTTGAATCCTTGAAGGTAACAAGGATGGTAATTTTAAGGGCACAAATAAAGGTTATTAGAGGTTAGGGGTCTTTGGGTTAGACCTAAATGGATCATAAATCCTCTATTAGTGCTTGAAAATGATGGGGAGAAGTAGAGATCAACTCATACAAGCTCATCTTCATTAGGGTTTGGTGAAGTTGCTTGAGGATAACTCTCTTGATGGATTCTTAGGGGTTAGGATGAGAGGTACATAAAATGAATACCTTGGGTTTGGTTAAAGATGGAGATGGTTGGTTATGGATTAGCTAGGAGATGAAATAGGGATACATCCAAGGAATGGACACCTTAGCCTTCCCCTTATCCTTTTATTGTGATATCTTGACCACATTAATAGTATGGATAGAAGGAGAGGTTGAAATAGTAGATTATTTAGACTTATATTTACTCTAAGGTGGGAGTGGATGGGTAGGTAAACACTGGATAGGTATGGTTTTTGGTTGGATTAGTATGTGTCCCATAAGAATTTCATCTTTTAATATATCAACCTAATTGTAAAGCTAGTGGATAATGATTTGGAGATCTTTGTAGTTCTCCATATAATGGTTAGGTGTCTTATGATAAGAACATAATTGTTGGTCATTATACCAGATGGGTTTTGAAGCTAGAGGTTCAAAGGGCCTGATGGGAGGTAAGTCTTGATAATAATATTTTTTTATAACCTATGGAAAATTATTGATTAAGACTTAGCTAAAGGTGGTAAAGGTGTAATGGTCTTTGCTTTAATGATTGGGGGAGAAGGTTGTTTGGAAATAGGTTTGATGGTAGGTGCTTTGAGTAGGGTGGTATGCTTGGTTATTGGATTTGATTTGGGAAAGGAGGTTGATAAGTTAGAGGTGGAGGATCATAAGGTAGGTAGCTTAGGTATTGATGGTGTGTTAAAGAGAGGTACATCAAAAATAAATTGCAAAGGTGTAACCAAAAGAGGTGTTGGGGTCTTGGTAGAGATAATTGGCTTCCTACTCAAGGTAGAAAGATGAGGCCCCAAAATAGAGGGAAAGGTTAAGGGAGGTAAAATTTAGGTCTTAGTGTCTTTGGTTATTTTTACCTCTTTGGCTGTTTTAGTTTGACACTTGGTTGGTGGGTTTGAAGGGGTTAGGTCCACTTTCATAGGTGGGTGACTAAGGCTTGGTGTAGGGAAGGTACCAAAGATTTTGGTTGTTTTGGTTGAGGTGATAGAAGAAGGTTTGGCCATTTGGGTTTTGGTTGACTTAGGTGGTTAGGGATCAGTTGGTTGGGTGGAGGTTTTGGTTGGTTGGGTAGATATGGTAATAGGTTGGTCAATAGAAGTGGTGGGTTGGTCTACCAAGGAAAGGGTTAGAGGTTCTAGTCTAGAAATATAAGGGAGACCTAGTTGTTACCAAAAGGTATCCTATTCTAAGTTGGGTTTAAAAACAAATTACAATTTCTAAACTAGTCTAGAGAATAGTTTATAGATTAATTTATCTCCCTGAGTAGTAGGTTAGAAGGATAGACCCATAGGTTGGGAAAGGGAGATGGTAACATTATCCTCTTCTTCAATCAAAGGATGCAATGTTGAGATAGGTGACTCCTCTATGGGAATATTGTACATGGGGATTTATTCCCTAATAATTATCTTTGAAGGATGGGTGAGTTGCTTGGTAGTTAATGGTGAAGATGAGGTAGTGATGGTTGCTTTTTCTAATATCACTGTTGAAAGGGAGGCTAGTGGCTCCACTACCTCAATAAGTGGAGGGGGAGAAGATTTCACTTCCTCAATTTGAGTGTCCAAAGGAAGGAAAGGTAAGTCCACTATCTCAATAAATGGAGGAGGTGGAAGATCAAAATATTGGGTACTAGGTGTGTTGGTAATGAGTGAATCAAGGACCATGTTAACTATGTGGGCATCATGAGAATACTCAATGTTGTTACTCTCATTCTTGGTAGGATCATGGTTTGGGAAAGGTTTTCTAAATATATCAAGGGTTTGGTTTGATGGTACATTGGGGTTATCTAATGTAAGCTTCCCCTTGTAAATGAGGGATTGGACAAGGCTCTTGAAGGTGTTGTACCTACTGATGTCATGTCTTATTACTTAATGAAAGGTACACATATAATTATTGAGAAACCAACTAGGAGTAGGATGAGAGGCATCAAACTGATAAGGAGGTTTAATAGGAGGAAGTTCAATGATGTTAGATTTCAATAACTTATCTAAGATGGAAGCTTATGATTCTTCAAGTGGAGTGAATTACTTCTAGTTGTTCCAAGTTTGGTTCTTCATGTTTTTCTTTGGAAAATTAGAGGAATTTGGTTAATTGACAAAAGGTGGAAGACTGGCCTTAAGGACAATCACATTTGTGGTTCCCTTGCTCTTAGCATTGATATTGTACTAGTTGTTTGACTTGGAATAAGAGGCCTTATTGGTTTTGTAGATTGAATTCTTTTTTTTGAGCTTTAGCTTTCCTTCATCAATGATTCAGTTCTCTAACTTACATATCATAGTAAAATATTCATCAAAGGTTCAAAATCTTTAGACGTAATGTAGAGGAGATATGTTTGGCACATACCCAAGCATAGAGCTTTATGAGTTTGAATTGAGGTAGGGAGAAGGAAATTTGGTAAATTAAACTTCTCCAATAAGCTACAAAATTGGCAATAGATTCATCCTTAAACTACCAAATAAAGTATAGGTTGGTGATAGAAACTTTCTTGGAGATATTTATTGAAAAGTGGTCCAAGAAGGTTTGACCTAGTTGGGTGAAGGAGAAAAGGGAGTACTTAGGTATGGTACTATAATAATCCAATACCATATTGGATAGGGACATGGGGAAGGTATGGAGAAGGAAGGCATCATCACAGGTTATGAGATAAAAAGCATGCCTAAATTCCCTAAGGTGTTGTTTGGGATCCTCCTCACTTTAGAATTTAGAGAACTTAGGGAGTTCCCATTAGGGAGGATATAACCTAATAGGTACGGATGGATGGATGGATGGGCTCATTATAGATTTGGTCATATGAAAAGATATTGTGAGCACCTAAAATGGATGAATGTAAGGTGGTCATATTGTCCATAAACATATTCATTAAGTCTACTTGGGGATGTATACCCAGAAGGTTATAAGATGCATATTGTTGCGGTGGTTGGGAGACATATTGATGGTGGGTAGAAGGTTAGGAAGCTACCACATATTGGTAAGTGGATGTGAATAGTTGGGTAGAAGATACATAGGGTTAGGTAGATATAGGTGGTTGGGTGGTGGGTAGGGTTACATTTTCTTCTAGGTTAAGGATGTAGCTAAAGTTTTGTGTAATGGGTGCTTGTTGGATATGAGTGGTAGTTGGGTTGGTGACTGATGGAAGGGTGATGACCCTTATACTGATCAGTGGAAAGGTAGAGGGTATAGACACCATAAGGATTTGAAGCAGAGTAGTGGTTGATGGATTGGGGGTAGCTAAAGGAAGGTTGGTAGTGTGATAGGTAGGCACTCCTATTGTGGAGGAGTGGTTATTAGGAGTGGAAGGTATAAGGCTAGTGGTAGTTTGGGTTATTTGGTTTTCTATGGTAATCTGCAAGGGGCTATTGGTTGATGAGGAAGCTTCGGTAGTCAATGGTTGGGTAGTAGCCATGATAATAGAGGTATTCTCCATGAGGTGGGGAGGCATGCCATAAGGTAGATATACTAGTGGAGATGAATCTAAGATACAATAAGACATGGTTATAAGATAATGTTGTAAGGCTATAGGATTGTTATTTAGGAAAGCTATAAAATATGCATCTCCTTAAATAACCTCCTAAGGGAATGTAAGAATTATTGAGGGGTGAGGAGAGTCTGTTGGTTTAGAGATGTAGTCCATGGATGAAGAGGTGGAAGAGGTAGGTTAGCTTAGTTATGGGTTTTGCTCTGCAAGGTCTCTTCACTACTAGCAAGTGAGAACCATATGAGATAGGGGAGATAAAAAACATAAACAACCTCACTAATAAAATAAAAAGAAGACAAAAAACGATCAAAGAAATCAAATCACACTCTAAAAGAGATGTTAAGCCCTAGAGTTTTAATTAATCTCACATTTGGCTTATGCATTAAGAAGGTGTGTGATTGAAATTAGTTTACAAAGTAGGTACTAGAGAAGAAGTCTAAGGTTAGTTTCAGGTTGTGTTTAGGTTCTCAAAATGAATCTATAATAGAATAAATACATGGCTTGGTATTGTGGCTTACCCCCTCACTTCACACACCAAAGTGATAAGGGTGTTAGGTGCTTAGCCAATATATATTTATATCTAGAGATTATACTCAACTAGAGAGCTAAGTTGGTTCTCCCCTTGGTAATGACCTCCAAGTAGGATCACTAGGAAAGGGTAAGTTTACCTCTAGGTGATGAAATGATAGTTGGGACTTGTCTCAAGTTTGTTTGATTTTTAATTGATGAAAGTAGTTTGGTTAAGTGTGTGAAACAAAGAGTGAAGCTATGATAGATTAATTTGATTTTAAGTTAAGCTATGTGAACTAAACTTTCAAGTAGTTGATATATGCATTTAATTTAATCCCAAAAGAAACTTCTAATTTCATTAATGAGACTAGAATAAAGAGATAATGGAAGCAAAAAATAACCCAAGTAAAGACACAAGGGTCCCATCGAGCATGCTAGAATGTGTATCATTAGAAAGGGAAAAGAAGAAAATAAGTATGAGTATGGTTGAAAAACTTATTTGATTGTGTGAAAATTGAGTAAGAAGATTGTGAAAATATCCTCTTTGGCTTGGGAGGATGACCTGAAGATTAAAAAACACTAAAACAAATTTATTTTTTAGATAAATAGTTGAGTGGATTGACTAGTGATAGCTAGATCCCAAAAGCAAGAGATTCTTCATGGGATATTAATACACACATTTTAAATAATTAAATTTATAAATAGAATAGAAATTACTTGCATCAATAATCAAAGGTACTAAAATTGAATACAAGAATGCTTTCTTAAGAAATAGACTAGAAATGATTAAAATAGCAATAAGTCAATTAATACTAGTGCTATATGGTTGGGATATGCTTATCAGGTAGGGGTTTGTGAATAGGTAAGGAAATAGAAAATTAAGTTTAATTATGGGTAGGTAGGTAAAAATAACTTCCTATAATTTTCTTCCATAGTGACCATCAATTTTTGGTCTAACCATCACTAGTTAAAGTGACTATTAGTAGTCAAGGTATCAGTGGTTTGAAAAACTATCGACAGTTGAGATAACCTTTGACAATTACTATGTGTATATGTAGGTTGATAACAGGCTAATAGATGAGATCAAAAAGTAAGATTCCAAGATTTGGGTTATTACGAGGATAAGTGTGAAAATAAAATATTGAATATTGAAAATCAAATACTTATCTTGTATAAATATGATTGGGTAGATGTTAAAGGTGATTGAACTGTTGGTGGAATTTGATGTGATTCTAGTAGAGTATCAATACTTAGCACTTTGGCAGAGCTATGGTGACAAGTTATCTTTCTAACATAGTTGCTAGTTCATTGGATTGCCAATGATGATTGACTTGTAAAAGATAATTCTAGATGCACAAGCTCTTGATAAAAATTAAAAATCCTTTTCACCTCTCTACTCTTCTCTTCTTATAAGCAAGGCAAGAGAGTTGCAATAAGACATGAACTGGGCTTCCTCATTTTAAATCACACATGTAATGGTTCATAACTAGATTTAAATGAGTTATTTTTATAAAAACAAGGTAGAGTGGTTTGCATGATACTGGCTAAAGAGGTACACCCTAACCATCAATGATCAACCTAATCATTGGTGATCAATGGTGAAGGGTCAAATTAGATAAAATCTAGGGTTAATCTAGTTTAGTCAAACTAACTATAGTTATCTTTGGTTAGGGGTCAAAAGGTTAAATTAGTCCCATTGGGGTTTTAAGGTGATCAAGGGAGTTATGACATTCAGAGTTGTGGTGTGTGGATTTTTGGTCTTTACACACCTCTACCATACTAATCAATTTATAGTTATGGGTTCCTAAGCCTAGACCTAGAGTAGTGTATAGACACCAATGATATGACCACCTTGGTAAGCCATCATAGGTAAACCTTTATATATTGGGCTAGTACCATTATCCCCCAAGTAAAGATCATGGTATCATTTAGCATGTTCCTAATCACTCCACCTAGACCCACATAAGAACTGACCACTCTTTTTAGGTGGCAAGATATTGCTAACAATGGCCATAAGTACCAATAGCTCCTGATGAATGTATACTAGCAAAGAAGGCTCCTCTAATATTAGGTCATATAGATGAATATATGTATAAGTCTCAATTATATAAATATCTAAGACCCCAATCTCCATGTGAAATTCAAAATTGTTGACTAAGTAATCCAACAATGCTTGTCCCCTACAAGGCCAGTCAATATAATGGTTATCTAATGATCAGTAGTCTCAAGATATACCACATGTCATCTAGAATGATATTAGCCTCTTCAATGTGTAGTTTAAACATCATTATATTTGAATTCCACCTCTTGTCTAACACAATCAAGTATTCCCTATTTTCTCTAATCATGGGCAAGCACACATTGTGTAAAAGACCTAAGGTCTCTACAAAGGCACACATCTCTTCGATCTAAATTTACCTCATCTATAGGTAGTGTGAAAAAAATTAATTTGTAATCAATAATGTAAAATTATCTTAAAATTATAACCAAGTTAGCATAAATCACTAGATGTATCAACAATCCAATCTAACTATCTAGTTATGAAATACAAATCTAGCCTACATCTAAGCATGCTGAAAACATCACTCTAATTAGACCAATTGAATTAATTTTATCTCCCCTATACCAATTTACCTCTCTTTATATTTTTTACATTTTATATGTGATTTCATGATTTTCATCGATGGTTTCACTTTTGATCTTTTTCATTGATCTATTTAGTGATTTTTTTTCCTTCCATTTTCACCGATTAGGTGATTCCTGACATTTTTGGCATTTTTGTTGTTTCTTGTAAAGTCATCAATTTCATGTTAATTTCACCAATTTTTTTATGTTTTTACTAATTTTTTAGGTGAAAACATTGGTTTATAGTTTCATTAAATCGGTAGATTCACTAATTTCCTACATAATCCTAGCCATAAATGCTATTAAATGAAAAATTTTACAAAAGAGAAACCTAGTTATTGATTACCTTTCTTGTAATGGTCCCTTGTACTCTCAAACACAATTGATAAGGTGTCTCTATTATGCATGGGGAACTGTTCTTCATTAAAAACTCTCAAATGAAATTAGATCTCAATTATTATAAAAGGGAGGGTAATAATGAGTAGTTTTTCCCCACCAACGGTGAATATAAATCTTGAAAAACTAAAAAATTTACCCCCTTCTTACCCTAGACCATTCTTTTCTTCCTCAAATTTGGACTCATTTAACCATTTTTCATCCTATTTTTTCACTGTGATTTATTTTTAAATCTCTTTTTCCTAAAGATAATTTATTTTCTTCATTTCAAGGGCCCATTTATTTTAAAATATTTCTTGATTATTCCCCTGATGGGGCATCTAGGGCTAATTAAGTTCTCATTGGGGCATCAATCTGGGTTTATCAACTTGTAATTTTTAAATTGAAGAGTGAAAACATCATTCTTAAAGCATTATCAACTTTCTTTTCTTAACAACATTTTCATTCTTTGAAATATGTTAATATGAGTTGTATGTCATAACACCTTCTCAAATAGGGGCAACATATAGACAATCCATTTTAACCACTTTTGTGTCTATATTGAAATAAAAATGACTTTACACAATCACACATAAATTTAATCAAAAATCACTATTTAAACCAATTTACTTGTACAACTACCATTTTAATCTAAAATCATAATGATGCATCCCATTAGGGCAATGGATCATAGTGCAACATTAATCTTATCAAATGCATCCTAAATCAAACTAACCCTTTGAAAGTGTTATTTAGATACAATTGAATTAATATTTGATTTGAAAAATAACATTTCAAAAGTCACATTCTTATAGCTATTAATCCCACTTAATCAAGCCTAATCTTCCTCTAATAGGAAATTCCATGACTTTATGAATTATCCTATTTTCCTAAATCAAATTGCAATATGTTTAACCCTAAAATGAAATATATTTTATGTTTTAAATTTAATATTATGGTTAAGAATATAAAAATTATATAGAAAAAGTGTGATAATCATATCTATATTAGGCCAATTAAATGCTAAACTTAGATATAATAAAACACTAAATTTATTATGTTGAGATAGTCTAAATATGGAAAGTACAATTAGGATAGATATAGAAATGATAAAGAATATAAGTACTTAGATTGTTGTAATGCTAATGAATTTTTGTATCTAGAATAGGATTAAATTAGGTGGGAAGACAATTCCATAATAGTTTTCAAATTATGTATCTAGTGCCTTTGGGTATCTAGATAGTTACATCATCCCTGGGTAGTTACATCAACACTATTATCTGAGTTTGATGATAGTGTCCTATAAAAAATATCTCATGAAAAAAGATGAAACCAATTGGATGATTTTGATTTTTTATTTTCCTTCACTCTAGTGCATTTAAATCTTGGTTATGATGTTAAGCATGAGATATACTGCGAAGGGGGGTGAATTAGTATATCGTATATCTTATAAAACTTTCCCTTAACCAAAAATCCACTTAATCAAACATTCAAGATATGCAATAAAACTCAAAAAATAATCACCACACAAGATAGAGAGAGACACCAAATATAATGTGGAAACCCGATGTGGGAAAAACCATGGAGAACAATCTCAAGTATATGAATGAGCACCAATGCAAACAATATTTTCAAGCACCAACTTATAGGAGCACCAACCCCTTTGCTGAGTACAAACCTAGAAAATATTTGTGAGCACCAACCCATAGGAGCACCAACCCCATTTCTAAGCACCAACCTAGTAACAATTCATGAGCACCAATCCACAGGAGCACTAACCCCTTTGCTAAGCACCAACCCAACAATAATTCATGAGCACCAACCCACAGGAGCACCAACCCATAGGAGCACCAACCCCTTTGTCGAGCACCAACTGAACAACAATTCATGAGCACCAACCCACAAGAGCACCAACCCCTTTGCCGAGCACCAACCCATAGGAGCACCAACCCCTTTGTGTATACCACACACCTATCTCTCAATGTTGCTATCTCAACAAATGATAGTTCAATACAACATCTCTTTCCTCTCTCTCACCTTTTCTCTTCTAAGCTAGATGAAAAAATACAAATCATATTCTTCTATCTCAAATACTCTTCTAAGCTAGATATTATAATATCAAATCAACCTCTATCTCTCATATTACAAATGGCTACTCAAGCCTTTATTTATAGCTTTCCAAATGACTTTTGGCCTTCCCCCTTTGTGACCCTTCAATCCTCATGGAAAATGGTGCCAAACTTGTATGACCCTTCATAATCTTGCCTTTGAAAAGTCATGTGGTGACCCTTCATGACCAAAAACATCCTTCCCACTTTTTTCCTTATCTTGGTGACTTTTTCTATTCCTCAAAGTGTCCCTTCATGAGAAATTGTGCCCTTCCTCTTTTGTCTTCACTTGGTGACTCTTATAATTCCCCAAGATGACTCTTCATGGGAAAATGTATCCCATCCTTATTTTGTCTCATATAAAACCAAAAATATATTTGTTAATATTAAATAAATATTAACTCGCATTAGCCAAGATATATCTATTACAAACAATATCAAATGCAATGGGGCCTTTATCACCAATAATGCTAGACCTTTAACATAAATGACAATATTTCCAAGAATATCCCCCTTTGTCATTGATGGCAACCTCAATCCTAAAACTGCCACATCCTGTCACCTGCACATACTGTCATCTAAAAACATACAGTAACACCCCCTTATTGTAGTAACCTGTACCTATTCCTTGTACATATTTTTGCACCTGTACCTATACCTGTTATTCTCCCCCTTTGACATTAATGACAAAGGGTTTACCTAGAGATAACACTTAGCTCCCCCTCAGTTGATGATGAGCATCAATGGTAGGAAGTAATAGAAATTACTCCCAACTCCTCTTGTAGATCTTTGAATGTATCATTTAATCATGTCTTTGAGAAGATATCTGACAATACATACACATTGTTCCCTATCCTTAGAGCATCTACAATCAACCCATTTGAATATTTTCTTCTAATATCACAACCTTTATCATGAAACCTTAATGTGTATCCTTGATCACATATTTGACTAACACTCAATAGATTATGCTTAAGACCTTTTACATATAAAACATTCTTAGTCTTAGTTCTACCATAATCCAAACTCAAAGTACCTTTTACGGCTATCCTAGCAATGGTTTTATCTCCAAATCTCACTGTACCACCATTGATCTTCTTTAGAGTAATGAACTTACTTTTATCTCCTATCATATGCCTCAAAAATCTGCTATCAATTAACCATGGCTGATCTTTACCTCTTACATGCAGGGCTGTTTGAACCATCATAGAATCTTCAGGTTGTTTCTTTTGACATGAACATGTCTAAACCTTCTTCTTGATGAATGGATCTTTGAAACTCTGATCCTTCTTGACTAACTTGAACATGCTTCTACAATAGCAAGCTATGTGTTTGAAGTTGTTGTACTTGTAGCATACTATGGTCTCTTCATAAAAGCTTGATAGAGGAGCAAAAGAGTTGTGGCTTCTGCTTGACTCTACTTGACTTTCCTTCTTATTTTTGAAATTGTTAGATCTTTTTCTACATTATAATTTCTTATGATCATATCCATTACAATAAAAATAATAGCCATGAAAATAAGACCTGTTTATATATCTCTAACCTAATTATCTTTTGTAGCTTTGTTCTCTCCAACCTTCTCTGTTTGAAATGTCCTTTGTATTTTTCACTTATCCCCTTTTTGTTTTCTCTTTTGTAAGAGCTTTAGCATAGCTCTTTTTATTTTCAAAACTGATCCCTGTCTTATCTAAATTTGCTTTTTGACTTTTCAATATCTTATTCAACTTGTTAGTGCTATCCTCAAATTTTAAATCACTAACTACTTTATCATTAACTGCTTTCTCAATATCTTCTTTTAAAGAAGTAATTTCAATAACATACCTTTGACATTATTTTTTTGCTACTTCCAACTGTGTTATGAGATCTTCTTCATTCTTCTTGGCTTCTTCCAAGTGTGTTGTTAGATCATCAATAATTTCCTTTGACTCTTGCTCATTTTTCTCAATTTGGCACTTTAATCTTTGATTCTTCTTCTCAATATCTTTTAACTCTTCTAGGGCACAAATGATTTCTCCTTCCATATTCACTTTATATTCCTTCTCTTCTTCTTCTTGATCATCTTCATGTATGGCCATGAATAGAATCTCTTCTTATTCTAAATCACTAACTCCACTATCTTCAATTGAGCTAGGATCCTTAAAATACAGGCTCTTCTTCTCAAATCCCTTCTTGGATTTGCCTTTGAAATTCTTCTTGTATGTAGGCTTTTCTTCTTCATCATCATTACCCTTATTTGGGCATCTAGCTAAAAAATGTCCAATCTTTCCACAATTAAAACATTTAAAAGGTAATTTTCCTTGATATTTACTTGTTCCTCTTTTCAGCTTGCGAATGAAAAGTGTTCCATTGTCATCTTCATCATCACTAGAACTATCACTTGATTCTTGAATCTTAGCTTTCTCTTCTTTGATGTCTTGAAAGCCGCTTCTCTATTTGAGGGTTTATCTTGTTCTATCTACATCTCATATGCTGTGAGTATACCATGAAGCTCATCCATCTTTAGCTTGGCTAAATTCTTCATCTCCTCGATTGCTGAAACCTTTACATCATATCTCATTGGTAGAGATCTAACAACCTTTTGCACCACCATTGAATCTTCCAAAGTTTCTCTAAGACCTTGAATTTGATTTACTATCTGATCAACTCACAAGAGATAACTTTCTATATCTTCTTCTTCCATTTTCAAACTTTCAAACTGCCTTCTAAAAGTTTGAAGCTTAGCTTGCTGAACCTTTCCATCACCTTTGTAAATATTTTCAAGTTTTACCCAAGTTTCATGAGCATATTTACATTGCATAACTTTAACAAATTCAAATTGACATAAACCACATAAAATAGCATTTAAAGCTTTAGCATTACATTCACTTGCCTTTTTTTCTATTAGAGTAATTATAGATGTCTGTGGCTCTTCATATTCCTCCACCACTACTTTCCATATGTCAAATCCAAGGGCCATCAAATAAACCTTCATTCTCATGCTCCAAAATGCATAATTCATCCCATCAAACAAAGGTACTTTATTTGTAGAAAATCCTTCCTGTCACCCAGCCATCGTGCTTTCCCAATCTACATTTAACCTGTAAAACTTTTCAAAAAGGAACTTGCTCTAATACCAATTGTTAAGCATGGGATATACTAAGAAGGGGGTGAATTAGTATATCATATATCTTATAAAAATTTCCCTTAACCAAAAATCCATTTAATAAAACATTTAAGATATGTAATAAAACTTAAACAATAAACACCACACAAGATACAGAGAGACACCAGATATAACGTAGAAACCCAATGTGAGAAAAACCATGGAGAACAATATCAAGTATATGAATGAGCACCAACCCAAATAATATTTGCAAGCCCCAACTTGTAGGAGCACTAACCCCTTTGCTGAGCACCAACCTAGCAACTATTCATGAGCACCAACCCACAAGAGCACCAACCCAACAATAATTCATTAGTACCAACCCACAGGAGCACCGACCCCTTTGCTGAGCACCAACCCAACAATAATTCATGAGCACCAACCCCTTTGTCAAGCACCAACCCATTTACCAAGCACCAACCCATAGGAGCACCAACCTCTTTGTGTATACCACACACCTATCTCTCAATGTTGCTATCTCAACAAATGATAGTTTAATACATCTCTTTCCTCTCTCTCACCTTTACTCTTCTAAGTTAGATATAACAAATACAAATCATATTCTTCTCTCTCAAATGCTCTTCTAAGCTAGATATTACAATATCAAATCAACCTCTATCTCTCATATTATAAATGGCTACTCAAGCCTTTATTTATAGCTTTCCAAATGACCTTTGGCCTTCCCCATTTGTGACCATTCAATTCTCATGGAAAATGGTGCCAAACTTGTATGACCATTCATATTCTTGCTTTTTAAAAGTCATGTGGTGACCCTTCATGACCAAAAATGTCCTTCCCACTTTTGTCCTTATCTTGGTGTCTTTTTGTATTCCTCAAAGTGTCGCTTCATGAGAAATTGTGCCCTTCCTCTTTTGTCTTCACTTGGTGACTCTTGGAATTCCCCAAGATGACTCTTCATGGGAAAATGCCTCCCATCCTTCTTTTGTCTTTACCCTGTGGCTCTTTGACTTCTCCATGGGCCCTTCTTTTGTCTCATATGCAACCAAAAATATATTTGTTAATATTAAATAAATATTAACTCACATTAGCCAAGATATATCTATTAAAAACAATATTAAATGCAATGGGACCTTTATCACCAATAATTTTAGACCTTTGACATCAATGACAATATTTCTAACATAAGAATGGTTGTTTTTTGTGAAATGAAAAAAATTCTAGCTTTCCATATTTAATGTGACATCAGGGAAAAATGGGTTCATGGGTACATAACATCGAATTGACCCTAATGACCCCATTGTTAAAGGGTATTGGATACATATTAATTACTCTATAAGAGGGCCTAAAACTCATGTAGTTCTCCCCTATGTGTTGGCTTGTGTGTGAATCATGAAATGTGTGTACAATAATTACAATAGTGACCTAGCTTATAATTTGGAAAATTGGGCTCTTGGGCTGCTCCTTTAGTAATTAAGACCTATAGATGTACATTCCTAATGAATAGTTTGGGAATAAGAATAAATAGGTAATATTTGTTCAATTTAATTCTCTTTGAGTTCTCTTTAGTCTCAATGTTAGGTTTCAGAGGCAAGGAATGAATGAGGGTTGATCTTGTATTTATATCAATCCCTTTGGAGTAATAAACTGTATTAAATAACTTAGGCTAACCATTAGGATACATCTCATTTTTAAAATGGATTACTTTCATGCACTAGACACGTGTGGTAGGGAAGGATAGTAGTGTTGATTTATTGTCTATCCTGTATGTTAGTTTCTAAGGAGTAACAAAATGGGTGAAGGCTATGAACTTGTAGAGATGTAAGATAAGTACATTTTAAGCATCATGGGAAATATATAATGTTTGTGTCATTAATATAATATTGTTAACATTAATAGATAGGCCAACAGACACAAGATAGAGAAGATGTAAGTCTTGTGGAAGTAAGGAGAGTGTATAACTAAGAGGAACAACCAAGGTATAAGTTTGACAAGTGTACAATATTGAGGTGATACATAATAAAAAAATATCATCTACATTTATTAAAGAAATTTATAGTTTAAATGAAATGAGTAAGTATTTGGGTGTGTATGCACACCTTATATTCTCTTGAGTTGAATTTGAGTGCTTCTATCGATGACTAACCTGTAACCAAAAACATGTTATAGTGTAAAATTAGTGCCTATAATCTAGGTTAAAAGTACTGGAAATAGATTGAAATGAAAGATCAATGTTTAGGAGTAAACCTATGGGTAAGTACATGGATTTGGGGGACAATTTCATGTAAATTTTAGGTAATATGATGGTATTAATAAATAATATGATCACCTTATTTAAATTATGGCTCAATAATTACCAAGCCATAACACGATCATGTTAATGTATAATGTGATTACATCAATAGATAATGTGATCAGGTTATTGTAAAAATAATAATATGATCACATTACTATTATTTTTCACATTAAAGCAACAAACATGTAGATGGACCAAATATTACTTAATAGGTAACATGATCACATTATTAATAACATGATCATTTTATTGATAATGCAATCATGTTCTTATTATTTTTCACATGAAATCATGTGGGACTTGAAAATGAAGGCAACTTTATCTAGAAACTTATATTTACTACCCTAAATGTAAATTATAAGATTACATTTATATTATTACATTTATTATTAAATATAAGAAATTAGAGTCACTCAACATCTAATATAATTAGTCTCACAACTACACACCTTATGATGTGGAAAATAGTTTTTCAAAATTGAATCAGTTAGTACTTAAGCATTTTCAATGTTTAAGTATTAAACCTAGAGATTTTAGGACATAATTTTTGAAATTGATGTCCATTTTTTGTAAATATATAGTTATTTTTTAGGTTTTTGTGCATTTTTGATTGATTTTTAACATTTTTAGGAGTCTTAAGTTTGCCAAAATTTAAGTTTTAAAACAAATCACTTTGAAATTGATGTAAAGTGGTGTGATTGGGGTAGCGTAGATCACATTGATGACCTTCACACATCAAATGACCACTTTGTGTTAATTTCACCTATTCATCATCCCTCCCTAATCCTTGATCACTTACTAATCATGCCTCATCACCCCTAATCACTCTCTCATTATTATTAATTATCCCTAATCATTCCCTTATTGACCCTTACTATCCCTAGTAATCTATAATCACTCCATCATCCTTGATTATTCCCTCATTTACCTTCACTATCCCTCATCATCTCTAATCACTCACTGCTCATCCCTCATTATTCATATTCACTCCCTCATTGACCCTGACCATCCCTCATCATCTTTAATCACTCCTTAATTATCTCTCACCATCCCTCATCATCCCTAATCACCACTTCATCAACCCTAATCACTCTATTATTGACCCTCACCATTCCTCATCATTTATAATCACTCCCTCATCATCCCTAATCACTCCCTCATTGACCCTCACCATCCATCATCATCCCTAATCACTTATTCATCATAACTCATCATCTATAATCACTCATTACTTATCCCTCATTTCTTCTAATCACTCCCTCATCATACCTCATTATTCTCTCATTGACCCTCACCATTCCTTATCATCCCTATTGACTCTCTCATCATCTATACTTAATTCATCATCATCCTTAATCACTCCATCCAATACCTTAATGGTGGTATTTTTTTGTATTTTAACAATGTTACGAGCTAAAATTTGAGAGTGAGTGCTAGCATAAAATATAAGACATAGTTATCAAAATGATGTGGAGGAAAATTTGAAACATAAATATTTAACACCTATGAAAAAATATGGGCCTATTAGAAAATGATGTAATTCACAATTGAAAATCCACTAGAAAAAGAGAAGCAAGTAAAACCCCCATAGTACCAAAAAGGGTAGTAAATACACTAGAATCACTAAGCTATGTGATTTCTTGAAACCAATCGATTGTTTTCCATATGAGGACATTTTATGATCTGAATAATTACATTGAAGGCATTATATTTGTATGTATATTGATTGAGTTATCATACCATAGAGTGGAAAATAATTTTCAAATGATTAGAACAAGTAATCCAAGATTGTAAAGTGGTGCTTAAATCATAAAATCAATATTCTATCCAATGATGAGCGTCACACTATGATCTCTCTACTTTCACATCTTTAGAAGTGGGTACAAGTTATCTAGCACCATAAAAAGGTAAGTAGATAATAGATTATGAACCGAATGATATGGTGGGTACTAAAGATATCTCTACTTCCCCTAACTAGAAATTATATGAATTAAAAATATTATTTCAATAACAAATGTAGATCAATGGTGAGATAATACACTTCATTATTTCCAATGAAAGTCATAATAATTTAATTTATCTTAAAACATATTTTCAAAATTTGAACTTGATATTTATACATCATCTACCATACACTAGTGTATGGTCTAGTGTAGGCCTTGAGAAATGGATCGCCTAGTAGTGTCACTTGGTGTATAAAATCAAACTTTTTAAAGATGTAATTCTTTGTGACATCTCACTACATGTGGTCAACCATATATTTAACATTGACATGTAGTATATGAAGTAAATCCTTGAAATTTTGTGATAGATTTTCATGATCTAAAATACCATATATTGTACTTAGCTCATAAGCTTTTAGTCATTAGTGTTAAAAAGTGTAAGAATATTCTTAGTTCTAGTATTAATTATACTCTTTATGGTAAGAAATAAATTTAATAACATCCTTATGTCACCATATTATAGTGTGGTTTATCCAACAATAACAAAGACAAAATAATTGAACCATAAACTAAATAAGTACAAGGATTATTTTAGTCACCTAAATAAGCTCCTACATACTATACACTAAACAATACTATTGATTTGATCCATTAACTACCTCCACCTCAAACCTATTTATAAAACATATAATTTTTAGATAATGAATAGATAAAGTGGTAAATCCATGAAATCATGGATAATAGACATATTATGCCCAAATCATTGCTTTGTAGAAGCCCAATTGTGTTTGTGCCAAAGTTGTGAATGAATTAAAAAAATCTTAACAAGATTAAAGTGAAGAACTACTATCCTCATTTAAATATCAAGACATTTTTATACCATATACATGGTGTAGAAGTCTTTTTCAAAATTAATATTAAGTTTGGGTATCATCATATTCATTTTAAACCTATAGACATTTGGAACATAGTCTTAAAAACAAAGGAAGGATTAATTGACTAGTTGGTTATGACTTTTATATTAACTCGTAATCAATTCATTAATTTCAAGATGTTAACTAACATCCTTAAGCCTTTTACCTATGTCATTTTTAATATACTTTGATGAAATATTAATCTTTAAAAAACATGGGATGAACATCTACACCATGCTTAAATAGTGTTTCACATTTTGTAGAAACATATTTTTATGATAACATGAATAAATGTTCAATTTTCATGCAATAGATAAAATATTTGGGACACAGTATACACACAAAAAGTGCATGTGTGAACATGACTAATATTCAAGTCATACAAGAATGTGAAACACTAAATAACTTTGCATCTAATTTAAATCTTCTTAGAATTAGAAAATTATACAAGATATTTTTGTTTAATTTTTATATTTTGAACAAAACTACCAAAGGTGGAACCAAATAAAGTTTCATCTAGTCAAATTCACTAAAAATATAATTTGATGAACTAAAATTTATAATCTATTTTATGTTAGTACATATGTTACTTAACTTTAAATTTGGAAGATCATCCAATTAATTCAATAGTAAAATTGACTATCACAAATGGGTATTGACAACATAAGTCCTAGAAAAGAATTAATTTCTATTATATTGGATTAAACAACATATGATTGGAATGAAAGATATATTTATAGTATATACTTACATCAATTGATGAGGGAATAATTAGGGATGGTGAGGGTCAATGAGGAGTGATGAAGGATGGTGAGGGTCAATAAGGGAGTGATTAGTGATGGTGATGGATGAAGAAAGATTGATTGGGGATTATGAGGGATGAAGAGGGAGTGATTAGGTATGGTGATAATCAATAAATTATGGATTAGGTATGATAATATTGAGTGATTAGAGATGATGAGAGATAAATAAGGTCAATAAGGGAGTGATTAGGGATGAAGATTGATGAGGAGGGAGTGAATAGGGATGAGGAAGAGATTAATGATGATGAGTGATGAGGAAAGAGTGATTATGTATAATTAAGGATGGAGATGCAGTGATTAGGTATGATAAGGGATAGTGATGGTCAATGGAGGAGTGATTATGGATGATAAGGGAGTGATTAAAGATGACTAGGTATAGTGAGGGTTAATTAACAAATGATTAGGGATAATAAAAAATGATGAGAGAGTGATTAGGGGTAATGAGGGATGAGTAGGAAGTGATCAAGGATGAGGGAGGGATGATGAACAAGTGAAATTAGTACAAAGTGGTCATTTGATGTGTACAAGTCACTAATATGACCTATAGTACCCAATTGCACCACTTGGATCAAGTTCAAAATGAGTAGTTTTGAAACATCAATTTTAAAAAACCTAGGACTCTTATAAATGCCAATAATCAATCCAAAAGGCACAAAAACCTAAAAAATGACTATACATTTTCCAGAAATGGATATCAATTGCAAAATTTATGTATTGAAATCCCTAGGTTTAATACTTAGACCCTAAAAATGCCTAAGTACTGACCAAATTGGATTTTTAAAAACTATTTTGCATGTCGTAAGTCATGGATCTATGAGACAAATTATATCAGATGATGAGTGACCCTAATCTATTATATTTACTAAAATAAATATAAGAGTAGTAAGTATAAGCTTCTTGACAAAGTTGTCTTCATGTGCATCTCCCACATGTTTTAGGGTATTAAGAATATATAACATGATCATGTTATTGAGTAACGTGATCACATTATTGAGTAATGTGATCATGTTACTAGCATTAATAACATGATCACACTATTAACACAATCATGGTATTTGAATTTAAATTCAATGATCACACATTTTGGCTTAGGAAAGGCTTGGATTCCTAAGCCAAAGTCTTGAACTATCAATATACATTCAAGTTTTGAAAGGTATGATAAAAATAACAAATTTAAACTTTGAATGCAAAATATAGTAAAAATTTCAACATTAAAATTCAAAAACTTAATATTGTCATGATGGACATGCTTACCTCTTTCTAAAAATATGATTTTTATAATTTTTGGACTAATTTAATGTTTCAAACTATGTTTATTTCTAACTATGCCTTTTTTAGGCCACTACATGATACAAAAATACATGCCTATACATGTTCATTTAGTTTATCTTTCATTGATCCAAGTGAAAAACAAATTATATGGTAAAAAACTAGGCCTAACTCTACACACATAAAAAGAAAATTGACTTTTAATTTTTTGAGGTAGTTAGGAAGGTTGTATGGATAGCTATCCATTTTTTGTTAGTTTTTAGGATACATTTACTTGAAAAATTCATAAAAAAAGGATTCCTTTAAAAAATATAAAAAATTATAAGTGACATAATAGAAGTTCTTATCTAAATTTTACCCATAAGGTTAAAAAATGGGGCACAACACGACTATCTATCTATTATGTTTTTTGCAAAAAAAAGGAGTTTCTCTTGAAATTTTAGATGTTTGACCTAGTTATACTTAACCATTTCTAAAAAAAATAGTGTTTTAGAAACTAGACTCAAAATGATACATTTCATGTTCTTATATCATCTTTAAAGTTGGAATGTAGATATCTCACATTATCTACAAGAATTTAGATTTATGAAATTTTAGTAAAATCATGTCCACGGGTATGCCACTTTTTCTCCCCCAACTTTGTGCACTTATCCCTATGTGTCGATATAACTACCTTACTTATTATCAAGTTCTTTTAAAAAATATGTATCATTGTAAGGATTTAAAACTAAGATTAGGATAAATATAGATAAATATTTAAAGGGCATATATCCAAAGAGATAGAGAGTGATATTATAAGGCACTTTACCCCAACTTTAGAGCAAAAATGAGTTACCACCTAATAGCTGAGATTATCTCAAAAATGTAATTCAATGATAATTATAACCTGGTGAGGTTGGATTATCAATTATAACTTGAAAACTTGGTAATATTGAGTTATTTGATCATCTCAACCATACCAAAAGGTTAACTAACTACTATAGTAAATTGGCTCAATATGGTATGTAAAAGTCTATGGGGTCATCATTACATGCAATGGTTTTGAAATCTAAAACTAATTTAGATTTTAAAATATTAGGCACATGTTGTATAGTATATGCACCTTAGATATGTCTCATGTTTAAACTATGTATACCAATGGTACCAATGTATATAATTCTTCGACAACTATGAATCTGAATCATATAATAGTGTGCTTTGGCCAATTTGGATAACTGTGTAAGTGTGGAATACATGCTTCCAAATCATGCCCCCATTATATATAGAAAAATATGAAAAATTATATAAGTACCAATTTGGAGGACATGTTTCAAAAATATCCCCCATTATAAACTAGAGATGTTGAATATTGAATAGGTCTAGATAACATGGTTCCAAAACATGGCCCCATTAAATCTATGGGATGATATAAGTACCAAATATTGAATGAGTATATAAAACATGATTCCAAAGTGTGCCTCCATTAAATTTGAGAATTGTGAATGTGTGTAATCCATACCCATATTACATACCCCCACTAAATATTTGAACTGATATAAGTACCATATACTGAATAAGTGTAGAGAACATCTTCCAAAGCATGCCCCCACTAAATCTGAGAATACTGCCAAGTGTTAAGAACATGCTTCCCAAGCATGTCCCCACTAATATTCCCTTGCTTTGAGGCAAGGTAAAGATAGGAACTTAGAGTTACCTCACCTAGAAAGGGTAAGACAACTATATAATTTATTAATGTAACCATGTAGCATATATAAGTAACATGTCTAGGTAAATTCTTCATTGAAGTGCATAGAAATAATGTGATCACATGTAGTAATAAGATGAATAATAAATATCATGGCAACATATAGATAGTAATAGTACAATATCAAGTAAACAATCACATACACATGAGCACTCAAAATCAATTCAACAAGAAATGGTCCAAAGAGACCATATGTAAGGGGCATGTTCAAATACCATAAAATCAAAGGGGCATGAATTATTCAAATTTATATGAAATAAAGGATGATATATTTAAATGTTCATATAAAAAAAATTGGCATTATGTAAATGTCAAAGAAATCAAACATAGGCATGGGGCCAACATCAAAACAACATACTCAACTACTCAAGTAAGGAATATAATAAGGAAAGACATTCAGGGAAGTGCATAAAGGAATTCATAAGAAACCAACATAAACATGGCATAGTGACCCATGGATCCAATGTTTTATAAAAATATGTCAAGTGTATAGCATATTAAGTAACTTATGTAAGATATAATCATGGATACTAATCATGTGTAAGTACAAATGTAAGCTCAAACATGATAGTGTAGAGTGATCATTGAATCATATAACTTGTGTGTATCAAGATAAAATAAGTGGATGCCCCTAATTTTCATATGACATGATTATAAATAAATCCCAACATCTAAAATAAAAGTGTATCATGTATCTATGTATGCATGCATCACACCCAATGTAGAAGTGTGACACATATATGTATGTAGGCATAACTAGTTATTTGAACATGGTTTGTAGTAGAGGATTAGGATTTCATAAAATCCACTATATGTATCTCATGTAATGGTCTCTCAAGTACTCACCACCTAGTAAATTGGATTGCCTATTACTTACTCTCTTGTGGTGGATTAGCCTTAATAACCTTGATAGCTAGTTGTCTAGGTATAAGTTTTTTATATTCAAGAGGATGCTCATATGGTATTTTAGAAACTATAATTACTCAATTTTCATGAATGTATTTGACACACCCATTCATTGTAGAACTTAATACTCAAAGAGTGTGTATTCACGGTTTTCCAAATAACATATAAAAAATGCCTATGGAAGGGATAATTGTAAGGGTAGTAACCACATGTGAAGGACCAACCTATAAAGGCAAGTAAATATCACCAAGAACCTTATGGGAAGTTCCATCAAATACTTTAACTAATCTGGTAGAGGGGTGTAAATCATGATGAGTATAAACTAAGTATGTAAGTAATGTCATAATGCAAACATTTTCACTTATATCATTATCAATCATAACACTGTGTATGGGGTGTTTATCATGATATGATCGAATGAATAGGGAATGAAGATTAGAGGTATCATTTTTAATTTCTCTATCATCAAATTAAATATAATGTTTCTAAACCATAGGAGGTATATGTTATGTGTAAGTACCAATAATCCCATCCAGTGGGTGTCTATAATGTGATGGAGGAGGATGTGCATTATCTTCCTTTTGGATTTTTAGTTCCCTTTTAGAATGGTATTGAAAAGGATTGTTAAATATATTTTTTTATGGTGATCATTAGGTTGTGAGCCTAATTATTGTGAAGGATCCTTGAATGAAAGATTTTGGTCATTGATTAGATCTTGAATCTTATGTTTTAAGGTAAAAGATTTATTTGTAGAATGTCCTAGTCCTTGATGATAATCACAATAAGAATTTACATTATATCCATTGGGTAGAGTTTGAATCATAGTAACCTAAATGGGATGAGGGAGAGATATAAGATTAAACTCTAGTAACCATGGGAGTAATGAAGCTAGGTACTCAAGTAATTATGTAAATTATCTCCTTGGTGCATTAGATAAGATAAGTTGATTAGGATATTGTGCAACTATGTTAACCATGGTGGTTGTTTATTTTGTAGGCTCAAGAAGATTTACCTTAAAACTTAGTTTAATTGTGAACTTGGTATTAGATGTAAATGTAACTAGTGTATTTGTAACAAACTTGATTTTATGTAATGTTATAAGATTCATTTCATGGTCCCATACAAAATGGCATAAGTCATCACAATATTGAAACTTCTTATAGATAATGGACTAATTTAAAGGGGAAAGCAAACTTTTCTTGAATATATCTTGAAACTCTTTGTTTTGCATAGGATTGGTCATTTTGGATAGCATTGTTTTATATCTCAATACATATTCATTGATAATTTCATTGGTTCCTTGTTTGATATTGGTAATTTAGGCATAGGAAACCTTTTTATAAATGTTAATGAAAAAGTGTGTTAAAAAATAGTTTGCAAGAGGTTTAAATGCTTTTACAGGTTGGAGAGGTAGATCATAGAATCACCCCAAATCATAGTACTTGAGACTTCTTTAGAATATTTTTGAAAAAACTTTATCATTGTAATCATAGTCAATGCATGCCACATAAAATATTCAAAGATGTTTTTTAGGATCACCCTTGCCATCATAAAATGTAAACATAGGTGAAATAAATCTAGTTGGAAAATGGCATAAAGATATTTCAAGTGCAAGAGGGTTATGAAATAAATCTTACAAACCTATATCATGAGGGGATTTTAAATCTTTTTGTTCAATGTTTATAATCTTGTCTTCCAAGGTTTTTATAATTTTAAGGAATGATTGAATTGTAATCCCAGTGGGAATTAGATTAACAAGTTGATTATTCACCAAAGGGGATGAAAATATGTTTTGAGTAATAATAGGCATTGAAATTGGTATTTTTTTTAAAACAATGGGTAATTCCATAATAGATGTAACAATAATAGTTTCAAGGAACAATAGTTTAAACACATAATCCCTACCCCCATTAAATGTATTTAGTTTTATTGTCTTTAGGGGGAGGGATGTGTCCACTTAATTTTTGGAATTTTTGGATTAAATTATTTTTTAAGACCTTATAAATATCTTTAGGATTTTTTTGAATGTATTCATGAATCAAGGAAATTCATTCACTTGATCGTTGTCTACTTATTAATTTTCTTTTGTTTCCTAATTTTCAATATCAATTTTTTTTTCTATGATAACCCTAAAATGAAATATGTTGTTGTTAAGAAGTGTTGTAATTTATGTCAAGGTTGATGTCATTAATTTCAAGGTGAATTTGGTGAAGATGCATGATGAGTGGTCTTTGAGGTATGATTTTGTGTGTCTGATGTGATAAAGATGCCATGTGACAAGAGTAAGAGAGAATTTGAAGGTAACCTAATGTCTCTTCTATTGTGAGAGAATTTGAAGGCAACCTAATGATTCTTTTATTAATTGATGTTAAGATTGTTTTAGTGATGTGAAATTTTTGTCTGATGAGTGTTCTTTTTTGATATCACTGAGATAATCATGTTTGTACTAGTTCTTAAGTATAAGGTGTCTTGAAAAGCCTAGTCTAGACCCTGTGAAAAGGTGTGCATAGTAAAGTTTGGTGAAGAAAGTAAGTGAAAGATTGTGATAGGGTTTTTTTAATTATATGATCATTTAATTTAAGTATAGATACTTTTATGAGTGTTTCAAGGTCAATTATCATGTTTTAAGTACTTAAGAAGTTTAGTCATGGCACTAGTCATAACATGAAGAGACCTTATGAGAAGGTATGAGTATGATGGATTTAACATATGCATGATTGGTTGTATGAGGTTCATTTATCATTCATTTGAATCATTATAACACTTATAAGAGTCTTAAGGTGAGTTTATAGGGGTAATACCTTCAATCTAAGTCTACAACTAGACCAGTTGTAAACCCTACCTAGCCTAATGAGGTATCATGATCTATTGTCAAAGATGTAGAAGTATGCTTGACATTATTCGATCATGTGAGATGTTTTTTGAGCATTTTATTGAAGTATTTATATCTTTAAAATAGTTTTTAAGGTTACTTCAAGGCCTAATGATGTGTAAAGACTCAGGTGTAGAAAGCCAAATGGTAAAAGCATGGCCTAATGAGGCATTAGGTTCAATTTATAAGACAAGTTTTCATATGTGAGAATTTAAATTTGTATATATGATATTTAAAGAATTTTCACAAAGTTTTAGGTCATTTTTCAATAAAATTCATGAAAAGTGGTTTTAAGGTCTCTCGAGTGCACAAAATGAAGACATGAAAACCTGAGAAGGACTTTCAAGTGTTTATTGGAACATGTAACCTATAAATGGTTACCTAAGATGCTAAGGAGATATGGGGAAGGGTCCTAGATAATAATTATAGTAATTGTTTTTGGATTTGAGGGGCAATCCTTTATGAAAATTGTTAACACAAAAACCTATCTTAAACCTCTCTAAAACCCTAAAAAGGACCCAATGTGAAATAAATAATTCAAAACAACCTATAATGGTATAAAATTAATATAAAAACTATTTTATATTGTATTAAACTCTCCCAAAAACCTCTAGGTGTGATTGAGTTGTTAGGTGTATGAGTAGACCCTATATGAAAGTGCACATTTCTCAGAGATTTGTTGTATCAGTTAGATTTGACCAGGTTAAAGTATTAAAATTGATGGAGGATGAATTTTGAGATGAATTTTAAATTTAAATGAAGGTTTATATATATGTTATATCCCTAAATTATACTAAAAAATTCATCCAAGTTATCCAGTTGCTAATAGGTCTAATGGTAGAAATAGTAAGAAATCTAGGCAATAATGACAAGTTGATTAGGGATGTGTTATCATGAAATAGTGATGAAATAAAGTGAATGGATATGTTTATAATTAATTTTAATAAATTTTCATGTTTTTTATAATTTTTTAAGGTCATTTTTAATAGTGAAAAAGTTTTTCACAAGTTGACCTATCTAGTGCAGATGAGACAATGAAATGTAAGGTCATGAGATTGGTCTGCAAGAGCAATATTTGCCATTTAAACTTATTATATTTATATATAATATTTTTATAATTGTATAATAATAAAAAATAAATAAATTATAATTATATTAAATTGGTCATACATGTGTTGAAGGTCATTGTCACCATGACTATGCTTTAAGAGAAACTAGTAGTTCTAGGTCAATAAGTAGAAATGATGAGTTTAAGGCTCTATACTCTATGTTTAAGTATATAATTAACATGGTGTTTTTTTAGGTAATTTTATGTCATATAAATTATTTTTATAAGGTTTTATATCTATTTAAATTTATTAAAATGTTGAATCCAAAATGGCTTCTTTGGTTCTAAATTGATTGTGTGTACTAAGGTCAAAACATTGGTATGAAAGACTAGTATTTGAGATTAGAAATTGTAATATTTATACTTAATAATGGTATTTATATTTAAATGATATTTTTAAGTTATCATTGGTCATGATAATTGTTATTTTATGTGTTAAATATCAAATTATTCATGACTAGTTTTTGGAGTGTTCTGGCAGTTCTAAGTAGGCTATTTGCAAAGAAGGGTTTGAGTTCTTTTGCCATGAGTTATGAAGTATAAATAATAAGGTGATTAACCTAAGGTCATATATATATATATATATATATATATATATATATATATATATATATATATATATATATATATATATATATATATATATATATATATATATATATGTATATATATCTCCATGTTTTTTTAGCTAATTTGTGTTTAATCTTCAGTAGTTAAAGACACACTTTATGTGTATGATAAGGCCTAATTGTGAACAATACAAATGGTCTACTTCAAGTGGTGATTAGACATAAAAGGTGTTGTAAAAACTATATGAGATTATTATAGATATATTTTATTTTTATATTATATTTTAATTCCATTTTTTGAGTTTTAAAATTGTTCCAAGTAAGGCACAGTTTAATGTGTCCTAAAGTAGACCTAAAGGGATTAGGTCTCCATGAGACCTAAAGATAAAATAAGGCCTAATTGAGATATGTCAAACCTAAAAGGACTAAAGGAACATTTTATTAATTTTTATGATATTTAATAATATATATTTCATGGATGAACTAAGAATTTAAGGGTTTTGGCTGACTAAGAGGCAATATGAGCAAGAGGCTTGCATAAATATAAGGCAGGTTTAGGCCTATTATGGAGTAAGAGGGCATGAAAATTATATAGCACATTATTGATATGAAGGAGATATTTAATACCATTATGGGAGTGTATAATATGATTAATTAATAATTCATAGTGTGATTTCATATGAATATTAAGATCATATGGCCTAATCTATCTTGAAGAGACCTATTTGAGCGTAGAAGCCTAGAAGGTAGTGTGAGAGGGATATAGCAGTGAGAAGAGATAAAGAAGGTTATCACCATATGTTGTGTGAGAAACAAGTTTTTATTAAGGTTATAAAAATTATAAGGTGGTTGAATTAGTGTTGATTCATCTATGGTTTTGGTGCTTCATTTTAAGTCGGTGCTTGTTAAAGCCTAGCTAGGTTGGTGCTTAGCTAGTTAGGGTTGGTGCTCCATGTGAAGTTGGTGCTTCACTAAACTTAATATTTTGAATTATAAGACTATATTATATTTTTAAGGATTATTTTATTTTCTTCCCATTGAGGTTTTCCCACATATATGGTGTGTTTTCTTGTGCAATGTTATTTCATACTTGTATAGTTGATTGCTTATACATTGCTTGATCTATATATTGATGTGATGGTTCATGTATACTAAGAAGGAATTGAAAGAAATTATTTAAGACACTGATTCAACCCCCCCTAGATTGTGATTCTAACTATTTTGTGTTTTCACTTTATGATTGGGGTTAAGAATATATAAATGAAATGGCATAAGGGTGATAATCAAATATATAGTAGGCCAATTAAATTTTAAACTCAAATATAAGAACTATAATGAATTTATGATGATGAGAGAGTCTAAATATGGAAATTAAAATCAGGATAGATATAAAAATTATAAATAATATAAATACATATCTTGTTATGATGCTAATACAATTCTAGATCTATAATATGCTAATATAAGGTGATAAGATAGTTCTATAATAGTTGTTAGATTATGGTTATGGTACCTCTAGCTATTTAGATAATTGTGTTAGACTTGGATGGTTACTTCAAAACTACTATCTAATTCCAATGATAGTTTCCTATATATAATATTTGGTGAAATAAGATGCAACTACCTAGATACTTTTGGTTTTGGCTTCACCTTTGCTTTGGTGTATTCAAATCTAGGTCATGGATAGTTGTTCTTTGTGAAATTGGGAAAAACCTATATTTCCATCTTTGATGTGACCTTGGGAAAAAATGGGTTAGTGGGTAGATAGAGTCGAGATGAGCCTAATGGCACCACTATCAAAGGAAACTGTCTACATAGCCAATACTCTAAAATAGGGCCTAAAATTCATATAGTTATCCCATATGTGTTGGTTTGTGTGTAAATCATGGAATGTGTGTAAATCAAGTACAATAGTGACCTATCTTTTAACATGTAAAATTGGGCTCATAAGTTGGTCCTTTAGTAATTCAGACCTATAGATATTCATTCCTTATGATTAGTTCGAAAATAGGAATAAATATAGAAGTTGTGTTAAAATGAATCCTCTTTGAGTGATTTTTGATCTGAATGTTAGGCTTCATAGGTGAAGAATGAATGAGGGTTCGTATTGTATTTATATCAATCCCTTTGGAGTATTAACTTGAATTAAATCACTTAGGCTGACCATTAGGGTTCACTTCATTTTCATGGATGGATTTATGGCACTGGACACTTTCATTAAGGTAGGATAGGAATTTTTGCACTATTGTCTATCTTGGATGTTAGTGCCTATGGAGTAACAAAATAGGTAGAGGCTTATAACTTATAGAGATGTAAGACAATTACATTTTAAGCATTCTAAGCAAGACATAGTGTATGTGTCATCAATATAAGACTATTAAAACTAAGAGATAGGCCAAGGGGCATAAGATAAAGTAGATGTGAGGTTTACTAAATCAAGGATAGTGTATAACTAAGAATAATGACCAAGGTATGAGTTTTCCAAGTGTAAAAGATTGAGGTGATACATAATAATAACATATTATCTACACAATATTACCTTATTTTATAACATTACAAGGAGAATTAAATGGGAAAAGAGAGGAGTGAAATCAATATCTTGCATTCCCTTACAATATCTTCAACACTCCTTACACCCTCTTATACACTCCCAAAGGTCATTATGTAAATTTTCTTCCAAATCTCTTCCACATTCCAAAAAGGCCTTAAATGGAGTTTTTTACACACTCCATTTGTGAAATCATGGGTTTGATGAATCGTTCTCCACCATTGATCTTGATTTTATATCAATGGCTCACACTCATTCTAAAATTCTATAAATATAAGGGATTTTGGCCATTATATACAATCTTATTCATGAAAACTTATTATACCATATTATACAAAGAGATTTAATCATTTTCATGCCAAACCAATAATATACAAGGGGAAATGTTTCCCACATGTGGAGTTTACATTTCTAAAGATCACTAGTCTACAAACCAAGCATAAACATGATTATTCAATTTGAAAAGCAACAAAGTCTTCAAATAAGGTATAAACACTCATAGTTCATATTTGTATTTGATTATTCTATTACTTGATAGGCTTGTTCAATCCTAGAGAATAATCTTAGGGTGTTATGTTCCTTAAGTTGTTTTTGTTTTTCAATCACTAACAATGGAATAACCCTCTTCACATTATTTTTCTACACTATTTATCCTTACCTCAAATGGGGGTATATTAATGGGTGAATGTCATAGAGGTATGAATTCCATATTTTCATAGTTTCATATCATAGTGGGGACATGTTATAGAAACATGTTCTTCAAATTTTCTCTAGTTCTCAAATTATCCATATTAAGTAGGGCAATCTCATATAAACATGTCCTCCACACTTTCACCAATTTTAAATTCACCATATTTAAGAGTTATATTCTTTAGATAAATATTTATGGTAACATTATATACATTGATAATGTTATTATACCCAAATTTAAGCTAGAGACATATATGAGGTACATATGCCATGTAAGGGCACCTAAATTTTGAAAAAACAAATCATTTTATATATTTCAAATATAATTATTGAATGTTATCATAGATAGGATGGACTATTATGGACCATGATCAAGCAAATCTACTATAGTAGTTGGTTCACATTTGGAAGGTAGAGTTGATTAAATCTCTCAATCTTACCAATTTATAAGTAAGATTTGATTTAATCATATAAGTTCACCAAACTTATAGCTTGGATTTTGTTAAGTCATCCATTATCATTAGATATATAGTGTGAGTTGATTAAATCTCTCACACTCACTAGGATATGCACATATCTAGATTGTATGATTAGGATGAAACAAGCTCAATTGTCACATTGCAACTCACATTATATTAATATTGGGGGCATATTTTCCTCATATATATCACACACACACACACACACACACACACACACACACACACACACACACACACACACACACACACACACACACACACACACACACACACACACACACACACACACACACACATCTGCACACATGCACACACACACACACGTACACACACACACGCATGCACGCACATACACACACACGCGCGCACGCACACACACACACAGATAGACACACACACACACACACACATAGACACACACACACACACACACACACACACGCACACACACACACACACACACACACACACACATAGAGAGAGAGAGAGAGAGAGAGAGAGAGTGTGTGTGTGTGTGTGTGGTTGTGTGTGTGTGTGTGTGTGTGTGTGTGTGTGTGTGTGTGTGTGTGTGTGTGTGTGTGTGTGTGTGTGTGTGTGTGTGTGTGTGTGTGTGTGTGTGTGTGTGTGTGTGTGTGTGTGTGTGTGTGTGTGTGTGTGTGTGTGCGTGTGTGTGTGTGTGTGTGTGTCTGTGTGTGTGTGTGTGTGTGTTTGATTGTTTATTGATGTTCATGTTTGTTTTCATTATGTGTGGTGTGGTTCCTTTCCCTTCTCCCATACGAAATGGGGAATGATAAGAATATTATAGGTTAGTACATTATATATTTAATTAGTTAGTGTTAGCTATGTATGAAAGTGGTTACATTAGTTTTATTATTACCTCACATAATATATTATGAGTAGTTTAAGGACATATGGAAGGACTCCTATTATATAAAATAATGATTTTTTCTAAACATATCTCCATATTATGAACAAAATAATGAAGTTTTTTTGTGTATACTCTTACCAAAAATTAACAAAGACATGTTTAAATATAAATAACACTGTATCGTAATAAGTTAATTCTCTTTCATACTCAAAAATTTTGAAAATAAACCCATACTCTTAGCATGATTATTTTCACAATCAATACATATATTAACTATTTATATCTTTTGAACATGTACAAGATCCATACATAATGATATTCAACCCCCATTCAATAAGTTATAATTGATAACTAAGATGGTATCTAACCTACTTGTGTATATCCTACCTTCCACCAAATCATTCTTTTATTAGATTTAAAGCATTAAAGAATACTATTTGAATGATCATTCATATACTTCCTTCGGTAAAAAGTGTTTAGAACATTCATTCAGTGAGGCTATCTGGCTCATCTAGGTTTTTGGCAATTTTGTTTAGTGAAATAGTTTAGCAAGAATATTTGACATTCTAGTCTTTGGAAAAAGTGTCCATCTCATTAACATATTCAATGAAATAATTTGAGGATTTTTATCTAACTCATTTTTGGTCTTTGGCAAGAGTATTCATAAATTTTATTCGAGAGATTCATCCACCTCATAAATACTATTATATCAGAACTCCTAACTACTGAGGGTATTATGGCATGATAAACCAAAGTGAAAGAAGAAATGAAATGATAATTGGTAAAATGTAATGATGTTACACTCCTACTAATCATGAATAATGCCTACATGGCATAATTTCCAAATGAAGTGGAAAATTTTGAACTAAACAAATAAATCAAAGCTATAGACATTGGACATTAATGGTGCCTAAACCAGAAATGAATTCCAAATTTATATCAAAGCATTATGAATTATAATGTACACATTGATATCAATCTAAATTTTAAACTTAATTTATCCCTTGTGATCAATCCCTATCTATAAGTGTTTTGAGCCTAACAATATACTTACAAGAGCCAAGTTGTTAAATTACAAGCCAAACTAGTATCAACATAATCAAATATCAATGGCATCCTCATCCCAAGCATTCTGAGGATCTTTCCCCCCATCAATATTTTATGTAAAATATTTGACTAAATATAAGGATACATTATTTAATCCTATAATATTCAAAAATGACTATAACAACTATTCAACATTGTGGGAGGTGATACACTAGGTTGATTCCCATACCCATAAAGAAATATTTAATCCAAATCAAAGGAAATTGGTTTTAAAAATCTTATCCTTCAAACATCAAGGGCTACACTTTGTAACATCAAATTTGGAATTCATGCAATGCATTGACCTCCTATGAAACTTATTTTTTCTAAGAAGATAATTGGAAGTGCTTTCCTACATCATCTGGAGCACAAAATAGTCATTGTGTGCATCTTGGGTGATGTGTTTCAAAGGTACCTCTCCCTCCCCATTGTATATTCCACTTAATATTTTAATAGGGTAGTATCATGAGATAAATAAAAATAAATTGAGAAAACACTCATCATCTAGTTGTTCCTTGGGGAAACTATCAACTTGAAGGATAACCAACCAATACCAATGACCAAAATTAGGATGGGAATCTAAATTAGGATGAACTTATTGAATAATTTATCTATTTATCTAAACATATAATTCATCCACCATGAGTGGGTTATGTTGCTTGAATTACTAATGACCTTAGAGTTAATATTTTATTTTGGAGAAGTAATCAGTGAAAGGCTATAGGAATAAATATTACACAAAAGAGGATTCATGGATGTCATTTATACATGATGTCTTACCTCATCTACACTATCCTTGACATATTATATGTTCCTAATGATTCATTCTAGATCATAGATCTAGACTGTATCAAGAATTATATATGTGATTCATATTCTTTCATGCACATATACACATACACTCAAAACATTATATGCATTGTATAAGATTTCTAACCCCAATTTTGGATGCATATCCATAATTCCCCCTACCTAAGATATCCAAAAGTATTATAGATAGACTTTTGATTATGGGATACTATTGGTTATAACTAGATCACACTTTCTTCATGCACATGTTCCATAAGGTATCACCCCTATGCTTTCCCAAGTATGTCCCCAATAAATTGGCAGAAAAATTAATTACATACCAATTATGGTGTGGTATTGATTAAGACATAGATAAGAGAAATAAAATTTACTTTCATGGCTCCCACCTCATGATTGGGAGAATTTGTTTCGTAAATTGTAAGTACTTTTATCAATCAAGCAATTATAAAGAGTATTATTCATTGGATACATTACCATATAAAGACTTGGATACACAGGGTCAAGTGAAAAAACACATCAAGTGACTTAGAATTACATATCAACATGATCATTTTGACCATGATTTCTTATTATTCAATGCTATTTATGATTCCCAATTCAATGAATAGGCATAATTAGTCAATTTAAAAGAAGACTTCCTAAAAATCATCAAGGGTAACCTTATATCTCAATAATGGATGAACATACTACACTCCCACCAAATGGAATATGGGATTCATCATAATTTTAGGTTAATAGTCCCTCTACAAAATAAAAGAATCAAATTCAACCCTCATAGACACCTTTTGTCACACTCAAACTAGTAAATAAAGAGTCATGGATGCATGATACCTCACTTAGGGGAGCACAAGATTAACCTGTTTGTCTTGACTCTTCAAATTCTAAGGGCCATGCCCAAAAAATTATTATATCAATCTTGAAGGTTGATATTATGGTTACATCAACCAAAACCATATGAGAGGCACCTCATAAAACTATGAAGACAACCATTTTCTACATGATAAAGTTAAGGGCTGAGCCCCCTCCATAGATTCCATTTTTTTATATGCCATTAGTAGAAGTAGCCACACAAAAGGTAGCTAGAGGTGAATATAATGAGGAAGGAATTCAAAGAGCCAATATCTTGAGCCTCTAAGACACAAAATAGAAATCACAATTGCATGAGTAATCACTAAGTGAGCAAGCAACCCCTTCAATTTCCACTACTCTTAATGTATCTTATGTGTCTCCTCTTACTGTTAGTAGTTTTGTTTCTATTTTACTTAGTCCTGCTAGTCCCACTCTCCTTTTGGTCCCAAAGGTGGAGGTTGTTCCTATCCAAAAAAGTGCCTAACCAACCTTGATTTTTATAAAGGTAGAGGATACTACCTCTACCCTTGATTTTCCTACTCCCTTAGTTAGTTTACCTCCAATTGCATCTTCTACATCTATCCCTATTATTTATATTATAGTTACTTCCACTACTATCCTAGCCCCTAAAAAGATAATGAATCAGGAAATAAATAAGGATAGGGGAGTAGTATCAAGTCCTCATCTCCATGTTTAATCTACTCAATTGGGTTTACCAGTGCTTCCCCTAGTTCTTATTAGGATACTATGGTGATAACAACTAAGAAGGGTGAGAAGTTAATTTACATAGTTCACACACTACCTCAATATGGTAGAGTAGACTAGTATAAAATTATTTGGAATTAATTTATTGATATATTACTAGAAGAAACTATGAGACAAACTTTAAAAGAATTATTGGTTGAGACTACAGTTCAAGATACTCAACCCACAGATGTAGCCCAGCTAGTCCTCCCATAGTGGGTGACAAATATGTAGTCAAAGGTATCTAAGAGACTTAATCTTGAAATTATAGAGTTACCCAATGTAAGTTCCATATTTAAAAAATATATTATGAATTTTCAAAGGGTAAGGAAGAAGAAATTGGAAGATGAGAATGGGAGAGGGGTCATAGTGGAAGAGAGATAAGAAGTATTCACCTTGTCCAAAAGGAGGGACATGAAAATAGGGTAGTTCCCATACATAGAGGATTTCAAATCCTATTTTAAAACTCATAAGGATGATTTATTGGAGATACATGAAGGAGATAAGATGGAAAGATAATCACTAGATCAATAATTGGAATAAATAAGGGAATAATAACAAACTATATATGTTCTAGTATAGATAGAAATAGATGTCTAGAATGTTGTATCTAGATTGTGTAATAGCCTAAAACTTATTAGTGTAATGATGGAATAATTGACACCTAATATATTATAAACCACTAAATTTTATAATTATTTTAAATTGGATGAAAATAAATTGAAATTTCTTATTATTTATACAACTAGTAAGGCATACACCCACCTAAATCTAATGGCACTATTACAAGCTACCAATGCACTCAATCTTGTAGTCATCAGGACATAAGAGGAAAGAGAGTAGATCAATATAGATGAGGAAATAATGTTTAAGTATATAGAGCATTAAATTCTTGTTTTACAGATTCTATATGTGATAAAGCTATCATAATCCATGGATCCCATAAGTAGGCTTATCAACAAGAATAATTTTGGTCAACTATTACAATAGGATTTAGTAAGCTTCAAACATAACTTACAAGGAAATAAATTAGAATAAATAGAATTCAAGTTTATTTTTTCTAATAAAAAGGTCATGGAGGTTGAAATATTCAAAACTAATTTTAGAAACACAAAGATTGAGCATGTAAGGATCCTTGAATAGGTCAATAGGGTGCATAGAACTTTATTTCTTAATATAAACATTATTAGGTACTAGCATGACATTGATAACAATCACTATAAAGTTTTGGAATCAAATAATAAAGTTGATGCTTCAACTTCTATTTTGGCACAAGCTACAACTTCAATTCCTTGAACAACCTCTAGTGCCATGCAAATACCCAATTAGCCTTAAGTTGAAGGCTAATTTTGTATGTACACATGAATATAATACTTATCTTTATACTTATAGTTTAAATACACTTAGCACATAAATGTAAAGTTTACTAAATAATATGTAAACATTCACATGTTACAGTGCATTTTACAAGCCAATTAATCTTGACATAGTTGTAATTAGCTATGAGTATGCACACATGAAATTCTGAAGCTAAAATTAAAACTAAGGTTCTAATTATAAAATGTAACCATGAGTTCACATGCACTTATATGATGAGTTACTCCCTCCTGAAGTCTATATATTCATGTAATTACACATTCCAAAGGGTTGGAAATTTTGATCAATATAGGAAGAAATCAATTTTGATTATCATGCAATTGCATTGGTGTTATTTCCTTCTATTTATACGTTATTAATGTTTTTATTTCTTGGTTGTGTTAATATAGTAATTTGAAGTGTGAAAAAGTTATATATAATTCTTATTGTTTTCATTTATGTATGCTAATTTTAGATGTACAAAAGTTATTGAAAGTTAGTAGATTTCATTGATTATTGAGTAACTAGTTTAAATTATGTTAATATTCTTAATATATAGGAGTGTTTTTCTGATGGTATAGTCTTATAAGTGTGTGAAATATTTGTATTAAATGTCTTCTTAGTTTGATCTATAATCTCACAATTAAGGTTGGGCAATAGCAAATATAAAGGGAATAACCTTTAGTTGAGACCACTAAGTTTCCTATACTATTTCCCTAGACTTCGTAGCTATGTTTTCTTACAAGTGTGTAATATTTATAAATAATTATCATTAGTTTTGGTAACACTTGTCTATGAAGAAACTATCCTAAGAAGTGACTTATTGAGACCACATAACCTTCATTTTTACTCTACCCTTCCCTCTTTTTTAAACTTATTTTATTGAGACCTACCCAATCTTGGTTAGGTACCACTCATCTATCTCATTCACTTAGGTTTGATCTCTTTACTAGGATTCATTTCACTACAATCAAACCTAGTCAACAAATTACATGCTTTGATTTTTATTCCATCATAAGGTTTTTTAACCCATACCTGCAACTCGTGCCTTAGAGTGGAGTTTACCTCCATTGAGATTCTAAAATATTAGAGGCTACCTCATTCAATTTGGGATGTGAACAAGACCCACATCAAAAAAAAATGGCACTAAAAGGAGGGACACTTGTGTACCTTCCCCATTGAGATTTTATTCCTTATGTTGAGTTGCACTGGAGACACCCAAGAGAGTTACCAAGTCTAGGGCCCAAATGAGTATTTTAATTTCCCCTTATTAGTGTATCGAAGGCCTAGATCTATATCATTTTTTCCCAATATACCTATGTCTATAACACCATATATAATAATAAATATACATCCCATAAATCATCCTATAGCCCAACAATAACCTTGGTTAGTTGGATCTACCATTGTAATCCTAGAGGATGTGCATAATCTTCTTAGGGACATAGAAAAATATCTACTTTCTTTCTCCCCTTTAGGAAGAAGAATTATAGAGGAACACATCAAGTATTTCAAAACTACTTTAATATTAATAAATGTTACTAATGAAGATGTTGCATGAAATCTTTTCCCATTTACCTTACAGGATGTTACTTATGATTGGTATCTCAACTTTCAAGATAACTTGATCACTTCTTGGAATGCATGCTAGAGCACATTTATTTCTCAATTTGGATAAGTTACAATCCTTGGACTCGTATATCAACATTTAACCAACATGAAGAGGGAGCCTAATGAGCCAATTTAGGATTTAAATTCTAGGCTCCAAAAGATGTATACTTAGCATTATCTATAACATAAACTAGATGGAGCATTGGCATTGGAGATGTATATAAATTTCATGAACCCAATCACTATAGAGTTCCTACGAAGATCTACTATTTCTACCACTCTAGCTTTATCATACAAAGATGCTATCAAAATTGATAGACAGTTGAACCCTTAAATACTAGGCACTCCCAACATTAATGTTGGTCTTCCAACCTTAAATATAGTCTCTCATATTAATCAATTTTTTTTTGCTTTCAATCAAAAACAATTATATACACTACCTCTTCTAATTCAATAAACACCCAATTAGAACTATGGTTATATGAATAATTATATACAGATGAATAGTCATCAATAGAACTTAAATCTAATAACCTATAATATTTTAGTTGCATAAGGAACTAAATTTACCAAAGTATAACTATATTCCATCCAAATAATGGTCCATAAATTGAACAATGAACTCCTAAACATGTAGAGGAAGATGGGTAATGTATACACATAATATTTTCAAACTTTATCAATTACTAATGTTTTATAGCTTATAAGAACCCATCAAGTCTTAAAATCTCTGAGTACACACCCTAAGGAGTGCACTAGGAAAGGGGTGAGCATACCATTGGTGCTTCATAGGATTATTATCCCTTTTTACACTTACTATCTACATACTTATATCCTAAAAACAATTCCCCTAAGCTTTGCCTCCTATTTTTCACCCTGTTCTAATGATTTACCATATTCATTAGCCCTTTCCCTAACCTAAACCCATTTTTGGGTAGTTTACAAGACTATGTCAACCACATCAACCTTGTATTGTTATTGATAGGGCTTACTATGAACTAAATTAGCCATGGTAGACATAGTTCATTATCTAGTTAGTTATTTGTTAATTTCAACACTAGGTTGATTGGGTCGACCTTGTTGGCCTAAAATTTTAGAAGGGTTTAGGGTTATATCTAACTATATAAACACATTCATTTATATCATTTTTCATGAAGATAAAAAGTAAGGTATATTTTGCATCTACTTATCCACACTTGAGGAAAAAGCTTAAGGTTTTATACTTTCTTTGGAAATATAGATCTTATCTTCTAGAGAAGTCTTTTGGATGCATTAATAGGTTGTCTAGCTTAAAGGTTATTTATCCTTCCCATCCTTACATACCATAATAACCTCTTGTAAATCACCTTGGCCAAGAGAGAGATTGAGGCTCGACAGGTTTGTCTTCGTAAGTGAGTATTCATAACTTTGTTCCTCCCTTGTAAAAGTACATAGATATGCATTTGCACTTCTCTTCCATGTATTATGATTCCATATACATTGACATGAGAATATGTATTCTATGCATGTTTATTTTTATTTTTTATTACCCCCACTTTATGCCATAAGCTTTGGTGAGAACTAGATTAGATTTTTCTTTACATTGTTGTTAGTTTAGTGAATATGAAAACATAGGACCTAGTTAGGATTATTTCATAGTTTTTCTTGACTAGAGGCTTTGGAACCCTCCATAGTGATATTATCATGGTAATATATCCATTAATTAGGTATGTTTGATCTATATTAGTCATGATCCTAATTATCTAATGTATCTCCAATCAGAAGTGTAAGTAGGATCTATCTTCTCCAAGCTAGGATTTCTTTGTAGATATGTTATATTTCCTATTACATACATTATGGTGAACCCAACATGAATCTAACCCTTGCAAGTTTTTTTTCATTATTTAATTTTTAATATTTTATTATTTTTATATATTTGTGAACTATGTCAATGATGCTAGTATAGTTCTAACTTTTGTGCACATGTTTAACATAGTCATATCAAAATGACTTTATTCTTTTTATGTAGGTCTTCATCAGATAGAGGTTACTAAATCATATAGGTTGACATAATATTCTTCTTTATTCCTTGATAAAAAACTAAGTTAACTCCATATTTTAGTCAACATCTAGATCAATAAACTAAGTCAAAAATGTCAACTTAGTCTTTCAGTCAGCATCAAGAATAACAAACTAAGTCGAATAGGTCAACATAATCTTCTAGTCAACATCCAGATAAAAAAATAAGTCGAACAGTAAAACTTAATCTTCCAATTAGCATCTATAATAATAAAAGAAGTTGTGTAAGCCAACTTAGTCATCTCATCAAGCTTTAATAAATAGGGTTTCAAAGAACTAAGTCAAACTAATTAACTTAGTTTGTAGAACTTGCAAGTAATATTTAAGGCTCTATATCATAAAATTTTCAATCCTAATCATCTTCCAACCCACCAAGTTTCCTTTATTTCTCTCTCTATCAATTTAATATTTCATTATAGTTATGTTTTATGTAAGTTTGAAGTCTTCAAAATTTTAGTCCTATAACAAACTAATTTGTCCTAGTTGACTTAGTTTTGTATCCTATCTTCTATCTAAAAAGTCCTATATCATATACCACAAAATCAAAATACATGTGATAGAAAGAAATATATCCATGCATTAACAACCAAGACCAAAATATAACTCATGAGACCAAAATCTAAATACCAAAATAGAATATCTTAAAATATATCATGTGGTTTATACAAATCATACAAAATACATTAATCCAAATCTATGGTTGAGCTCTATCCTATTTATCTTGTGGCCTAGCCATGCTACCTACGTATACCTCAAAGTGCCACTCTTACTATGATGCCTATTGTGGTACCTAATTCACCCCCACATCCACATCCATGCCCTTTTCTCCTTTATCTATTGACTATCATGCTTGCCCAACACATGGTTTAACATGTCATAGTCTAATCTCTAGTATCTTGACTAACTCTCCTCTTCCTCCTATCCTCATTAGCTCTCTCACATATCATGTCCAAAATGTAGGAACTATTATAGGATCCACTGGATATGGGAGTCTAAATTGACCTAGAAATCATTCCAATGTTTATAGCTCTACCTAATAGGTATAATGGCATGTGATCCACTCTAGAGCTAGACCTGGATCCATGGTCACCTAATTTGGCCAAATCATAGAAATATATGTATAGGGTTACCACATGATATGTACTTGTATGACTATATGTAGTGTTGTCATATGGAAAATGACTTATGCTAGCTAGTCTTATCTCCATCTAACAACCCAAGGTAACCTATCATCAACCACATGGGGCAACCTAGATGTCCAATACATCAAAAACATCTTATATATCCATGCACTTAGCAACACCCTTGATCCCATGATTTTTTATTTTACTCATATCTTTGTCTCTACTAACTCTTTTTCCAAACCATAAAATGTTTTGAAATCCTAATTTCATAGATAATATTTTCAATTATTATATATACATATTGAAAAAATAATAATTTTTATCTCTTTTTGGCTATTCTCTATAGGTTTGCCTAATGTTTCTCACATTGGACACCTTCACATTTATCACATCTCCTTTTTTATCTACACCACTAAGGTAAGTAGAGGTATGTGTCTTTCAATTCTATTCTTTTATTTATCCTATTTTCTCTTTGATGCACTTTATTCAGCTTCAACATTATGTGTCACTATGTTATTTTCTTGAAGCACCATCTTGTGTTGCACCTACATGACACATGATGAGATTTGAGTGGGATATATGTATACACATTATATTTGTAAACTTTATCAATTGCTAATGCTTTCTATATTGTAGGAACTCATTGAGTCTTATCCTCTCTGAGTGCATACCCTAAAGGGTGCACTGGGAAAGGAGTAGGTAGACCATTGGTGCTTCACAAGATTATTATTTCTTTTGTTGCTTGCTATATACACACTTGTCTCCTAAGAACCATTCCTCTAAGCTTTGCCTCTTATTTTTCACCATCTTCTACTTATTTACCATATTCATTAGCCCTTACCCTAATCTCAACCCCTTTTTTGGTAGTTTACATGACTATGTTAGCCACATTAACCTTGTATTGTTATTGACAGAGCTTACAAAGAACTAAGTCAGACATGGATGACATAGTTCATTATCTACTTAGTTTTTTATTAATTTCAATACCAGGTCAACTAGGTCGACCTTGTCAACCTAAAATTTTAGAAGGGTTTAGTGTTAGATCCACCTATATAAAAATATTCATTTTCATCATTTATTATGAAGAGGAGAATAAGTAAGATATAATGCACTCTTCTTATCCACCATTATACTAGAGGAAAAAGATTAAGGTTTTATACTTTCTTTAGAGATATAGATCTTCTCTTATGGATAAGTATTTTGGATGCATTGATAGGTTGTGTAGCTTAGTTCTGATTTATCCTTGTCATCCTTACATACCACAACAACCTCTTAGAAAGAAACTTGGCCAAGGGATATATTGAGGCTTGGTGGGTTTGTCTTCAAAGGTAAGTAGTCCTAACTTTGTTCCTCCTTTGTAAGAGTAGATAGATATGAATTTTCACTTATTTTCCATGAATTAGGATTACAAATACATTGATGTGAGTATATTTATTTTATACATATTTAGTTTTAGTGTTTATTACCCCCACTTTGTGCCACTAGTTTTGGTGAGCACTAGATTAGATTTTTCTTTACTTATTCTTAGTTTAGCTAATATGAAAACATAAGACCTAGTTAGGGTTATTACATAGTTTTGCTTGAATTGAGGATTTGAAACCTTCCATAGTGATATTATCATAGTAATAGATCCCTTAATTAGGTCTATTGGATCCATATTAGTCATGACCTTGATTATCTAATGTATCCCTAATCGAAAGTGTAAGTAGGATCTATCTTCTCTGAGATAGTATTGATTTGTAGATCCATTATATTTACTATTACATATAGGTAACACCACTAGCCAACATAATAACTAGAATTATAAGTTTAAAATATACAATGCACCTTTTAATAGTCCTATGAATAATACAAAAAAATAGCCCAACAAGTTACCAAAGATCAACATAACAAAAATGGATCTAACCAATTGGTGTAGAGTCCATAATACATAACATCATGGTGAAATTGAATTTATGGAATTATGTGTAGAATTTTTATATTTTCCAAAGGGAGATGGTAAGGCAAGACTTGATGAATAATCTACCAGAGTTTTACCTAGAAGTTGGATCTTTAAACATTGTAATGGTATTTGAAATGCATGAGTATTTATTCCTAAAAGAAGATGAAAATGAACCATAGGATAATTGTGATGAATTAAATTCTTTCCAACAATATCAAAAAAGCAATTATAATCTAAGGAATAGCAAGTTTTCACAATGTCTACTCCTCTAAGTAACACTACTATTCCATTGAATCCAAGACTCAACAACAATCCACCTCCCCCAAAATGGAATGAACAACTCTAGAATAAATAAGAGTAACACAAAGGAGAGTATAACATTGTTTAAGACATGAATAAGATCAAAGCCAACATTACTATTTATATACACTTAAATTTTCTTACTTCATTAATTGTCACTAATATTATTATTAGTTGACACTAACATCACTAATTTCATCTAATAATCACTAATCTTACCCAAATTTTTATAATTTATCATTATTAATCTCCTTCTAATCATTTATCTAACATTCCATCATCAAGTTAAATTTATTCCCACCCCAAAAATCAATTAATTCTTCTAATCATGTCTTATTTTTCAACTAAGCCCACTTGTCCATTATATGGGAATTTAAAATTCCTATAACCCACCTACCTACCTACTCCTAGGATTTCCTACAAGTCTACCCCTTATTCCTCACCTAACCCTTATTCTAAACTAATCTAACCTCCCTTTAATCATCATTATATGCCCTAATATAATCTAGAACTCTCCAACACCCTTATCCTTTTCTAGAGAGTTTTCTCTATAGAGATTTCTAAGTAATTTTAAATTCTTTAGAATTCCCTCCTTCCTCTCTAGAGTCTTCTTCTCTAGAGGCTTCAAATGAATTTTTAATTAATTGAAAAATCTCCCTCCCTTTAATATTTAAACTATGCTTCCCTTCATTCTAAACAAGTTGAAAATAATTATGAAATCCAAGAGCTTCCATTAAAATATCTTAATCATCCATTAGTGTTTTGTCAAAGAATCGTCCAATCCAAGTCTTGAATCAAGTCAAATATCATGCTGAAATTTGAATTTTGTAAGTAATATATAATCTTTAATATTTTTTTAATCTCGATTGGGAACATTTGGATTTAGATTAGAATGTTGTTTTAAATGTAATTTTATTGCATTTTGATCTACTAATTTTTAATTTTTAAGTAGATTGGTAATTTGAGTTGATTTGAGTGTATACTTGTATAATCTAATCAATTACTCAAATTTATCATCCATATTTGGCAACCACAGTGGGACCCTCCTTTTAGATTAATCTTGTGAGTGTGAAGTGTGATAATATAGCTTGTAGAAAAGATATAGGTTAAATTTGGGGCTCAAATTTTAAAAAATCTTATATTCCAAGTGAAAGGTGATTTCGATCTACAAAAGTATTTTGAAAAAGTGATTTTGACATTGACAGTTGTAATTTTGAACTAATAATGAAAGCTAATTGGTAGCCATTTGGTTCCTAACTGTTACTCAAAATCACTTATATGCAGTTATAATTTTGATTTTCTAGTTGTGATTTTTAATATGTAGTTATGATTTTGATTTTATAATTGTGATTTTGAATATATATATAGTTGTGATTTTGATTTCTATTTGCAATTTTGACACATTCAATCATGATTTTAATAAAAAAATTGAGGTTTTTAATCTATAATCTACTTACTTTTTGAATGGAAATATAATTAACTATTTGTAAATATATGTTGTCCATTTATAACTTCTATTTTTGTGGGGTTGACTTATGCACACACACACACACACACACACACACACACACACACACACACACACACACACACACACACACACACACACACACACACACACACACACACACACACACACACACACACACACACACTTTATTGAGCAAAACCACAACTCCCTAGTTGTAATTTTGAAACAGCCTTAATTTAATTTATTTTAGTCTTGAAAACTATTGTAAATACCTTACTCTAATAAGATAATAATCTAACACTTGTTATAAGAACAATTAGTTTCTTTAAATTTTTAAATATATGAATTTCCTATATAATTTTGAAAATCATTTCTATGCAATCACAATTTTTATTTCAAGTCATGATTTTGAAACTAGTCATCAAAATTTTAAGTCATATTATATAAGCTTTGTCCTTTTTTGTAATCAATTATTTTTAGTACTACTTTTCATAATATATTTGATTACACATTATTATCTAAAGTCTTGGACATATTATACTCAGTCAAGGTAAAATATTATGTTTTTTCTAAGCATTTCAATATCACTTTTACTATCTATGATTTTAATTTAGTAAGTTGTGGTTTTTCTTATTTTATCTATGATTTTGAACTTAACCTTAACAATTAACCATGATAGTTTGTTTCTTATTTTCAAAATCACTTATATTAGTTGCATTTTTTATCCCCATTTGTAATTTTTCACTTGTCATAAGTGTTTTTTACTAACCACATGGTTACCATAATTGGATGCTAAGTGTTTTGTAAAATCACTTATTTGCATCTTTGATTCTGATCTTTTATCTATGATTTTTACTCTTTGTATGATATTTTAGATAACATTCACTATGTATAAGTGATTTTGTTTACTGTGATAGTGATTTTACATTCATAATTTCTTTTATTTTCCTCAAAATTTATCTTTTGATTGCTCCTTTTAGATCATTTTCAATGAATTTTGAGTCATTTCAAGAATCCCATAAGCCTCAAATTATTCCCCTTGACCTATTAAGTGGAATTTAACCTTAACCCCACAAAGGGCTTCTACCCCTAGACCCCTACATTTTGGCCCCTCATCTAAAAAACATTATAGTGCAAAACCCATTATTTTTTTAGTGTTTTTTTATTGAGGCTTATTGGACTAACATTTAATTTCAATTTGCATAGGGGTAAATTTAGTGGCAATTTTGTATTTCTTAAGACTATTAACCACTTTTCTTATAGGGCATATTTTTACACATCTTTTTCTTTGTCTAATGTCTTATCTTATAGGTTTCCCCTCAATATTTACAAATTAAAACTACTAATAACTTGATTTTTAGGATACCTATCAAAGATTTTGGAATTTTGATAAATATCTTGTAAATTATTTGTATATATCACACTTAATTAATTAGTTAATAAACTTTTTATTTATTTGTCTATACTTGAGGGCTATAGTGGTGTATGCTCTCCTCCCTACATCCTAACAGTAAGTATCAGATGATCAAAAACTACTAATAAACCTTCCCATTTTTAATTTTAGGAGGTAACATGATGTGGAGTGATTCCCACACACTTGTCATAGTTTTAGGGGTTGGTGATGTATATTTCATCATTGTGCATTCAACCATAGTCCATGTTTTAATAGAGTATAAAAATCAAGGACAACTATCATTAGGCCTAGATTTGACCCCATACATGTCTTCTATGAAGGGAAAGAGTTAACTCTATGACCCAAGCATTAGAAAAAACCCTATATGGACTTGGGCACCACATACCTAGTGTATATCAGGGATGACAGTAGAGAACATGTGTAACCTAGAATAGGATAATCAATCATAACAATCAAATTGATGCCAGAGTTAGTATCGACTCTTAAGTGACTAGTAATTATGAATTGGGTTGAGAGGGTTTGGGAGATTTCAAAACTGGTCACCAACATACAATCTCACTCATAAATCCATTAGATAGTGTAGTCATTGAGTTACACTCCCAAATTAGTTTACTAGTGATAGGTTTGTGGTTTGCCTAATTTTGTGAGTGTTATGTTAGACTGGTGTTATTTTTTTTAAATAAAAGTCAACCTTTTACCCAAGCCTATACACACCTATCTAGGCCTCTTTCATATATCATCTTTTATATCCTTGTCTCATCATCATATCATCTTGTACATCTTCTTGTGAATATTTTCTTTGTACATTTATGTACATCCATTTAAGTTTATCTCATCTTGCATCATTTCTTATCTCTCATCATCTCTCTCAGTCTAGTCTCATCCATATAACACTATTCATATCCCCATCACTTATACACCTTTATCTTGTCTTGACATTCCTAAATCACGTATTATCATAGTCTAACCTCATATTACTCATTTATCCTTAGCCTTAATAATCCTTAGTGTCATCTTCAAGACTAAATCCACCTTAGTTATAACCAATCTTGGTCACATCCTTTTCCTTATTATCACCATATCCTAACATCAACTTTTTCTATCTTGCTTGTCCTTAGAGTCTTAGTCCAAACCATATTACCCATCACAAAATCCATCTCAACTTATCTAAAACCTTGACATTTGACTTAACCTTATCTAGCCTAATAACTTTGTCCACCATCTTATCAACCTAACCTAGTCATAGTCTAATTTATCCTTAACTTGTCATCCCCTTGAGTATACTAGTCAGCCTATAAAGTTTATATTCATACATTAGTCCTCATCCATGTGAACAGTAAACAACTCTTTCTACATCAAGGTCTTGATTTTAAGATTATTTATGTTTAATCAGCTTTGAATCATATACAAAATCCAATCTTATAAATCCTCTTATATTATTGATCAAGTTATCCCAAGTCAATTTGAATCATATTATCCTTTAGTTAGTCTTAATATAGTCATTCCTAATCAAAATCTCATTTCTTGGGATAGTCTAGCTTTAGTCAAGTCTTAGATCTCATCATAGCTCACTTAGTTGAATCTAGTCAAAATCATTGAAGTCTAATTCACATCATAATTTAGTCTAATTTATCTTGTTCTACCCCATCGAACATCATATCACATCAAAATATCCAATCAAACTTGAGATCAGACTAAATAAAGCCTTTGTCTAAATTTGTTCCACATATCTCACCTTCATGCCTCAATATTTCCATTCAATCCCTAACACCTACTGATTTGGGATGGTGAACCATGACATTTTTACTTTATATCATCTCATACATGACATCCAAATTATATTTGGTCAATACATTGATTGAGAAATGTCTCATAGACAATAAGGATGTACTCCTTTCTCACCTCATTGAGATGAGGAATCCACATACTTTAGACTTAGACCCCATCCACCTAATATTAACTCTAATCTAGACCCATTCATGTTAGTCAACTCCTAGATTTCATCTAGCTAGTCCCATTCAAATCTTCCATACACCAATCATAGCTAGTCATCTAACACTTCTTATAATGTCAAAGGGAATCTAATCCTATCCACCTCATATACTACTAGTCTACTCACCCAATCATATTAAATCCAAAGTACAATGATTACACATCCAAGTCACAAAGTGAAGAGAGGCCATATACTCCTCTTCCTATATCCTTATAATATCTCTTCCACAAAATTGTTATCATATAAATGATGTTATATCCACCCATATAACATCTTGATCCTTCCAATCCTAAGCCCTCTTGGTATAAATCTAACCAATAATATATATATCAATGAACCTAGGGGCATACCATTAATTGATGTCATAATTTTCAAAACATGTCTAATACCTCATTAACTATGGTGACATCAAAAACAAGAATGAATTAGATGGGTCTACACCCAAGGGTGAACTAAAAGAGGAATGACAAGATTCTATTACCGATCACAATTCAGCCATTCCCTTTCCAATCCAAGATCAAGACATCACATCCATCTTCCATGGTCCCCCATATTAAATAAATCATCGATTGATGATGAGTCCATTTATCATAAACCTAGTCATCCCTTTACTTATGAGTCCTTCTTCCATAGACCTATTTTTGTTGAATTTATTATATCTCCATCATCACATCAAATACCCTATTTTGATAGTTCACTCAAGTACAATGAATCCTCTACTAGAATGAATACATCATGTACATAAAAATCAACATTAGATTCAATAAAAGTCTTATCTACATCAATATCATGTCCAAAACTGGTATCTAAATTAGATTCTTTATCAAAATCATCATCCTTAATTAATGTTGTAGATGGTGACTGTGCCTACCTTTTTGAGGATACCTCTAATTTAGATGTCAACCAATCACAATGCATATATTTTAATCCTAGCTAGGATGATGAAGTCTTAACAAAGTTATTACAAGCTTTATATGTTGAAAATAGTTAGAGTGGATTTGATCCTGCATTAGATGTGTGTTTTACATATAGTCTTAGGGATCCTTTCAATAATATTTAAGATATTTTATCTGATGTCAAAACTATATCTCCTAATAAACCCTATGAGAACAATGTTTCCCCACCACCACTCATTAGCCTCTTCATACCATCTACCCCACATTCATCCATCATAGATACTTTTTTCTTATCAATGATAATTTAATCACCTCCATCTATAGGGATGAATAATAACATACATCATTGGACTCTTCCTTGAGTAATATAACATTTACTAAAAATATAAAGTTCCATGATCATATTCAAAAATGCATACATGATGATCAAATCACCTTTGATCTAATAATACAAAATCAAGAAAAGTTAAGTCATCAACCTAATAAAAAAGTGTCTTCTCCTAGTGAACCCCTCTTTAAGGCAATAGGGGACCACTAAAGTCAAAATAATAATAATCATCATCTTAGGTATCCTTTTGATAATATTGAGTATATTTTATCTAATTTCAAAATTAGATCTCTTAGGAACCTTATGAGAACCATGTTACCCCACTACCAATCATTGACCTCATCATACCATATGCCCCACATTAATCCATCATAGATCCTTTTCTTCATGTTAATGATTATTTAATCACCTACATCTATCGGGATGAATAATAGCATACATCATTGGAATTTTACATGATTAATATAACACGTGTCAAAAATACAAAGGTCTAAGATCAAATTCAAAAGTCATACATGATGATCAAGTCACCTTTGATTTAATAAGCCAAAATCAAGAAAAGTTAAATCATTGGCCTAATCAAAAAGTGTCTTCCCATAGTGAGACCATATTGAAGGTATTAAGGGACCACCAAAGTCAAAATAATCATCATCTTTCAATTCAAAGGTCAATCTTCTCTAGTAAATCACAAAGTTAGGCACTAAGGGGTGATCAAGATACAATCAAATATGAAAATCAAAACAATGTCAAAAGTAATATAAAGATGGCCAATAATCCAACATTTCTATTGGTGTGTTTGATTTCTAGTTACACTTCCCAATCCCCATAACACCTCCCTATCATGATCCTATCATCCATTCAATTCCTATACTCCATCATCAAATATAAATACTAAACCCATCCATTCCACACCTCACAAACCTAGAAAACATTATCTCTTATAGGGGTGATGAAGATACCAATATAGATGTTTGGAGGGGTCTCAATCAATAGTTAATAAATTTCATAAGGACATTAATACAACTGTCATTGATAATATGATCCTAGTATCACATATAATCAAAATAGGTGTCAGTTAAAAATCATAAAAGTGTCAACATTCTTGTATCTCACAAGCATGTCCAATAAATCAAGAGGCTAAAATTTAAAAAAAATAATTCATCCAAGGGTGAAAACTACTCTTTTGGAACCTTAGGTAAATACCATGATGAAACTAGTTTCCAACATCATGGTAAAATAATATATTATCTGCATTTTACCTCAACACTTGGGGGAAAAATTCATCCCTTATCAATCTCATCCTTCATTATCTCAGCCCTCTATCTATCATCTACCATCATATTATATATCTTATTATGTGCATCCTTTCTTTTAGTTTTGACATTTTTACGGGAGTGGAATATGACTTGATAATTTTTTTGGAATCATCCTATCGTATCCTCCAATGGACACTCAGGCAATTAGATATATAATTCTTTAATGATGTGCCATTTGGAAATCTCTAGTCTATTATTCCTTGGTCCTCAATCCATTTTCATCCTCACCCTCATCCTTTTATCATCTTATCCATTATTCCATTCATACTTATCTTGGTTTCTAGGCTTGGTATTCAATTTTCTAGTAACCCCATTTTTAAAGTGTACATACATATCCCAAAAGACTTAAAATTTGAAATATTCCAAAAAGCCTACAAATTATAAAATCCAAAAAATCCCAAATCATATAAGTTGTACTATTTTTGTCATCTTGGCATATGTCTTGAGTATGCAGGTTGTCTTATCTTATATCCTAAGTTTTTATGTCATATTGTCCTATATTATGTCTAAGTCATCTTATCATCTTATTATTTTATCCTCTTGTCTTGTCTTATATCCTAATCATGACATCCAAGTATTTAGTCAACTTAAAATCTATACCCATGTCTATTCCATATCCTTAATCAACCTTCACATCATCATCATCATCATCATCACCTAATCAATCATCCCATTGAATCTCATTAGGACAATAGATAATACACTAATCATAACACATCTTTATGTAGATACCTGTGTGTGTTACTGTATGCTCTATGTTTTTTGACTTTTTTGGATGTCTTTTATCATGTATATATATGCATATGTTTGTAGTTTGTCTATATTTATCTTGTTTTATTAGTGTTACATCAAGGGTGTAATAAATGAGGATGTTATAAATGAACCAAAAAATCTATAATGATGCTTTTGGATGTCCTATGCAGATCTCATCATTTTCCCCTTTTATAATCATGAACTTTGGCACAACATCCTCTTGGTAATACTTATATCATGGGGCATAATTATTAGTGATATATTTATATCATATTACTTAGAATTTGATGAGCCTTATTACAACAATGATGGCTTGATAATAATACATACTCATCATTTTTTATATCCTTTATCACCTATCATAATGTCTAATAATCCATATCCAATCATTTATCCTAGTCTTTTGTCTTCAAGTTGATCATCCTATGATTTAGGAATTTGACTCAAGAGAGGATGGTTAGTATGGTGTTAGTTCCAAAATGAAAACAAAATGAAAGAAACACACTAATAGCATAACATCTCTAGGCCTAGACACTAGGGAGAGCTTAGTTATTAAAAAAAAAAAAAAACACAACTAAAAAGTAAAGAATAAAACACAAGAATTCCTTCACCTTCCTTGGATGCTCAAAATGCCTTTGTAGTAGTGGTTTGCTTGATTTTATGCTCATGAATTCCTTGGCAATAGAAGCTTGGCTACCTATATCTTTCCTTATCACCTTTAGCTTGTGGCTTGGCTTGGCTTGGCTTGGCTTGGAATCAATTTGACATGGTAACACTAGTTTTATGAATCTTTTAGAACCAATCCTGCATTATAACTTTGCATTCTCAAGTCTTAGAAATGATGTGGTAAGGCCTCCTATTTATATATTTTTGTAAATGTCTAGAATCAACCTAAACCATCTATCCTAAGATTGAGATGTGTGGTTGAGGATTAATTAAATTTTTGGAATTAAGTTTGTAATTATCCTCATTATGACATTAGAAGAAGTGACAATTAAGAGGCATGGAGGGCATCATGGAGGGCATGAATCCTAATATTTGTGGCATTTATGGCTGAAAGATGTCTTCCCAAGAAAGGAGGTCACCTAATGATGAAGATATTTAATATTCATTTCTAAAAATAAGTATTCAGCAAATTTACATGTAATTCTTGACTAGGACTTGATTTGAGTTAATTAGCTCTTAAGCATGATTAAGCACTTTGTGCACAAATTACTCAAATTGATCTGAATGCCTTGTTATTTGTCTAAAATTCAAGTAGATTAGAATTGGAAGGCAATGTTAGATGAATTAGATCTATATCCCCATTTAGGATGTTACCAACAATAAATAACAAAGGCACATGTCTTGTACAAAATATTTGATAGGAAAGAGCAATCCAGAGCACCTACATGTAAAATTGGCATTTTGACTCAAAATGATCTGATCAAAGTTAGCTAGCCCATAAATTTTATTGCTCTATTTAATGATACCCTAGCCAAAATTGGCATTTGAATATGTCAATTTCAAATCATTTAGTGTGTTTTAGTGTTTTTAGGCCAAATTGTGCATTTTGAATGAAAATTGGTCAAAATCTTGATTAGAGGTTATCGATGGCTAGATTTAGGTGTCTATAATTTGCCCCTATTTGGGAAGGCATTACAAGCTATAATAATAGTAACATATTCTCAAAGAATGAAAAGTTTATATATGCCTACAATTGTAATGATGATAAACTAACTGTATGATGTACCCCCTTGAGGGAATGGTTGGCACAAGTAAGGTCAACAAACAGTCCCTCAAAAAGAAATAAGTGAAATGAGGGGACCAAATAAAGGAAAGATGATGGGGTGAAAATATAATTATACTAAAAAAATAGTTAAAATCATTGAGAATACAAGTGGGATAGTGTAAAATGGTTTACCCAAAAGTAGTTATAAGCATTATACCCTAATAATAGCAACATGGCATGATAAGACAATGATTTTCCCAAAGGTAGTTATAATCATTGAAAAGATGGAGTTGCCCTAGTTAGGATAGACAAACAAGATAATAGCATGCCCTTGTATAGGTATAAAAAGTAAAGTGGTGACAACATAATAATTTGCCCAAAATTAGTTATAATCATTAATAAATGTAGGTGGGATAGTGTGCAATGATTTGACCATAGGTGGTTATAATCAATAGACACTGATTATGGAAAACATGATAAAATTAGATGAGGAGGATGATAACTTAACACAAAGGGTAATGATGAATTAGAATAAATTACTAGTAGGGAGATGTTCATCTGAATTAATAAAGGTTGAAATTATTTCATGGTTAATTACTGTATTTGAGATATGATTAGGATGGAATCAGGATATCAGTGCCGAAGAGATGTCACCATTATTGAATAGACTTATTGAAGATGAGGTTTGTTGTAACATGTGTTGGTAGGAATCATGGTATAACATCATGAGGACTTGGCAAAAATATGCATGAGAATTGATTCCCATAATCCAATACTCAATAGAAAATAATTCACTAATAATAGAAACCATGATGATAATGTAAACATATGAGTATGGATGGATTCAAGTGTAAGTGTGGGAAAGGAATAACCCAATGAACACACATAAACTAAATCAAGGTAATAGTAATGAAAGCAAAAAAATAGGTAGACAAACAAATAAAATAAGTAGAAACAAATAAACAAATAATGCAATCAAAAACCTATGAACATTGCCCCTAGAAAATAGGTGAAAAAATAACAAATGAACAAAATGGGAGAATAAAAGAAAAGGAAGGGGTTGGTTGAGCTATATCCATGTACACTAGGCAAGTGGATGTTGCCTACATAGTTCCATGGATGTAATATACACTAAAAAAAACTTCAAGCCAAATGTAGTTCTCCCAAACAATGGGAAGAATGTGATAACCAAGGAAAACAAATAGAATGGATGTGATAGAAGAAGAGAAATAGTCTTTCAAAATGGAAAATGCATGAGAGAAAAGGCCAAAAAATATGGGGAAACTAAATGACAAGTGATGTGATTGTAACTTAGTAAGGGTTCCTATAATCTTTAAGGCAAGGAAGTGGTCAATGTTTTTGGAATTTTTGAAGTATCTCAAATTGATCAAGAATGATGAGACACTTAAATGGTTCAAGCTTGTAAAATGGTGATGGTGTTTAAACTAAGGTTACTCATAAAATGGTGAGAGTGTGGCTTAGGTTTCTCATAAAGTAATAATATCATGGCTTAGGTTGCTCAAAAAATGGTGATAGTGTGGTGGAAAGGGTGACTGAGCTAACATCAACAAGTATTGAATGCTACCTACATAGTCCCAGAGTAGGACCTCAAGTCACTATAGTTCCACCTTTACAATGAAATAATTTGAGGAGTGTAGTAGTCAATTCAAAGAAAATAGGCATAACTAGTAAAAAAGGATAGAACAACATGAAAATTTTCAAGTTGGTACATCAAGGCTTAATGGTGCCCCTAGTTTTCCCATATGTGGTTATAACTAGGACATAATGACATAGATAAATGTTACTAATTTGCCTAAAGGCAATTATAATTAGTAGCAATATTAGTTGTAATAAAGGAATAACAAATGAAGGATGAAACTACCAAAACTTCTATCACACCATCCCAAAATATGATCTTTATCTGAAGTACTTAAACCAACTGATGAAATTGATCAGATACCTTGATGCTAAAAATGTGTAATGAATGGCAAAAACTAAGGTCAAATGGGCTAGGCTTTAGAACACACTAGGTTGATAGAATGAAATCAAAAAGTGGATATGATGAAGAGGATGGATAAGGATGGTATCTATATAAAGAAGAATAGTGATAACATGGCATAACTAAAATGGTCCTTATAGACTATACACCTTAGCATTCAAGCATAATACTACTTGAGATGAATAATATTCATTGGCTTAGGAAGTTCATCTCCATCTAGTGTGGCAAGCCTATATTCTCTTGATCCATAATCTAGAGTAATGATGAAAGGCCCTATCTAGTTTGGTTTGAATTTCCCTTTATGCTTCTTCTCAGCCATGGTATTGTTTTGGTTTTCTTTAAGAACAAGATCACCAAGTTCAAATGTTTTATACTTAACACACTGATTATAGTGGCCTTTGAGTTAGTTTTAATATTTTTGAATATTTTTGAGTATGACTGTACATTTCTCATCAAGTAGGTCTAGCTCTTCAAGATAGGCTACTCGATAGTCGTGATCATCTAAGACATGCTTGAAAGATATGCTTAGTAAAGGTAACTCAACCTTAATAGTAAAGATGGATTAAGTACCATAAACAAGTGAGTATGGATTGTATCTTATGGGGGTATGATGATTGGTATGGTATGCCCAAAGGGTAGGGAATATTTGTAAGTGTTAATCATGGATGACATCATTAACAATATTCTTGAGAATATTGACAATGGTTTTGTTAGATGCCTTGGCTTGGCCATTACCTTGAGGGTAATATGTTGTAGAAAAATGTTGTGTGATGTTGTATTCAATACATACTTAGTCTAAATCCTTGTTTTTGAATGATCCTCTTGTATCAGCTATAATTTTGGAAGGGATATTGTAGTAGAAAATGAGATGGTTAAAAATAAATTTGCAAATTTGCTTTCCAGTCATGTAAGTGAGGGGTATAGCTTCAACCCACTTAGTGAAAAATTATATGGCAGTAAGGATATGTTTATGGCCATTAGATGAAGTGGGGTTTATCTTCTCAATGAGGTCAAATCCCCATGTAGAAAAGGGCCATGGTGTTAACATTAATTTCAGAGTTTTTACTAGGGCATGAATTAAATTAGCATGTCATTGACATTTGTCACACCTTTTTACATATGCACTATCATCTACATATATTATAGGCCAATAATAACTAGTAAAAAATATTTTTTTGGATAGGATTGCCTCACTAGAATGAGCTCCACATACTCCATGAACTTCTCTTAATGCTAGTGTAGACTCTCTCAAATTTAAACAATGAAGTAGAGTTCCATCAAAACTATGATGGTAAAGGGTGGATCCAAGTAGAGTATAACGAATGAAATGATGAATGAAGGCTTTGGTTTGTTTTTGAGATAGGTTAGGTGGTATAACTTGGTCATGAAGGTATTTGTAAAGGTCTAAGTACTAGATAGAATTAGGACCAACAATATCCTAAATCATGGTAATAGTTGAAGGTTCATGGGTTGGTACTGACAAATTATTGATGAGAAACTGATACTCTCTAGATTTATCTATTTGTCAAATTAAAGAGCTACTAATAGCCATGATAACTATAGTTTTGTTACTAGCCCTTGGTATGTGCTCAAACTAAATGTTGGAAATTCGTTATTTAAGAGTCTTGACCATATATTTATATGGAACCAGCTTGTCATCTTTAGTTTTAAAATGATATATGACTTGATTGATGATTGAGAATCACCATAAAATTAGAGATGAGATATGTTCTAATGCACTACTTGTCAAAGTCTTGTAATAAGTGCTTCATACTCGGCCATGTTGTTTGTATAAGAAAATCTAATTATGAATTATTTAGGGATTAGATCCCCCTATGGTGTAATAAATAATAGGCCTACCCTTGATCCATGTGCAGTGAATGAACCATCAAAATATAGCTTATAGGGCTACTCCTCAAGGGGTGTGTCAATGACAGTCATTATGGATTCATCAAGAAATTGAAACATGAGTGGTTGTGTGTCTATGAGAGGTGCTTCAACAAGTTGATCTACAAGAGCTTGTCCCTTGATTGCTTTATGATTGACATAATCTATGTCAAACTCACTAAGAAGCATGATTCATTTAGCCATTATACCTTGAAAAATAGTTTTAGATAATATATACTTGAGTGGATCTAATTTTGAAATGACCCTGGTCTTATTATTCAACATATAAGTATGTAGTTTTTGAGCTATGAAAACCATGGCTATATAACCTTTTTAAATAGGGGCATAATTATGTTCATATGTAACCAAGGTACGGCTTAGGTAGTATATATTGTTCTCCTTTCCACTGTCATCATGTTGAGCCAAGAGTGCCCCTAAAGCATGGTCAATCATTGATAGGTATAACAGGAATGGATTTTCTATCATAGGAGGTAATAAAATAGGTGAATTAACAAGATAATCTTTAATTTGTTGAAAAGCTATTTGGCAGTGATCATCCTAGTGAAATGTAACTCCCTTATTTAAAGGTGTGTAAATAGATGGCACTTGTTTGTTAACTAAGAGATGAAGCATCGCATTGACAAGATCTTACCCTACAAACTATGGAGTTACTTTAAATTGGATGGTGGTAGCATCTTTGTTATAACATAGACTTTAACCAGGTCAACTTCAATACCTCTAGGACACATGATGAAGTCAAGTAGTTTACCTAAAGTTACACTGAACACACATTTATTTAGATTGAATATGACTTTATACTCCCATAATCTTTCAAATATCTTACACAACACTACTAGATGGTTAGCCCTGGTTTTGGATTTTCCTAATATGTCATCAACATAGTCTTCAACAATATCATGCATCATATCATGGAATATGATAGTCATGATCCTTTGATATGTAGCTCTAACATTCTTAAGGCCAAATGACATTACCTAATAACAAAATGTTCTCTATGGAGTGATGAACTTTGTTTTATGTTGGTCTTCTGGTGCTATTATAATATGGTTGTATCCTAAAAATCCATCCATGAGGGAAGTCATTTCATAACCTACCATGGAGTTGATGATCATGTTAATATTAGGTAAGAGAAAATCATATTTAAGACAAGATTTATTGATGTCTCAAAAATTAGTATAAATTTTGATCACTTTAGGCATTTTAATAATAGGTACCACATTAGAGATCCATTCTAAGTAGTCAATAGATCAAATACATCCTACTTTTAAGAGTTTTTCCAACTCTTTCTTTACCAATACAATAATTCAAGGATATATCTTATGTTTCTTTTTTTTACTAGTTTGGCATTAGGATTAACCACAAGGTGGTGCAAAACCAAGGTGGGGTCTAAACTTGGCATGTCAAAATAGGCACATGCAAATAAATCTACAAATTCTCTCAATAGAGCTATAAAGACATCAAGTTCCTCCTTTATGAGGGACATGCCTAATTTTATCCATGTTAGGTATGATGGAGTCTTAATATTTACCTCTATTATATCTTCAACTAGAAGGGTCAAACCATCTTCTAGGATAGTAGGTAACGACTTGAACTATTGAATTATGTTAGGGTCCTCTATTAGGACTTGCTCTTAAAATTATCCTAAGTATGATGAATCTAAGTCCCCTAATGAGAGATCTAGCCATGTGACAAATATAGTCATAAATTCTTGAAGAATTTAATCAAATACTTGTTATTTCTCAAAGCTAAACTCAGATCCACAAGTAATTCATCATTGGTGGTCTCCTATTTTGGATTCAAAGAAGAATGAACACCTCCATCTAATGGTTCCTAAAATAGGTTTTCACCACTAGACTAACCTTTATCTTTTGTTTTTCCTTGGTTAAAAATCACCTCAAAGAGGTTTTCAGTTTGGGACCTCAATGTTTTACTTATTTGTTTTTTGCTGAGGGTGTTCACTCACTTTCTAAAATAGGCTACAAGATCTAATGTGATTGAGAATCTTGACTTGTGATCTCCCAATGAAATGTTGTCTCTAAGGCCTAAAAAGTCATAAAATGACTCATCATTCTAGAACTCATTAATTAGAAGAATAGATTCTTGTTGGTTCCAATCTATCAGTTGGGGATAATATAATGGCAAAGGGTTGCGATGAATGTCCAGGGTAAGGGTAAAAATGGTATTTTTATAAAATAGGTTAGTTTTAGCTAGGTCATCAAAGCTGAGGTAATGATCATACTCTACTTCATTGTTGACATCATCATCACTAGTCACTAGTGATGGTGTTTTAATAAGATATGTGGGGTCACCACTAGGCAATTTAAATCTAAGTCCATAAGGTCTTTCATACTTAGTCATGGAAATTACCTCGACGGTTCTTTGCTGATTTGATTTGAGGACTCTTACTTCATAAATGTGATGTTCCATGATCCTATTGGGAATAGGATACTTTATATTTTTATAACTATCAACTTGGTTGTCATTATATAACCATGATTCATCCCCTTCAAGAGGGTCAGGTTCTAGGCCAGATGTTGGTACAAATTTGATAGATCCCTTATCTTTATTCCTTTGTTTCCAATTCATATGTGGGGTGACTTTAGGTCACTCAAAGTTTTTCAAATTATAAGGAAGATTGATAATATAAAATATATCATGGGTCACATACTCTCCTGATCCATTATCTAAAATGGTGAAATGATTAGAAGCTTTAGGAGGAAACATGTGGGAAAGGGAATCCAAGGTATTAGGATATATGCAATTATCTAGTGAAGGATCAATAAGTATAGCATTTTCATTATCTTGCTTAGAACTTGGATTCATGTCATACTGATAATTATAGCTTTGAAATTCAACCTCAAGATGCTTGTAGTATTCATATGGCTATAAATCTCTTGGAATATTTACTTCCATCCCTGAATGGAAAAACTTGATACATTGGTGTAGCATTGATGAGACTAAATGAATCTTGTGTAGCTAAGGCCTACCTAGAATCATATTGTATGATAAATCAAGATCAAGCACATGGTAAAGTGTATCATGGGTCAAAGGCCCAATAATAATTGGCAAACTAATGGTGCCTTTTTATTCTCTTTCCTAATTATCATATGCTTTGATAATTATTGTTTCTGGTTGGAGATCCACCATTGTGTACCCATGAAGCTTGATGAACTTTAGAGACACTATGTTGAGGCTGAATCCATTGTCTATAAGGACATGTTTCACTTTATGCCATCTTATATAAAATTCTATGTATAATGGATTATTATGAAGTAGGCCAAGAGAAGACATATCACTTTGGTTGAATGTGACTTGTTGGGCTAGAGCTAGGTGTCTAACCAAAGCTTGAAATTTATCAGGGGATATACCACTAGCACTAGTGGATTAGGTCAAAAACTCATTCAAAATATTCTTATGGATTATTGACATTCAAAACAAATCTAAAATAGAATTTTTTTTTAGTGTCTTCTATAATTGTTCCATAATATCAAACTTCTTGTCTTGGTTGATAGTGAACAGTTTATTCTAAGCTGAATGGTTGATTGGATGACTAGTAAAGTGGTAGATGGTTATCGGCCTAGGATAGTAATCTTTAAACTTTGTGTTGTGATTTCACAATAAGGATTAAATAATAGACCATTATTGCTAACCAATGTTGGGAATGGTGTGTGCCTAGATAGGACAAGTCTCATTTGTTAGTGCACTTGCATGTGGTCACATGGCAAGGATGAGTTGTCAATATAAGTTCGAAAAGGGGAAGTCCTAATTTGTTGGTTTGCCTGTATACATTCCCAAGTCAAATAAGGATCATCCATATAATTGGGCTAAATGTTGTTGTTTAGCAATGGTCTAGGTTGATTAGTGCTTGGTCTAGGATTAATGGAGATGGTTTTAATGCTACCCCCTACAATATGACCTAAAAACCTATTATAGTCATGTGAAACTACATGGTAGTTTCGTTGGTTGTCACCATTATAACCTTTGTTTTGTCCATTTTTTTTTTAGTGTGGGTTTTACTACTCATTTTGTTGATTTTACTAGTTTGGCCTTTGATTTTGATACTGTTATTTTGTTGCTACACTAGCCATTATTATTGTTATTGCTGATCATTTTTTTGCTAATTATTATGTCAGGGAAAGGGGTTTTGATAAATCCCAAGATTTTGATTAGAAGTGGAATCACTATTATCTAATGCTATCTCCCCATTTTCTAACATATTCTTAATTAAATTATTGATTTAGACACATCTTTGTAGATTATGCTAGTTGACCCGATGATAGTCACAAAACTTGTTTTCATAGTACCAATCAGGATAAGGAATGTCTTATGGATAATGCATTGGTATAGGACAACTAATCAGATTAGTGGAAATAAGCTTGCAAAATATAGACTCAATAGGTTCTCCTAGGTCACTAAAGACATAACATGTAGGCATGGTTCTCCTAAGATGAGGGGTTTGTAATGGTAAAGGCTACTATATTTATTGTGCAAGTCTTGGTTGTTGTGCTTGTATTAATGATTAGAGAGGTTACTAAGTAGGAGTAAACTTAAAAGGTGGTGTAGATGACATTTTCACCATTTAGACATGATGGAATTTAGTTACTCCATTTCTCACAACATTCCTATTGTGGTTGAATTGTTTTAGTCTTTCATGGTTATTGGCTTATACCAATTGTGATGCTAGTGTTTAAATGGGATGTTTTTCGTTTTATTAATTGGTAACTTGATTTTGATTAGTTTAATTAAGCTTGATAACTCCTTTATTTATGAGCATTCACTTAATCAACAATCATTTGTCGATGATTTCCTTGAAAGTATGTACACATTGTAGTTCTAAATGATAAGCTATCTCACTATGCAAATTTTTAGTAAACACAGTGGCTAATTTTTTACCTGGTAATGTTTTAGTGAAATGGCTTACAAGGGCTCTCTATTTCTCTAAATAACTTTCAAAACTCTCACCATCTTTTTTCTTTGCTTGTATTAAGTCTACTAATGAAATCTCATGCTCGAGATTATAGGAAAAGTGCTACATAAATTTATCAGAAAAATCATCAAAATCCATTATTGCATTTTTGGGTAACTTTAAAAATCACTCCAAGGCTTTTCCAGCCAAGCTCTTTGGAAACAAAATCAAAAGGTAAATGTCGTTATATGCCACTGGTTGACATGAGATAAAGAATTTGGTCAAATGAGCCTTACGATCACCTTTCCCTTTGTATTTGTCAAATTTTGGTGGTTTGTATCCTAGAAGAAATGGTATCTAAAAATAATCCATGTTAAATGGGTAGGAACACACGTCATCCAATTTGAAAATTTTAATATTTTTACCAGGTTAAATGGTAGTAATTACATCCTTCATCTATTGTAATTCTTGGGATAAGAAGCTGGAAGGAATATTGGTTTGGGTAGGTGATTAAGGTTTGAATTGGAGGATTTTGTGGTTAGGATGGAGGTATATAACTATACTATGCCTATTGTGGTTGAAAAGAGACATGCTATTGACCAATCAACCTTGCTACTAAGTGGGAACTTGTGGTCCAAGACCTTGTCTCTAAATTTATGGCACATTTTGAAACAATGGTTATCTAGTAGGTACTTGAGAAACATGGGGACTTCTTTGTTACATGAATCCCTATGATGAAGTGAAAGTAAGTTACATATTTAAAATATATCATTGACTAATATTTGCATGGTGTTGACTAGTTATTACTTAGTTTTTGATTGGCATATTAGTCTATGACTAAAGAGGTATATTCATCATTACCTAGTGAGGTAGAACATTATTTTCCCCTAATTGATGTGGTAATGTATTTGTCCTTTGTTTTGTTGATATACTAGACTATGCCTATTTTTGTGGAATACTACTCATTACTTATTGATGAGGAGTAGGATTCATCACATTCTATCATTGAGGCATGACATTAGCCATTATTTGATTACCTAATCTCATAGGTTTTACACTTGAGGAAGCATCCAGTGGAAGTTGGGATGTAGAAACTCCTATTCCTTAGTATGATAATCTACTCATGGGATTAACTATAGGCACATGTTGTTGGCTAGTTGTTTGCATGTTAGTACTATTTTGATTGGGATTAGATGTTATTTTCACTCGACTATATTTGGTTCAATATTATATGTAGAGTCTAAAGACATTTCTTTAATAATGAGCATATGCATCAAGCTATCTATCAAATCAGTTTGTAGGAATGAGTCAGAATTTGACTTCTCTTTTCCAGTTAACTATATCAACACTCTTGTTGAAGGAACTAGGTCAATGAGAGGCTTACTCACCATGTTCATATGATTGAAATCATGTGCTAGATTTAGGTAGGTTTGATATGCTATCTACATTTGGTTAAAATGATTTTCCATGATATTTTTTCTTGAATTAGATATATTAGGGTCTTGATACATTATTTAAACTAGAGCCATATGATTGTTAAAAGAAGCATGTTGATTGTAAATGATATTGTAGGGCACTCTTACTAGACTTGGTAAATTTTCATGGGAAAAGTCTATTGGAAACTTGACCCCTACCTCTATGGATCTAACCAAAATCTCATCTTTGTTCACTAAAAAATGTCACTAAAACAAAAATGGATCATATGTGGAAGTTTTAATAGTAGAATATGACTGTTGAAGAACTAGCTCATTTACTATGGGTATTGTAGCTATGTATTGCAAGGTTTATTTTTGGTCTTGTTCTAAATAAGGTGGTGTGTTAACTAGATAATTAGCCAATAGATCTTGGCTTTGTGCCCTTAATTGAGTATTATAAGAGGGATAAGAATCCATCTCATAAGTAATACTATTTGTATAGGGGTCTTGCACCATTTCTTCCTACACAACTACATTACTAATCCCTATATTGTACATGATTCCACTATGATTATAGGAATACATGTTGGGATCCATAGTTAATGTTCTATGATAAAATGTCAAAGAGTTCTACAAACTCTAAAAAATACAATGTCTAAAATAGATGATGTTCTAACTTAGTATAGATTCATCAAAAGGATCAAAAGGTTTATGTAAATATTTTTGAGGAAACAAGCTAACGTGAAGTACTTAATGTTTCATTGTTCACATAAAGATAAGCAAGAAAATGACCAAAAATTGAAATGCTAAACTCTAAGGTCAAAGTGTTTCAAATCAGTCTAATCTAGAAATTTAAAAGTTGTTAGGTCTTTTGGCCAAACATGATGTCAAAATCTAGGCTCAAACAAGGCATGCACTAGGACTCTTGGCCAAAAAGCATCAAAAGCTAGACTTTAAAATAGATGAAATTTTTAATCTAACAGATTTGAAACACTTCTAACAAACACTAGGCATTTGATTTTTGGACATGAACTTGATCAACTAGGTATAAGGTATGAAACAAAAGGCACTTTAGAAATAGTTTACTTTCTCACAAAAAATGTATAAAGCTTAGTTCTTTTGACAAATAAGCTAGACAAAAGTGAATAGTATAACTATTTTAGACAAAAGTTCACAAAAGTACACTTGGATTGGTTTGAAAATGGAGGAACAAATTTGGAACTCTATGCAAGAGGGTCTATGAAATAATATTCAAAAATTTTTGGGCAGTGTAATGACACTATACTACCCAAAAGGTGTGACAAAAAGGTTTATTTCAAAAACTCTCTAAGGTAAAGACATTTTCCTACAATTTTGACAACATAACACTACTTTTCTTGAATCAAAATGTTATGGTGCATAGACTCAAAGGGCAAGAGTTTATCACAAAATGGATTAAATCTATCAAGTGATGAAAATGATTATGAGTCTTAAATGGCCTTAAACCCAAATTGGAAATTACACCTAAGTTCCCTCAATTTTAGTGCAAATGATGAACCCACTTAACACATCAACCCTATGAAATTATAAAGGTACAATTCTGAATTTAGATTATAAGTGAAGGACTTTTAAACAACTTTGGTAAAGGTCTAGACTCAATTGGGTAGTATAAATATGTCAAAGTGGATGATAGACTCAAAGTGCAAGTGTTTAGCACAAAATGGCTTAAGTCTATCAAGTGATGATAATGATTTTGAGTCTTAAACGACCTTCAACCCAAATTGGAAATTAAACCTAAGTTCCCTAAATTTTAGTGCAAATGGTGAACCCACTTAACACATCAACCCTATAGACTTATAAAGGTACAATTCTAAATTTATATTATAAGTGAAGGACTTTTAAACAACTTTGGTAAAGGTTTAGGCTTAATTAAGTAGTATAACTATGCCAAAGTGGATGATATGAATCTCAAGCTTTTGTTGAAATTTGAACAAGGCAAATTAGAAAAATAACACCTCACATGGGAAATATAACACCTCTTTGTTCAAAGGTAAATTTGGACTATGTGTTTGGTTTGGATTATTTGTTTACACTAAGTTTTGACTTTAAATAAGACTTTAATCTAGGACAAGACAAACTAATTAATCACTCTTAGATCCTAAATGACAAGGTTACTTGGTATTGTTAGAATCCATCAATATACATCATTTGAGAGAATTTTAAGTATTCATCCAAAATTAAATACGTATTATATAGTAGGGTTTTTACACCCCCCTTCTCTCAAATGACAGTACTATGATATGGACCTTGAGGCACACCTTGCATCAACAATACTTCTATGACAAGTGGGGATTTGTCTAAGATCTAACAAGTTTTTTAATGTTCTAGGGGAATCAATTGTACAATGGCTTTAATGCCAAATAATTCAAAATAAAACCATGGATTTAGAGTATGTATCACTTGGCTTATTGCAAAAAGGTCTAGTCCTTTTTGTAACCACTACATCCTATTATCCACTCAATGTAGTGTAATGTCCAAAGTGTCACTACGTCCCATGTGTAACTCTAATTAGGATATAAATAAATTCAATATTTGGAGGTGAAACCCTAGGTCAAATCTTCCCTAAAGAACTCACGAGAGGTGATGAAATCCCCCTTGCAAGCCAAGTTTGCATAAAAAATAAAGAAATCATGAAAGTAGAAAGACTTTAGGAGCATTTTCAAGGTCATCCAAACTTTGATGATTTTTTGGGGAGTGATTTAGATGAATTTATTTCTAATACTTGGATTAGGCTACTTGCAATATGAATGGTGATTTTTATTCCAAGGGTTCCCTAAAGGGGACAAATGCAAGAGCATACATGCAACATCCCTCTTTTTGCCAAACAAAATTTAATCTAAACAACTAAGTAAGAACAAAAATCTTTGAAAAGTTGAGTTCATTTTTAAGCCCAAATGGAAAATGAGGTGGTGTTTATTTAAGCCCTTGGTCTTAGTTGCAACTTTGGAAAACATTCACCATAAACATCTAAATTCTTTTGTTAAACACCAAAACAAGGTTCCTAATTGATTTTTAAGCATGCAAAAGGTGATCTAAAACATGTTTTTAGAAAATGTCAAGCTTGGTCATGTAGAAGAAATGTTAGCATGTCCTTTACCTTGGAATCTCTTTTTAGTTTGAAATAATGAACTTTAGGAAAAGAGCTCTTAGGTCTGTACTTTAAGAAAAAACATAGTGACCTACGTCAATTTATATAATTGACAATGGTTACATTTTTTAACAGATGTCATTTATCCAACCAACATCAGTTATACCAATGTGACTGATGGTAGGTATACAACCGATGTTGGTTTTGCTAACTAACATTGATTAAGCTATGAAACTGATGTCAGGTTTACTAGTCAACTTCGGTTACTATGTAAACCTATGGCAAACAAAAATGGAAAAATAAAGTTAGAAAATCAATTTACAAGAGTTTTAAGGGTCCAAATGAATATTTTAAAGCTGTAAAATGATTTTCTTCATGTGTGGGATGTGTCTAGTGCCATCAAGTGTGCCATAATGTGATCTAGGAATTTGACTCAAGAGAGGATGGTTAATATGTTTTTAGTTCCAAAATGAAAATAAAATGAAAGAAACACACTAATAGAATAACAGATCTAGCCCTAGACACTAGGGAGAGCTTAATTAACAAAAAAAATGACAAACATAGATAAAAAGTAAGGAATAAAACCAAAAAAAATTCTTCACCTTCCTTGGATGCTCCAAATACCTTTGTAGTAGTGGCTTGTTCAATTTTGTGCTCATGAAGTCCTTGACAATAGAAGCTTGGCTACCTCCATCTCTCCTTGGCACCTTTGGCTTGTGGCTTGGCTTGCTTAAAATAAATTTAACATGGTAAAACTAGTTTCATGAAGCTTTTAGAACTGATCTTGCATTATAACTTTGCATTCTCAAGTCTTAGAAATGATGTGGTAAGGCCTCCTATTTATAGATTTTTGAAAATGTCTAGAATCAACCTGAACCATCCATCCTAAGATTGAAAAGTGTGGTTGAAGATTAATTCAATTTTTTTAATTAAGTTTTTAATTATCCTCATCATGACATGAGAAGAAGGGGAAATTAAGAGGCATGGATGGCATCATGGAAGGCATTGATGAGGCATGGAAGGCATGAATCCTAATATTTGTGGCATTTATGGCTTAGGGATGTCTTCCTAAGAAATAAGGTCTCTTGATGATGTATATATTCAATATTCATTTCCAAAAATAGTATTCAACAAGTTTCCATGTAATTATTAATTAGGCCTTGATTTGAGTTAATTATCTCTTAATCATGATTAATCACTTTGTGCATAAATTAGTCAAATTGATCAAAATGCCTTATTATTGGTTCAAAATTTGATTAGATTGGATTTGGAAGGCAATGTCAGATGCATTATATTCATATTCCCATTTAGGATGTTACTTAAAATAAATAACAAAGTCACATGTCTTATGTAGAAGATTTGATAGGAAAGAGCAATCCATATCACCTAGGTGCAAAATTGGCATTTTGACTCAAAATGATCTGATCAAAGTTAGTTAGTCCATAAAATTCATTACCCCATTTAGTGACACCGTGGGAAAAATTAGAATTTGAATATGTCAATTTCGCATTATTTAGCAAGTTTTAGTGTTTTTAGGCCAAATTGTACATTTTGGGTGAAAATTGGTTAAAACCCTGACTAGAGGTTATCGATGGCCAAATTTAGGTGTCTACACATCCAAGTCCATTAATATAAAATCTAATCATTTTTTTGAGTCCTTTTATAATTACATCTATATCCTCTAACCAATCAGATATCATCTCTATAGTCATCAACATCTAACATCTCAATCCAATCATCATCACACCTAAAATATATAACAACTAACATCTCTAATAGCCATTATCATCATCCTTCTCTAGTTTATCTTATCATCTACCATCTAGTCTGAATTACATTAGCCTAAGGTCTTTTTAGACTATGTAGTTAGTGTTTAGTCATATGGTGTGCCTAAGATTAGCTCAGCCACTCTCCTCTTTCCCTATCATTTTTCATCACATCTCTCTTATCCCTCATCATCCTCAAGTATTGAATTAGTCAAATCTTTGAGCTATATTATCAATCATTAATCAATTAGTCTATTGATTAATCACCATCACTGAAATCATCTTCAAAATATTCTTATTCAATCACCCACAGTAGCTGATTAGGCTCGATAAATCACAACATCCATCTTTTCTTCCATTAGCCATCTATTATCACTAATTTTTCAATTTATTATTTAAAATTAATGGATTTCTCCCTCGATTGGGGCATGACTGGTACCATAATTTTATTATCATATTTTGCTCCCTTTCATTTCTCCTTACTAGGGGAATCATTTTTATTAATAACATTGTAGATCATTGATTTGATGAATTGTAATCTAATTTTTCCCCTTCATTTTTTGGTCACTAGATCATATTATTTCTTCTCTCTCATCACCTTCATCATATCACTAAACTTCAGTTTTGAGCTACACTCATCATTAATCTTATCAATTAAATATATTATTTTAGACTAATGCTTTCCCATACATGCATCTTTGCTTAGGATATGTCGATATCTTGTGGCCTTCTCTATTAATAATCTCAGTCCACAACTCTCCTTTGCATGTGTCTTTTCCTAGTATATATTTAAAGCTTATGACCTTTTATCTTATCATCATCATTTTATAGTTGATTCCCCCTTAGAATGTGTTGAAAACTATGAAAATCATTATTACCACTTTTGTATAGGTCTTTATCATGGGCATCATCACTTTATATCTCATTACTCATGTCAATTTCATTTTCTTCAACATCGATCTCATATCTAGGATCCCAACCCCTTATCTCTTTACACATCCCACCCCTCATTTCTTATTTTGAGTGGCCATCCACCTTACTCCTCAAATCATCACATGTCTACTAACATCATTTACTAATATTGATCCATGAGTACCCTTCTTCTTTGAAATACCATTACTCCTTCCACTCCATCTTCTCACAATGCCCTTTCAAATAAGGGAAAAATATATGCACTTAAATTTGATCACTTCATTTATTATCACTCATATTATTATTAGTCAACACTAAAATCACTAATTTCATCTAATAATCACTAATCTCACTTAAATTTATCTAATTAATCATTACTAATTTCGTTATAATCATTTCTCTAACATTACATCATCATGCTAACTTTTTTAATTTGATAAGGTAAATAACCTAGTTTTACAGGGACTAGGAACCATAGTAAAAAAGTGCAAAGAAATGTAAAAATTCCCACAATATTAAAGATAAAAAATATAAACATTAATAACAGCTAACTATCCCTATGAAAATAAAAAATAAACTATCTTAGGAGGGGGTATCCCTCTGTAAGTTACTTCACATCCTCAGTCACGTTCTCCTACGTGACCTGCTTGCTCTTCATAATTTTGGCCCTAGTTATTTTTTTGGTTCCTTCTATATCCTCCCTAAGTAGGATCATTCTATGTCTCTTCTACATTTGTTCCTTTACAGGGGTCTTCTTGGTGGGGGTTATAAAGGGGATCTTGGGGGAAGATGTCTATACCTTTGTAAAAATATCATGCTAACTTCATTCCCACCCCACAAATCAATTAATTCTTATAATCATGTCTTATTTTCAACTAAACCCACTTGTTTATTATATGGGAATTTAAAATTCCCATAACCCACCTACCTACCTACTCCTAGGCAAGACTACCCCCTATTCCTTACCTTAGCCTTATTCTAAACTAATCTAACATCCCCTGATCATCATTAAATTCCCTAATGAAATATATAACTCCCCACCACCCTTCTCCTTTTCTAGAGAGTTATATCTCTAGATAATTCTAAGGAATTTTAAATTCCTTCAAATTTCCTCCTTCCTCTCTAGAGTATTATTATCTATAGGCTTCCAATGAATTTTTAATTCATTATAAAATCTCCCTCCCTTGCCTATTTAAACCATGTTTCACTCCATTCTAAACAAGGATAAAAACAATTATGAAATCCAAGAGCTTCCATACCAATATATTAATCATCATTAGTCTTTTGTCATATAACCATACAATCCATGTATTGAATCAAGTTAAACATCATGCTAAAATTTTGAATCTATAAGCATCTATAATATTTAGTCTTTTATGAATCTTGATTAGGATCATTTAGCTTTATATTAGAATGATATTTTAAATATAATTTTATTTCATTTAATCAAATGGTTTTTAATTTTGAATTAGATTAGTGATTTGGGTTAATTTTAGTGTATACTTGCATAATCTAATCAATTGCTCAAATTTTTCATCTCACACTCTTCATGAATTTGCTCATATCACTAAATAAAAGTAGCTCATGTGGAAGTATATTATAGGGAAGGCAACTATAGAGAAGACAAAGGTTACCCACACCAATGTCATATAAATAATTAAAAAATAAGTTTTAGCTTTCTTATTAACTATCTGAGCATTCAAAAATAACATCCATAATTGTTTAGTCGATTATGGAGCTTTGGCCATGGTGATTCCTACTTCAATTCACCAAAATCTAGGTTTGACTCTAAGCCTATCAAATAGAATGTTTTCATCGCTAGATAAGATTGTGTCCCCTATAATAGGAGATTTGAATGATATACACATCCAAGTAAAAACTGAACCATGAGTAAAAATAATAATTAACATTTGGTAGTGGATATTATGCAAGGATATAGACTCCTCTACAAATACTAGTAAAAACATTGAATGGGTATATAAGAACATACTTCTCTCACATTTGGTTACCATGGAGAGGTATCCCAAACAATATTTTAATTGATCACGAGCCAAGAATGAGTTACCCAATTAATGAATACAATATGAAGAATGAATAAGTAAGTTATAAATATCCTAACCTTGGGATCTATATCTTTACTATAAAGAATGAGGGAAAAAAACTAGAAGTCTAGGGATCTTCCTAGTTATGGACTCTCCACTTCAATGGTGTGAGATCCAAACAAGGATTAGGCATTGGTATTAAATTAGTGGACCCAAAAGGAAAGAAATACTTGGTGTCATACATATTACATTTCCCTTACACCAATAAAAAATTAGAATATGATGCACTAATTTTGGGATTGCATTTTACTCTAAAAAATAATGTCAAACAACTATTAATTTATGGATACTCAGAACCAGTAGTCAATCAGGTCAAGAAAAAATACCAATGAAATATATCATATCTAAAGAGGTAAAAAAATAGATCATTGGATTTGATTGAGTCTTTTAAAGCCATCAACATAGTGTTTGTGCCTACAGAACAAAATCAAGCTATTGATTTATTGTTTTCTTCACCTACAAATTTGGTACCCTACAAGAACCTAAGGTACAAAGATTCTCCATTGAGCTAGTACATTGTCCATATATTCTAGATAATGTGGAAAATTTCCAGTACTTTGATGATGACCAATAGATCATCTAGTTCTTGACTAACTCAAATAAATTTGAGAGTCAAATCATTGATGAAAAGAAAATTAGTTACTTATGCCAAGAGGAATTGGGGGAAGAAGGAATCATTTAGCTGAAGCAAAATCATCTCCCTCTAGGAATGGTTTCATTGGAAAGGACATTTGATTTATATATTCAAACTTAGTAGCAAAGTCAACAAAAAGTAAATGTATCTAAATTTACAAGGGAGAATCTAGGAGATGAGTATGACCCACACTATGTTAACATTGGTCTTAGTTACACTCCAAAGGAAAGGCAAAGGGTGAATAATTTACTCACTCAATACAAGGATGTCATTTCATGGATATCTAAAGAATTGAATATTTTCAACCCAAGGGTCATCACCCATACAATCCCACTAAATTTGAACCACAAACCATTTAGGCAATGGTAAAGGTTAGTAAATCCTATCTTGGGACCTCTTATTTAGGAAGAAGTGGAAAAGTTACTCAATGCAAAAATAGTTTTTCCTATTAGACATTCTACTAGGGTGGCTAATTTAGTTATAGTTAGGAAGAAGAGTGGGAAGATTAGGATCTATGTTGATTATATAAAATTAAATAAAGCTTATAGGAAAGATAATTATCCATTTCCTTCCCTGGATGAGATCATAAAGATAGTGAGTGGTTCAGGAATGATGTCCTTCTTTGATGGATTTTTAGGATATAACTAGATGAGGGTAGAATTAGAAGAAATAATGAAGATGGAATTCACCCTCAAGTGTGGTACTTATGCATATAAAAGGATGTCACTTGGCCTAATAAATGTAGGTACCACCTTTCAGTGAGCTATGGACCATGCCTTCCAAAATATAATAGGCAAATGTATGATTATTTACATGGATGACCTCACAATTTGCTCAAAAACAAGTACTAATCATGTAGGTCACCTAAAATCAATGTTTTAAAAATGCATAAGGTTTGGCATTTCATTGAACCCCAAGAATATCATATTTGGTATTACAAAAGGCAATCTTTTGGGTCACATCATCACCAAATATAGAATTACAATTGACCCAAATAGAATTTAAGGGATATTAAAAATTCCCTTCCCAAATAGTAAGAAGAAACTCAAATCTTTATTTAGGAATATAAACTTCATAAGAAAGTTTATATTAGGATTTATATAAATTATTTGACCTCTAAATGAAATGTACAAGTAATATGCTGAATTGGAATAGACAATAGAGGCTCAAAATTATTTTAAAGATATTAAAGATGCAATATTTCATTCCTTTGTACTGATAAGTCTAGAATTCACTAAATATTTTCTCTTGTATTCATTTAATTTAGAACATAATATTACCTCTATGCTAACCTATAATAAAGATGAAAGTGAGCATCCCATTGTGTTCATGAGCACAAACTTGAAAGAAGTAGAACTCAGGTATTCCATTATATACAAGAAAATATTTTCCCTTGTCAAATCATTAAATAAATTTTTACATTACATCCTAAGGAAAAATACCATCTCCATTGTACCAAATCCCACTATTAAGCTCACTTTGGCACAAAATGAATTTGGAGAACATAGAGGGAAATGGATGGAAAAAATGTAGTTTTTTGACATATAAATCAAGCCTTCCAAGATTATTAGAGGTCAAGGTATCATTCATCTCATGATTGAGCCTGATCCACACATCATCATTGAAGATGTTTTTGAAAACCAAGTTCTAAAGGAGACTTGTATATTGACATTATTCAATACTTGCTAATAATTACCTACTCCCCAAAGCTCAAAAGAGATTAGAGGAGAGATTGGAGACTCAAGGCAGCTCATTATGTGATTATAAAAAAGATCTTATATATAATAAATTATGAAGGAATCTACCTAAGATGTGTATCATGAGAAGAAGCTTGAGAAATTATAGAAAATTTACACCAAAAGGTATGATGTGGTCATCCCTCCAGAAACACCATAAGCCATAAAATACTCATAATGGGTTATTACTAGCCAATAATATTCAAGGATGTACATGTTCATGTTAGAACATGCTATGAATGTCATATCCTAGTGAAAATAGTACATGTATCAATGCATCTATAGCCTATTATTAAAGGAAGACCATTTTCTCAATGGGGATTGGGATTTATTAGGGTCATTAATCTCAATTCTTTAGCTTTCTATAAATTCATACTCATTACTATAGACAATTTCACATGGTAGACTAAAGTTAAAACTAAAAAACATTCAAGAGCACAAGATGTGATCATATTTCTAGAGTAAAATATCACAACTAGATGTAGTACTCCCATCTCTCTAGTTTGTGACAATGGGACAACATTCTAATAAATTGAATTCACTAAATGGTTCCACAACAGTTCAATAACCATCAGGTCACCATCTGACTATTATCTGAGAGGGAATGAATTAGATTAATCAATAAACAATAACATGATTGATGCTATTAAAAATTCCATAGTAGACAAACCAATAGATTGGCACAATTTTCTAAAGTATGCATTATGGGGTGATCGAACAAGATACAAGCAGGTAATCAAGGCATCACCTTACTTACAAGCCTATATGAGATAAATTATTTTCCCAATCATGCTTAAATTAATAACATATCAATTTATATAGGAGTACATAGAACAAAGTGAGAAGGTGGAGTATCAATTAATATACATAATAGAAATGGAAGAATCAAAGACTTCAGCATTACAAAATTTCAGTAAACATTAGGACATAGTGAAAACATGGTTTGAAAAAAGAATAAATATAGAAGCATTTATAATATCTAACTTGGTGCTTATATGGAATAACGCCCATGAAAATAAAATATGGAATGACAAGTTTACCTCATTATGGATTGGACCTTATCATATTTTAGATATCTTGGGTAATAATGCTTTACATTTGAGGGACATCCAAGCTGATGAAATGACATATCTAGTCAATGGACAATTTTTGAAGCACTAATTCATGGTTGTAGCATATGGGGATGCCTTTAAATTAAAAAAATGTGGTGTTAAGAGTAGGATTATTATTATTTTATTACAATAATTTTATTATTTTCATATAATATATTCACTGCTTCTTAGGTGATCATTCCCAATTTTTAGTAGTTAATTTTATAATTTAGCTTCTTGGTTTCTAGATTAGACATTTTTCTTTATCCTATGGCAATATGATTAATTTCCCATAGTGTACTCAAAGTAAGTATCCAACATATTATGAATTATTACAACATGTTTAGAAGCTAAAAGATTGGCTTATAGGTAAACACACCAAGAAAAGGTACACCAATTTGTTTACTTGTAAGATTTTACACCCTTACATTTCAGATTTTTAAAATTTAGGTATGTGATAGGAAAATTAATCATGATCAGGCTAACATTGAATTATTCAGTCATGCATATAAAGGATACTCTCATTACTACATATAAATTTGATAAAGTTTTCTCACTTTCATTAGATCAAATAGACTTATCATGTTAATACTTGTTTGAGGAAATAACCATTGATATGGGTATAAAAGGTAGAGAAAATCTAGTATACTTATGATTTCATAGATACCAACTCATTTTGTTTTCTCCTCTCTATCTTCTAGTAATACTATAAAAAATTTAAAAATATAGAAAAATAAGTATCAAGGCATCCTTAAAATATTGATCCAAAAAACCTAAATAAAACACCCAAGGTGATATAAAGCTCAAGTGATGAAATAAGGACAATGCACTTGCATTATGTAAGAATACATGGAGAGGAAAGAGAAGGAACCCATGGTACATTCATCGAGGTTATTGATGCATGTTTATTAGAATAGAAATGCTAAAGCTTCCCCAATTTTCAAATATTTTTTACCTCAAAACCAAAATTAAACCTACAGTTATCCCAAGTCTCTACTAAATTCCCCATAATAAGGGTAAAAGGAAATCAACTCCTCACACATAGATCTAGGTAAATGAGAAGGAAAGTACATTGTATGTGGTTGTTAGGAGTCTCTTTTAAATATTTTATTTAATTATTCTTTATGTAATGGTTCATATTTGATCTAAAAAGTTTTTAACTGAAGGGTTTAAGTTCTCAAATACTCAGGAGTATTTCCCCTGTGAGTTGCCATGTGTTGTACCCAACATACACCCCATTCATTTTTTTAGAATAGGGACTCATTATATTTTTAAAAAAGAGTTTACACTTATCTTGAAATCATTCTAAGGTAAATCTTTATGTATTTTACTAAATTTTTATTTGGCAAACCTATTAACATGCTTTATTTTTGGACTAACCTATTGATGTTATTTGAAAGTTGTGTATAGATAAGACTTGACTCATTTAATCGGTGAAATTTTTTGGTGAATTTGTTTAGTGAAATTATTTTTAACTATGCTTAGTGGGATTTTTTATTTAGAATTTTCGATCGAAATCTCATTTTCAGTAGTTTTCAACACTTCACATTTATATGGACCTATGCATGAATTTTAATTTTGGGTTTTTCATTCACATGAATTATTCAAGACATATATTCATAATTCCTATTTGCAAGACCTTACAAGATTTATTCACCCTATAACTTATCCATTTACTCTTTGGGACCTACTCTTCAAGAATCATGTTTTCAAAGTCTTACACTTCAGCTTATCTAGGTCTTTCAAGGAATTGTTTGGTAAGATCCTTTGGTACAATTTCTTGACACAAAATTGGCCTTTGGTAAAAAATTTTGAAACACTTTTTTGGTGAGGTTGTCCAACTCATCTATGACTTATATGATTTTGTTCGGTGAAATTATTTGATAGGAAAATGTGGCATTTTGTTCTAAGGAAAAAGTGTTTAGAACATTCATTTAGTGATATTTCCTAGCTCATCTATGTCTTCAATGATTTTGTTCAACAAGAACATTTGAAATTTTGGTATTCAGTAAGAGTGTTTGGAATTTTTGTTTATGAGACTCATATGCCTCATAAACACTATTATATTTTGACTCTCTACTACCAATAACCTTATGGAATAGTAAATCAAAGTGAACGAAGTGATGAAACAACACTTAAAAAAAGTTAATGATGTGACACTCCTACTAATCATCAACAATTCCTACATGGCATACTGACCAAACGAAGTGGCAAAGTTTGAATTAAGCAAACAAGTCAAAGTTATAGATGTTAGACATTAATGGCATATGAACTAGAAATGAATGCCAAATTTATATCAAAGCATTACAAATGATGACATGCCAATTGATATAAATCTAAATTTTGAACTTAATTATTCCCATACAATCAAGCCCTAATTACTAGTGTTTCAAGCCTAATAGTAAACTTTGGAGAGTTGAGTTGTTAACTTGTAAACCAAACTAGTATCAGCCCAGTCAAATAACAATGGCATCCTCATAAAAATAATTATAAGGAACTTTATTGCCATCAAATCTCTCTACAAAATATTTAAATAAATACAAGGATACATTCTTTGATCCCATAATATTCAATAATAACTATAACAATAATTCAACATTATGGGAGGTGATACTCTAGGTTGATATGTATACCCACAAAAAAAATTGACTCCTTCTCAATGAGAATTGGCTATAGACCTCATTCCATTAAAATTTTAAGGGATACACTTTGAAATAACAAATTTATAGGTAATGTCATGTATTAACCTCCTTCGAGACTTATTTTTCACTAGGAAGATAACTAGAGGCACATTCATGAACCATTTAGAGTAAAAAATAGTCATTGCATGCATTTCAAGTGATGCATTTCAAAGGTACCTCTCCCTCCCCATTGTAGATGATACTTATGACTTACATAGGGAAGTAGCATGAAATAAATAAAAATAAATTAAGAAAATATTCAAAAGCTAGATGCACCTTGAGGAAACTATCAACTTAAAGGATAAGTATCTAGTATTAGTGACCAAATTTAGGATGGGAATCTGAATTGGGATGACCCTTTTGAATATTTTATTAATCTATCTAATCATAAAATTATTCAACCCTCAGTGGGTTCCATTGATTGACTTACTAATTAGATTTAAAAATTAACATTAAATCTAATTAGTAACCAGCTTTAATGTTAAATAGTATGAATGAACCCATAGTGCTATATATATATATATATATATATATATATATATATATATATATATATATATAATGTGAGAGGCACATTACAGCTTCTCACAAGAGAGGGACTAAAACATGATGTTCATTCAAGTATTATCTCTCTTTTTGAGAATATGGATTACACTCTATTCTCTGTTAAATATTCTCTAAGAATATGGTAGGTGATACACTAGGTTTTCACTCTTTATACACACTCCATCATAAATTACACACAAAAATCAACTTTTAATTTTGGATGACCCTTTTGAATTTTTTATTAATCTATCTAATCATAAAATTATTCAACCCTGAGTGGGTTCCATTGATTGACTTACTAATTAGATTTAAAAATTAACATTAAATCTAATTAGTAACCAGCTTTAATGTTAAATAGTATGAATGAACCCATAGTGCTATATATATATATATATATATGTGTGTGTGTGTGTGTGTGTGTGTGTGTGTGTGTGTATATATATTATGTGAGAGGCACATTACAGCTTCTCACAAGAGAGGGACTAAAACATGATGTTCATTCAAGTATTATCTCTCTTTTTTAGAATCTTTTTTGCATAAATATATAAATGTGCACTCCATGTTCTCTTGAATTAAATAAGGAACCCAAAGTCAAGTATTAAAAAAATATTCAAAAGCTAGATGCACCTTGAGGAAACTATCAACTTAAAGGATAAGTATCTAGTATTAGTGACCAAATTTAGGATGGGAATCTGAATTGGGATGACTCTTTTGAATATTTTATTAATCTATCTAATCATAAAATATTCAACCCTGAGTGGGTTCCATTGATTGACTTACTAATTAGATTTAAAAATTAACATTAAATCTAATTAGTAACCAGCTTTAATGTTAAATAGTATGAATGAACCCATAGTGCTATATATATATATATATATTATGTGAGAGGCACATTACAGCTTCTCACAAGAGAGGGACTAAAACATGATGTTCATTCAAGTATTATCTCTCTTTTTGAGAATATGGATTACACTCTATATTAATATGTTTACTAGTGAAAATTTGAGTGTTAATATGTTATCCATGTAAGAAGTAAGAAATCTCAAACATGATAGCCTATATGAAAATAGCTCCAAACTCTACTTAGACAACTCTAGGCTATTTTTAGGTAATGTTAGACTATTTTTAGGGGTGGAAAAAGGTATATACTTTCTTGATGTCAAAGGGAATGGAAATTAATGTGAGAATGATTTATCACCCATATCACATGTTCAACAATAAATAATTGAAAATCATGTTTGAAATTTAAAATTTAATGGTTCTAAGTCTAAAAAAGGTTACTAGTGAAAATTTGAGTGTTAATATGTTATCCATGTAAGAACCATTAAATTATCCATATATAATATGTTATATATGTATTTAATGGCTATCAGGTTACTAGTGAAAATTTGAGTGTTAATATGTTATCCATGTAAGAAGTAAGCAATCTCAAACATGATAGCCTATATGAAAATAGCTCCAAAGTATACTTAGACAACTCTAGGCTATTTTTAGGTAAAGTTAGACTATTTTTAGGGGTGGAAAAAGGTATATACTTTCTTGATGTCAAAGGGAATGGAAATTAATGTGAGAATGATTTAGAACCCATATCACATGGTCAACAATAAATAATTGAAAATCATGTTTGAAATTTAAAATTTAATGGTTCTAAGTCTAAAAAAGGTTACTAGTGAAAATTTGAGTGTTAATATGTTACATTCACTCTAGGAGAATTAATTGGTGAAATGATATGAGAACAAATATTATATAAATACAAGAGGCCTCAAAGAAGTCATTTCTACATGATGTCCCACCTCCTTGATGTTGTCCTCAAAAAAATATATGTTCATAATAGGTCATTATAAATTCTAGCTCTAGACTATATCAAGAATCATATATGTGATTCATATTCTTTCATGCACATATATGTGTACACTCAGAACATTATGTGCATTACATAAGATATTAACCCCCAAGTATGGATGGCTATCCATGAGTCCCCCATACATAAGATACTCTAGAATTATTTTATATACATTTTTTATTATGGGATACTAATTTTTGTACCTATATTACACTATCATCATGGTCATTGTCCATAAGGTAGCACCCCTTCACCTCCCCAAGTATGTCCTTGATAAATTGATAGATTAATAAATTACCTACCAGTTATGTTTGGGTATTGATGAATACATGCATAAGAGAAATAAAATTTACTTTAATTTATCCCACTTCACAATTGGGATAATGTGCTACATAAATTTTAATCACTTCTATGAATTAAGTAGGTACATAGAGTATTATTCATTGGCTACATTGCCACATGAAGACTAAGTTTCACATGGTCAAGTGTAGAAAAACATAAAGGGACTTGGCATTACCTATCACCATGTGCCATATGACCATGATTACCTATTCATCAATACTAAATATGATTCCCAAGTCAAGGAATGAGCACAATTAATCAATTTTAAAGAAGACATCTTGAAAATAATTCAATGGCAACCTTATATCTCAATAGTGGATGCACATACTAGACTCTCACTAGTTAGAATATGAGATTCATCTAATTTTTGGATTAATAGGCTCTCTCAGTGATATAAATATCAATGAAAACCCTCACAAACACCACCTATAGTACTCAAAGTAGTAAAGAAAGAGCTAGGGGTGCCTAATACCTCACTTAGGGGAGCACAAGATGAACCTATTTATCTTGACTCTTTATATTTTGAGGGCCCTACCCAAATAAATGTTGTATCATTTATAGAGGTTACTATTGTGGTTAAACCAACCATAACCACACAAGAGGCACCTTCTATGGCTGGGAAGATAACCATTTTATACATGAGAAATTCAAAGGCTCAGCCCCCTCCACAAAGTCTAGTTATTGATACATAATAAATAGAAGCGACCACACAAGAGGTAGCTAGAGGTGAATCTTATGAGGAGGAAAAAATTCAAAAATACAAGATCTTGAGCCTCTAGGACACAAAATAGAAAGCACCATTGCATGAACAATCATTAGATGAGCAAGTATCCCCTTTAGTTTCTATTACTCTTACTATATCTTATTATTTTTCTCTTATTGTTAATAATTTCAACTCTATTTCAGTCAGTCCTATTGGTCCCATTCCCCTTTTGGGCCCAAAATGTGGATGTTTTTTCAACATAACCAAGTGCCCAACCAACCTTGTTTGTCCCAAAGGTAGAGGATACTTCTACCCTTATTATTCTTACTCCCCCAATTAGTTTACCTCTAATTGCATATTTTGTATCCATCCCTATTATTCCTACTATAGTTCCTTCTAATACTATCCAAACCCATATGAAGATAAATACAAATTCAAAAAAGAAGACCAAGGGAGCTATAACAAGTCCTCAATTCCATGTTTCATCTACTTAGCTAGGTCTACCAATACCTCCCCCTAGTTCCTCTCAAGATACTATGGTGGTAACAACTACAAAGGCTAAAAAGAAGAAGCAAGTTTACATAGTTCACCCAATACCTCAATATGGTGGAGTGGAATGCTCTAAAATTATCTTTCCTAAAATTTGAGATAGACTAATAAAATTATTCGGTGAGACTATAATTCAAGACACTCAACCCATAGATCCAACCCAACTAGTCCTCCCATACTAGGTGAAAAATATGTAGTCAAAAGCCTCATAGAGGCCTAATATTATAATTACAGAGTTTCCCACTATAATATTTATATTTGAAAAATCTACTAGGAGTGTATAGAGGGTAAGGAAGAGGAAATTATAAGATGAGACTGGGAGAGGGGTCATAGTGGAAGAGAGACAAGAAATATCTACCTTATCCAAAAGGATGGATAGGAAATTGGGGTAGTCTCTATACATATAGGATTTCAAACCCTATTTTGAAAATTGTATGAATGTTCTAGTGAACATACATGAAATAATTGAGATGGCAAGAAAAGAGCTAGAGCAAGAATTGGAACTGGAATAAATAGATAGAGAAAGAGATAGGTGTCCATAATGTTGCATCTAGATTATATAATGTCTTAGAATATATTGGTGTAAAGAGGGTATAATTGGTACCTCATATAGTATAAACCACTAAACTATATAATTATTTGAAATTATATGAAAATAAATTAATTTTTTTATTCTTTATATAACTAGTAAGACATATGCCCAACTTAATCTGATGGTACTATTGAAATCTACCAATGCACTCAACCCGGTAGTCATTAGGACACAAGAGGATAGAGAGTGGATCAATATAGGTGATGTATTAATTCCTAAATACATAGAACATGAAGTGCTCATTTTATATATTTTGGATGAGTAATCTCATAGGCCAAGGATTCCATAGGTAGGATTATCAACAAGACCAATTTTGATCATATCCTATAACAAAATTCAAAAATATTTAAATAGAACTTATAAGGAAAATAAGAAATTGAAGATGAGCTAAATTTTTCTAGGAAAAAGGTCATGGAGGTCAAAATATTTAAAACTAACATCAAAAACATAAATATTGAGCATGAAAAGATCCTTGAAAAATTCAATAGGGTGCATATACCTTCATTGCTTAATATGAAAATTATTAGGTACCAATATGACATTAACAACAAGCACTATCAAGTGTTGGAAGCAAAGAATAAAGCTGATGCTTCAACTTTTAGTTCAACACAAGCTACAACTTCAACTCCTCTAACAGCATCCAACCCCATACAAATACTCAGTCAACCTTAAGTTGAAGGCTAATTTTGTATGTATACATGAATACAATACTTATATTTGCAATTATAGTTTACTTATACTTATAACATAAATGTAAATTTTCTTAAACTATATATAAGCATGCACACATTTCATCATATTAAATAGGGAAACTGATCTTGACATAGTTGTAATTAGTTATGAGCATGCACACATGCAATTTTAATGCTATAATTATAACTAAGGTTTTAATTGCATAATGTAACCATGATTTCACGTGCACTTTGAGGATGAGGCATCCCCTCCCCAAGTCTATATATTCATATAATTACACACTATAAAGGGATGGAATTTTTTATCTATATAAGAATAAATCAATTTTGACTATCATGCAACTATGCTAGTGTTATTTCCTTCCATTTATATTTTATTAAGGTTTTTCTTTCTTGGTTTTGTTAACATAGTAATTTGAAGTATGTAAAAGCTACATATAATTTTGATTATTTTCATTGATGTATGCTAACCTTAGTTATGAAACATCTATTAAAAGTTATTAGATTTCATTGATTATTGAGTAATGGGTTAAAACCATGTTAATATTCTTAGTGTGCAAAAGTGTTTTCCCTTTGGTCTAGTATTATAAGTGTGTGGAATAGTTGACTTAGGTGCCTTCCTAGTTTGATCTATAATCTTCTAATTAAGAGGGTGCAATAGCAACTCTAAAGGGAGTAACCTTCAATTGTGACCATTAAGTATCCTATGTCATTTCCCCAAACTTCTTAACTATGTTTACCTACAAGTGTGAATAGATAAAAATAAAAATAATTAGTTTTGGAAACACTTGTCCACAAATAAAAAAACTTAAGAAGTAACTTATTGAGACCATAAAACCTTATTTTCTACTATAACCTTCCCTCTGATAGGCTATCATTATACATCTCATTTAACCAATTAATGTATTGATGTCATTTTCTACCAGGGCTAGTGTCTAAGGCTATATACAATGAGACTATTAGATATTGGAGTTTACAGTTTATTGTTTGGGGGGTTTACTTATACTATGATGTCTAAATCCTAATAATAGTAAGTAAAGATCTAATTATATTTTATAAAAACATAAATCTAAAATATTTACTAATTGAATATCTCTTATATCATTCACACCATCAACATTTAGAACTTAAACATATGACATATGATGTCCTCACTTGATTTTCCTGATTGGGTAGGACATTGTGATATTTCAAAATTTCATAATATTGTCTATTGTAAATTAAATGGTTTTTGATAAATTATAAATATGAGATGAATTCAAAAAACTTTACTTTAATTGAAAGACACACTTTTACATTGAATTAAAACAACCTCTGCACTCTTGCATTAAAGTAAATTCACACTTTGTTTTGAAAAGTAAATCACTCTTGCATTGAAAATGAATTATACCTAAATTAAAAAAATACTTCTAAACTATAGCTAAAATTACCAATTCATCCTGATCCTTAGAGAGAAGTGGGCCCTTGCTCCTTCCTTAGAACAAAAACAACTTTACTCAATAATTAAAAGGAATGTTATTTTTTTTTTCATTATCAAAGGAATATATATATATATATATATATATATATATATATATAGATATGTCAAACTATAATTTAATGCTTATTTTGAATTCTAATTGATTAACTAAATTTAACAACTTTATTTCTTGCCAACTATCTAGAATGAGAAGGAGACATGCATTTAAAGCACATCTCAACTTATATTCATAGAGTACAAAATTTGGTGATAAAAATAACCAAATCTACTAATTAAAAATATAGATGATTTAAGAATCAAATCACACACTTATAGGAAGGTGTTAGAACTAACTCAACTAATAATAGATGAAAAATAACTAACATAGATCCAAAGAGATTTATCTAGTTTTAAAAAATATAAGTACAAATATATCCATATCATTTTAGACCATTACTATGAATAGTAATGTCTAATATTAGATATATAAATATGGAAAGTTTATTTATATATAATATGTATCTTTAAAATCACTATCTTGATCAGTATGATCTAACTAGACATCTTCAAAGCATACCTGGGCATCTTCAAAGCTTTTTATACAGGTATTCAGAGTGCCTTTGGAGAATCCTTAGGGAATTTTTGGAGTGCCTTTAGAGTGTCTTCAAAGCATTATATCTTCAAAGCTCATTCACCAAATGCTCAAAACTATAGCCAAAAATATTTACCAAAACTATTTGATATCTTCTCAAAATTATCCCACCATAGGGATGTGTTTATGTACATAAAATTATGCTCATTTAATCTAAGTTAGACACAATAACAAGATAAAGAAACAATAATGTATCACATATAAAAAAGGGCAATTACATTAATTTTATATTTAGATAATACCATAACTATTAAATGCAATTAAATAAATAACCAAAAGGGGCAACACTTATGCATAGTTTTTATTAGATATGAGCTATATGGAATGCTCATCATTTCTCCCTCACACTTTTCCTTTTACAAGTCCTTTTGCAAACAAGTGGGATAACTAATAATCAATCCAAAAGTACATTTTTGAGTTTCTGACTGAGATCATAAATCTGAAAATGGTGGTCCCAGTCACAATCACCTCTAGGTAAGAATCCATAATCCCTTACTATTGTGTGTAACCAAGCCTAAAATTCAAATTTTGCCTGATTGTGCCAACTCTACCATGGAGATAGAGGATAAAGAAGAATTAGAGGCCTAAATCTCATTCCATTCTATTTTTGAGGTATTTTATTATTATTGTTTTTTTAATAATTATTTTTGTCATTGATTTCAAAGTCAAGACATATGTCAATTATGTCAAGGTCAGAGTTGAGGCCATATATGGTGAGATGATATGTGTCAAATAAGTCTCATGACAAGAGAAAATTTGAAGGAAATATATATATATATATATATATATATATATATATATATTGAGATAGAATTTGAATACAACCTCATAATCCTTCTAAGGTTTACGACATGTCGAATTCAATATCATGGTACAAGATAAGCTACTGTTGTGTACCAAGTGTCTTGAGAAGCCTAATATAGCCCTAAGAGAAGGTGTAAGCATGAAGCATAGTGAGGCTTGTTGAATTATGTTTGTATAGGTATGAGAGAGTGTATAAATATGTGTATACATGATTAAGAGGCAAAAAATCCTTCATATGATCTCAAAGGTCAAGTTTGAAGCTTAATTCTTTCATGAAGAGACTTAGTAAGGAGGCATAGGTTTGGTAGCATGGATGAGGTAAGTAGTCTATGACTTGTGTGAAGAAGGTTGGAAGAATGTGAGTATGGTATGAGTTTATTTAACATGTAGATAAGGTATTAATAATATTAAATGATTTTTTAAGGTATGATCATGGTCTAAGTATGATTGGCAGTTCAAGGTCTAGTGTGCAAAGAGACCTAGTATGGCCTAATGAGGGGTCAAGTTTATTTTCCAAGATGCTAGATATCTTAAGAGAATTAACAAAGGTGTGAGAGGTTTTTTTAATTAAGTTGAAAAAATTTAAGGTTGTATCTTTAATAATAAATCATGGAAATTGGTGTTGAGATCCTTTGTGTGCACAGAATGGGGTGTTATAGACTCGAGAAGGAACTTCTTATGCTCATTAACACATGTAACCTTTGCATGAGATCATGAGCCAAATGGTGTTGGGTGTATAAGGTGAGATTATCAAAAGTATATATTAGTCATTTTTGAAGTTTTTCATATATTTGTGTAGGCTTAAATTATTCCAAGGAGGTCTAAGTGAAACATGTGCTTAGAGAAGGCCTAATTGCATTAGGTTTGTATTAGGACTAATGGTGGTTTTTGGCCCTTATGAGTAATGACCTACCTATGTGATGGTTTTTTAACTTGTGAAATATTTGTATTTATCTATTTGAATGGTGATCCAAGTAAATTTAGGGTCTTTTCTGACCAATATTGGTAAGGTCAAGAGTCAAGTATAAAGACAAGATCTAACATGCCTAATTTGACTAGTTAGAATATTGAGCATATGAGTGAATGATATAGAGTTTTGGAAACTAGATAAAGAGATTAAATATAATTAGATAGGTGTTTTTAATATTCCATTAATATCTAAATATGTTTATACAAGTGATGAGTAAGGTCATTTGACCTAATTCTACCAAGGAAAGGGCTAGTTGAGTGAGAAGGCCTAATAGGTTATATGAGAAAGATGTTGACCAAATTTGACCCTATAAATCAAATTGTGACCCTATAGGTAAAAACTTGATTTTTATATGTTTTATGGGTCTGATATTTTTTCATATGGTGTATTTTAGTTTTTTGATGAGATTTAATGCAATTTTAGCCTTGGTCATGGTCTTTTCAGACTATATATCATTTTGAGTCATTTAATAGCCATTTAGGGGTCATAAATTCAAGTGGAATAGTTTTAAATGTGTCCAAGTGTCCTATTTTCCTTTGAAACATACAACAAATTATATTCACTATTAGGATGTCAGTTCGTTTGAAACTTGTAAGTTATCTAACTGAAAATCAAGAAACCAACTAAAAGGAGAAGAGTTTAGCACTTGTACGGCTCATGAGGGAAGGTGACACATGGGATAAGGCCATGGTATGTATTTTAATATTATTTATACTCATTTATATTATTTAAGTATTATGTGAGTGCTAAAAAGGGCCCAAAACTATTTTACTCCTTCTTCACCCTTCTAGACACATAGAACCAATTAATAGGTTTGTGCTTGGTACGGATAGTTGAAGAGGTTTCAGGTCAAATTAATTTGGTAGGTGAAATTAAACTTATATATATCCATTTTAATAACAATATTTAAAATGTTTTTCAAATTTGATTTATGAACCATCTCTAGCTAGTTGACTATGTTTTTTTGCTCACTGTTTCTTACTCCTTATAGGTTTTACTCTATTTTAGATAAGTCTATACAATCTAGTTGATGATATTGAATATGGATGATGTTTAATATCTCCTAAAATACTCTCCATTATTTTCTTCATATTTCATGATGTTTTTATGGGCAAATTAACTCAATTTTCAAGTGAATGCATTATTCTATGTTATAAGTAAATTTCCATCATTTTCAAAATTTTCATGCTTTAATGGTGACTTAAATAAGTTTTTATAAGTTAATAATCATTTTTATAATGTATTATTTGCCATATTTTCATTAAATTATCTTTACCCAAGAAATAATCCATGAGGTTGTAGTTATAAGAATCATGCAGTTAGTTTACTATATAACTATCATGCATAGGTGCACTCATGAAAGAATTCACATTGAGAAGGAGGTATTGACAATATTTAATATCTTTTATAGTTTTAAGATTAATTTATAGATGTTAATATAGGCTTAAAACTCATTTGTGGTCAATAAAATTCACAATGTCTAACATCATACTCACTTCATGTCTATATGCAACTCAGAATGTGCACCTATAGGTGCTTGAAAGGGAAAATCATGTTGAAATCAAGATATATTAAATTGATCTAAATATTAATATGTTGTAAAGTATCCTTTTTAAAATTTTGGGGAGATATAATTACTTTTCAATTTTCATACACCATGTATATGATTCATAATTCTACTCATTGCCTGTAAGTAATTTAATGTGCACCCATAGGTGCCCTCTTAAAAACCAATCATGTTAAAAATGATCATTTGAGATGAAAAACATACTTGATAACTAATAAAGTCTTTTTTAAATCCTTGATAAGGATCTATAACTCATGATAATTAAGTAAAAATGCACACTACCTAAACATACCTCTATTACTTGTATATGACAATGTCCACCTACAAGTGGTATTGATAGAGAACTAAGAATACTTGTTTGGAAGTGTTGAACAAGTGGTGGAACCCTATTTGGAGTCCTAACATGTTTAAGGTAGAATGGTAGACATATTTGGAATGCTATATTGGTAGATGAGATAGGAAATTACCTTCAAATGATGATGACTATAGTTTTAGAGATTAAATCCTTAAACTGAGAAAATAGAGGCCTAAGGCATTTTGGTGAAAGTCATATGACATTGTTACAAGGAATTTTGAGGCATATAGATGGTTATGTCTTATATTATATACATGGGATAATAAATTTACAAAGTTTTGAGGGTAGATGATAAATATAAATTGGATATTGGCAGAATTAAAGTTTCCCATTTATGCATTAAACTTAGTTAATGACATCTACAGAAGTTTAAATCTTTGAAAAACCTTGCATTTCAATTTGGTATTCCTAACCATGATTTCATGATGAAATGTTTATATACAATGAAAGGAACATGAATGGTCTAAATTATCACTTAAATAGGATGATTACTAAGTTTTAACCCTATTTACACCTACAGCTATGCCTAACTCCAAGGTTATTCACCTACAACCAAGGGTCAAAATCCGCATCACCCATTGCAAGGTCTTAAGTATGGAAATGTCTAAATTGGTTGACATAAAGTGAATACCAAAGGAATCAAAGGAATTCCAAGGAATATGTGGCATAACTTTCAAAATATAACATCAATCTATAGGTCTTGTTACCTCAAAACGTCAACTACTACTAACTGTTATAGGTAGTAAGTGGGAAAGTAGTGTTTTCAATATGTATATAGCTCAAATATGAGAAAAATGAATGAAAATAAGTATCAAATGATAATAAGGGACTATAGGGAAACTTTTATACATTTACCTGAATTCAAATCATGTAAAGTAACCTACAAGTGTGATGTCTTGAAGTCAACACAGTCAAGAATTTGTACACTCAGCCTTGACCAATCAAGGTATGGGAAGAGTATGTGGAAGAATGGATTGATGAATAAGAGATAATAATTCCTGCATAAATATCATGAAAATATACATAGTATTTTTATAGTATAAAAAAAATCTAAAAGAGATATTTAAGGTAACATTACATAGTCCACATGTCAAAACCTTGAAGATAGTCTACTTACCTATAGTTTATCTTGGGTCATTGAGAATTTGGGAGATAAAATAATAATAAAAAAAGATAAAAATTGGTATAAATCATATATAATAATTTAATAATCCCATATAATACTTACTTGGTCTTGACAAATAGGGGAAGTTCCCTTTGTTTTGTCTCAGATAGAGGGCACTCCCCTTGAGTGTAAATTGTCAAGTTTTAGAAAATGAGGGAAAAAATAACAAACTATAGGCTATAGATACCTTTAAATAATGTATGGGAAGTTTAATCATACATATAAAAACATGAGGAATCAATCACATAAGGGATAATATCAGCAAAGTGTCCTAGAACTCCAAGGTTATAGTCAATCCTAAAGGGCAGGGTTTTGTCTTAGTGTCCAAATGGGAAGTCACTTTCACTTCTAGTCTTAGATATGATTTATAAACTATTATACAATGGTTATGGAATAATAATATATGTTTTAAATCTTTTTTAGTGCATAAAAAACCACAAGGAAAATCACTTTGGCTCAGAGCTACATCAAACTTGTGTAAAATGTGGAAACAAGTTCAATAAGGTAACTTTAGATGCTCACATATTCTTGGAGATTATGAATAAAAATATAAGGATTTTTGGGATATTGATATAGGTCTCGAATCTTTCATTTTTGGAATTTTTTTTAGTTCCAACATCATATCTTTATGAACAAAACTTAAGAGTAGAATGAGCCTAAAACCCTTACAAACCCTAGATAATGACCCAATGAAGGAAATGAAGATGGGAAACTAATATAATGGCCTAGTTTGACCATGAAATTTATTGTATGTTCTATAATAATCTCTCAATATACTCACCACCCTTTTGGACTATATGAAATTATATGGATGGAGTATAAAATATGATGTTTCTAACTATTTTTTGCATTATGCAAGTTCTATGGACTTCTAAGGGATGAAATCAAGTTTGGGAGGAAGTTATAGAATTATCATAACTACCTATGTATATTTAATGATTCATAAAAAATCTTAAATATTCCTACTAGTTATTTTAGCTCATCCAGTCAAAATTGACATAGTGAACAAGATGGTGAGAAGTGTGAAATCTTCAAATGGATGTCTTTTTAAGGTATACCTAATGCATATAAGGACATAGAGGGTCTTAAAAAGTGTAAAACACTCCATTTTATGTATTTTCATTAAAAAATGAAGCTATTTTAGAAACCAAGTGTGAAGGGTGTGTGAAAGAGGAGCTTCTTAGACTACAGGGAATGATGGTCCACTTCTAAAAGACTCTTGATGACTAGAAATGTAACCAATGCATGGATAAGCATGTATACAGCCCTTACCTATCATTTAAATAATTATAACTATCCCTAGTTATTTTTGGGATGTTAAAATAGGGGTAAATGATGAAGGTAGTTTTTTTTTTGCAAAATGAAAATGCCTACGCCACATTTTAATAGTTTAATGACTTGGGGTGACACTTGTGCTTATTAAATTTACATGATCAGTTTCAAATTCCCTTCTCATTCACAATTAACTCATTTTATTATATTTATAATTTTCCTTGTGACCTTTATACTTATTTCTTATCCTCTCTCTATCAAGTTCTATAAAATTAGCCTTTTTGGCCTTTGTAAATTATGCTTCACCTAAGTATGGTGAAGCGATGCTCATTTTCATATCAAGGATCAATAAAAATTGCTTATTTTTAACTTGTTATGACTATTCATAGTGTTTTCACTTGAATTATTGATCTTTCTTAGTGATAATTATTTTTTCCTTAGCATTGTTGTCTCATATTCACACCTAGTTGCAGTTTGAAATCTTCTTCTTGCAGGTCATGTGAAGTGTTCTAATGAAGTTTTAAGGTTGAGTGAGTTAGTATATTCAATAGTGATGTTAAAGGAATCTTGTATATTCCTCCTAACCTAAACATTAATCACAACCTCATGATTAAATACTTATGTGAAAATATTTAGATTAGAGAAGTGTATGTTTAGTTAGTCACTTGATCTCATGTGTGACATGCAGCTAGTTGGTAGTCATCAATAAATTTGATGTATCACCTCATTTAGGATAGTTTAATTTTAGTTTTATCTCCTTTTACCTCACAAACATAGGTTTAGTAGTGATATACAAGTGGTACATCAAGGGAGATAGACCTATCTAGAGATTCACCTCATTCTTAGGCTACCCACATCTCAGAGGTGTTTCAATTATGCCACTTGGATGAGGAGGGATAAGACATATCCTCAAAGGGTGTAAATTAAAGTGACAATAGTTTTTGACATGCCCGATAGGACTCATTGTCTAAGAATTTGAATGATTTTTGATGTTGTATTTTAACACATCAATGTTTGGACGCATTTATCCAAGCATCAATGGTGACTTTGAAGTTACATTAGTTGGTTAAGTATCCTAGGTTTTATTTTTGAAATTTTTGGAATTTTTTTTTTTTTTTTTTTGTTTCTTCCCAATAAATTTTCATGGATAATTTTGGTGTTGAGTACTATTTTACAACAGTTGGTGATACATATCAATCTTATGTTATTCCCCATCAACCTTTATATGATCCTTATCAATCTTGCCATGATCCCTACTAGCTCTAATATGACCTTTGTCAACCTTGTCATGAGTTGTATCAGTCTTATAGCCAACCTTCTCAATATATTTCTCCTCCTCCAACCTAGTCACTTTTCTAATCAGTCCATTTCATATTTTAAGCAAACTCACTTAGGTTATGTGAAGTAGATGATAAAACTTGATACACTAAGGGGATATGGTCAAGATTTTCCTAGTCATTTCATTCATAATAAAAGAGATTCATTAGATCTAGTTAAAAGAGAGTGGGCACCTATTGAGAGAGTATATTGTCAAAGGCTCCCAAGTGAGATGCTAGATGTGGGTGACTTGATTGCATATTTAGAAGATAGGCTAACAATTCATAAGGAGTAGCCTCACCAAGTCTAGTAGCCTTCATATCCACTTCCCCAAGATATATTTCATTCCTAATTGACCCCTAATTATGAACCCAATCAAGTTTTTCAAAGTCATCTTTTTCCCAATCAACTAGAAGAGAGAATTGGAAAGACAAACCTTATTTTTGAAGCAAATCTTGATAGGAAGATTGAGCTGGCCAATAAGAATATGTAGTAGTCCATATAATAAGCAAAGGAATTGGAATATAATCCCTCATTTCTCTCTTCCATTTTACCCCCACCTAAATGAGAAACTTCTAGATATGAAATCCCAAGTTGGAGATAAGGTGAAGAATCCAAGCCTAAGGAGATCCCAAGTTTCTTGAGCACTTTATCCACTCCTTAAAGTAAATCAATGCCTCAAGAAGAGACTCTTAATCCTAGCATCCTAAAATGGAATAAGGTAGTGTAATCATGGGGAAAGAAAGGAGATAAAATTATTGATAGAGTGTGAAGTTTAGAAAGAACTTGATCCTATGGAAACCCTTCCCACCCTTCCTCAAGAGACCTCTTATTTTCCATGCTAGCTCTCTTATGCTCCTTATGCTCATGATTATGCCTATCAACTTCAAGAGAGACTTTTAAAAGAGAACCTATCTAAGTAAATTGAAGAGCTATATTCAAGGATGAAATAGCTAATTCAAGGTGTGATGGAAGGTTTAGACTAAAAAGAATATCATATGCCTAAATACACCCTATATAACTTTTATCAAGAGAGTAATCAAGCTCAATCAGATTGTAATAAATTGATTGTCAAATGGCAAGAAGAAAACTAAGATATTTTATCCCAAGGTCTACCTCCCCTTCCTCAAGAAATTCTAAAAGGATCCCCTACAATTCATTCTCAATCTAATGTTGAGTTCTTTATTCCACCTCCACAAACTAGTTCATCTTGTCCTTACCCTATCACCATTTGCCTTGATAGACCTATGGTGTGGGAATATAAAGAGGATAATTTGGTTGATAATAATTTATAACTATTAATATAATAAAACATAGGTCTTTGGTAGTCACTTGCTTATAAAATGCCTAACATTGGCACCACCAAGAGGGAGAAAGAATTGATGATCTTCTAGTCCTTAAGAAGCAAAGTCATGTTATGATAGTTGAGATGAAACTTGAGATACCTCAAGTAGTATTAAATTTTTAAGAAGAGGTGGTTTCTTATGTGGAAAAATTTGATTGGGTTTATATGGAAGAATGTTTTCCTTTTTCCAAAGAAGAAGAAATAATCATTAGTTCTTCCATCACTATGCAAGATATCATATATGAGCAAGAACAAATTTCTAATCAACCTTGGGATAATTTTTTTAAAATCATTGGAGCAGGTTATACTCCTCTTCAAGGAGATTATGATATATTAAAAAATGAAGAAGGCATCCTTGACACTCAAGTGAGTATGCAAAGAAAAAATCAAATTTTCAAATTTTTCCTTTTAAGGAAGCATATCTATTCCATGATGACATGTTTGAAATTATCAAAATGGGATATCATCCTCTCAAATATTTGGGAGAAACACATCAAATATTAAAGGATGGAACATGCTTTTATTGGCCTCAATCTTTCAAAGAACATGAAACTACTCCTCTTAGAGCCATGCCTACCAAGAAGATACAAGTTGGTCATGAGATGAAGAGTGGGAAGTAGTATGAGGTATGTATACAAATTCAAGAGGAATATATTTACATTGGATACCTATTTTAAGATGATTTACTTGAGATAAAATCAAGTAAAGTGCCAAGGAATAGGTTTGATCTACTAAGCATCCAATCCAAGGAGAAACATGATTAGCACTATGATTCATCTCATGAAGAAGAAGATCCAAGAAAATTTCCTTTTGATCCTAGAAAGGAGGTAAGATTAGCTTATAATTGTGTATAGTTGTTTATTTTATAATTTCCCTAAGTGATTTTGACATGTGTGTGTGTGTTTGTGTGTGTGTGTGTGTGTGTGTGTGTGTGTGTGTGTGTGTGTGTGTGTGTGTGTGTGTGTGTGTGTGTGTGTGTGTGTGTGTGTTATTGGTTTGTTTGCTTTGTTTTGTATGTGTCCTTTGTTTTGTGTGGTTGAGGTAGTCAATTGGTCCTATCTTTATCAAAGATTTTTTTCAAGTCCTCTTGTTGTTTTTAAAACTTTAGATGACTCCCTAATCCCAATGGACTGATAAGGCTACTAATCTTTAGCATAACAAGTATGTTACCTATATGAGTCACCAATTTGTTGACCAAATTTGACCTTGTAGGTCAAATTGGGACCCCTATAGGTAAAAAATTGTTTTTTATATGTTTTAGGGGTATAATAGTTTTTCATAGGGTGTATTTTAGTCTCTTTGATGTGATTTAATGCAATTTTAGCCTTGGCCATGGTGTTTTTAGTCTATATGTCATTTTGAGTCATTTAATAGCCATTTAGGGGTCATAAATGCAAGTGACATAGTTTTCAAGTTGTCCAAGTGCCCTATTTTCATTATAAAAATATAAGAAGTCAAAATCCCTATCAATATGTTAGTTCATCTAAAACTTGTAGGTTATCTAACTAAAAATCATGAAACTAACTGAAAAGAAAAGAGTTTGGCACTTGTATGGCTCTTGAGGGAAGGTGACACATGGGATAAGCTCATGGAATGTATATTCATATTATTTATACTCATTTATATGCTTTAATTACTCTTAAATTTATAAAAATGGCCCAAAACCATTCTGCTCCTTCTTCACCCTTCTAGACACATAAAACTAGTCAGTAGGTTTGTGCTTGATACGAATAGTTTAAAAGGTTTCAAGTCAAAAAAAATTTGGAGGTAAAATTAAAATTTGATAGATTAATTTACATAATAATATTTATAATATTGGTAAACTATGATTTATGAACCATCTCTAACAAGTTGACTATGTTTTTTTGCTCATTATTTCCTGCACCCTATAAGTTTTACTCTATTTTGGACAAGTTCATACAATCTAGTTGATGATGTTGACTCTAGATTATTTTTACTCTCTCATTAGATGATATAAATTATTTTTTTAATATTTCATGATGTTTTTATGTGCAAATTAACTCAGGTTGCAAGTGAATGCATTATTCTATGTTGTAGGTAGATTTCCATCATTTTCAGAATCTTCATGCTTTGATGGTGAATTCACCACATTTTTATAAGTTAATACTCATGTTTATAATGTATTATTGGTCCCATTTTCATTAAAATATATTTATCCAAGCAATACTCCATGAGGTTATAGTCATAAAAATCATGTAGTCAGTTTACTCTACATCTGTCATGCATAGGTGTTCTCATGGAGGAATTCACATTGAGAAGGAGGTATTGACATTATTTAAGATCATTTATATTGTTAATATTAATTTTTATTTGATAATATAATATTAAAAATCATTAGTGGTTAAGATAATGCACACTGTCCAACCTTATACTCACTTTTTATCTATATGCAACTTAGAATGTGTCCCTATAGGTGCTTGAAAGGGATAATCACATTAAAATCAGGCTATCTTGAATTCATCCAAGTATTTGTAGGTTTTAAGGGATCATTTTTAACATTTTTGGTAGATATAGTGACTATTTAAGTTTCATACAATATGTATATGATTTATAACTGTGCTCATTGCCTACAAGCAACTTAATATGCACCTACAAGTGCCCTCTTAGAAACCAAGCATGTTAATGATCATTTAAAATAAATAAGGTCCTTGATAAATAAGAAAGTCTATTTAATATAATTGATAAGGGTCTAAAACTCATGAATAAGTCAAAAATAATGCACAGTACCTAAACATAGCTTTACTACTTGTATATGACAATGCCCACCTATAGGTGGTGTTGACAAAGAACTAAGAATACTTATTTGAAAGTTTTGAACAAGTGGTGGAACCCTATTTAGAGTCCTAAAATGTTTAAGGTATCATGGTAGACCTATTGGGAATGCTATATTGTTAGATGAGATAGTGATTACCTTAAAATGATGATGACTGTAGTTTTAGAGATCAAATCCCTAAACTGAGAAAATGGACTCCTAAGGCATTTTGGTGAAAGTCATATGACATGGTTATAAAAACTTTTGAGACATCTAGATGGTTATTTATTATAGTATCTACATGGGAGAAGAACTTTACAATTTTTTGAGGGCAGATGATCAATATAAATTATATATTGAATTATCTAATGTTGCCCATTTATGCATTGAACTCAATCAATGACATCTATAGAAGTTTGAGTCTTTGAGAAACCTTGCACTCCAAGTTGGTAGTCCTAACCATGATTTCATGATCAAATGTTTTTTGGTAGTTAAAGGAACACTCATGGTCTAAAGGATCACTTAAATAGGGTGATTTACTAATTTTTAACCCTATTTACACCTATAGGTATGCCTAACTCTAAGGTTATTCACCTACAACCAAGGGTCAAAATCCACATCACCCATTATAAGGACTTGAGTGTGAAAAATCAACATTGGTTGATATAAAGTGACTCCCAAAGGGATCAGAGGACTTATAATTAACATGTGGTATAAATTTCAAAAGATAATGTCAATTTATAGGTCTAATTACCTCAAAAAGTTAACTACTACGGACTATTTAGGAAGTAAGTGGGAAAGTAGTGTTTTCAATATGTATAAAAATTAACTATGAGACAAATAAATGAAAAAAAGTATCAAATTATACTAAGGTAATATATGGAAATTTAAAGACACTATCTTCAATTCAAATCATCCAAAGTAACCTAAAAGTGTGATGTCTTGAAGTCAACATAGTCGAGAATTTATACACTCAACCTTGACTAGTCAAGGTAGGAGAAGAGTAAGTGGAAGGATGGATTGATGAATAAGAGATAAGAACACCTCTAGAAATATAATGATAGTCTCCATATGATTTTGATAGTATAAAACAATCTAAGAGAGATCTCTTTACATAGTCCACATGATAAAATCTTGTAGAGAGTCTGCTTACCTATAGTCTATCTTGGGTCTTTGAGAATTTGGGAGGTCAAATCATAATAAAAAGAAATAAAAATTGGTAAAAATAATATATAATAATTTAATAATCCCCTATAATAATTAATTGTTTTGGAAAAATAAGGGAAGTACCCTCTATTTTACCTCAGATAGAGATCACTCTCTTTGAGTGTAAATTAGCATGTTTTGGAAATTGAGGACAAAAAATGGAATTTCGGATATAGAGACCTTTCAATATGGTATGGGAAGTTTAATAATACCTATACCAACATTAGGAATCAATAAAATAAGGTATAATCTTAGAAAAGTGTCCTAGAACTCCAAGGTTATAGTCAAGCCTAAAGGGTAGGGTTTTGTCATAGTTTCCAAATGGGAACTCATTTTCACTTATAGCATTAGATATGATTTATATAATATTTGTGAATGTTTATGGAATCATAATAGATTTTTTAAATCTTTTTTAGTGCATGAGAAACTACAAGTAAATCTACTTTGTCTTAGAGATACATCAAACTTGTACAAAATGTGAAAATAAGTTTGATAAGGTAACTTTAGATGCTCACATATTCTTGGAGGTTATAAATTTAAATTTAAGGAGTTTGGGAAAATTTATATAAGTCTTTAACCTTGATTTTTTGGAATTTTTTGTAATTTCCAATGTCATAGCTTCATGAACTTAGCTTAAGAGTAGAATGGGCCTAAAACCTTGTAGACCTTGGATAATGACCTAATGAAGGAAATGAAGATGGGAAATTGATATAAAAACCTATTTTGAATATTAAAGTGATTTTATGTTGTATTATACTCTCTTAATCTACTCCCCACCCTTTTTGACTATATGGAATTGTACATATGGAGTATAAAATAGGGTATTTTTGACTATTTTATGCATTGTACAGGGTTTAGGGAATCTCAAGGATTAAATAAAGTTTTGGAGTAATATACATAATTATTATAAATACATATGTAAATTTAATTCTTCATTAAAACTCCTAAGTGTTCATACCAACCACTTCATCTCAGCTAGTTAGAACTAGCATAGTGAACAAGATGGTGAGAAGTGTGAAAACTTCAAGTGGATGTCTTTTTGAGGTGTACCTAATGAGCATAAGTCCATATAAGGTATTTAAAAGTGTCATCCACTATATTTTATGGACTTTCATGAAAAAATAAATCCATTTTGAAAGCCAAATGTGAGGGGTGTGTGAAACAAGAGTTTCTTAGACTACAAGCAATGATGGCTCACTTTTATAAGATTCCATATGACTAGGAATGTAACCAATTCATGGAGAAGCATGTTTTAAACCATTCCATATTATTTAAATTATAATACATATCCCTATTTATTATTTGGATGTTAAAATAGGGGTGAATGATAAAGATAGTTTCCTTGTGCAAAATGAGAACTCATATGCCACATTTCAAGAGTTTCATGACTTGGGGTGGCACTTATGTTTAATAACTTTACATGATTAGTTTCACATTACCTTATCATGCATAATTAACTCAATTTATTGTCTTTACAAGTGTCCATATGAACTTTAGACTTCTTTCTTCTCCTCTCTCTCTCAAGATCTATAAGAACTAGCCATTTTGGCCTTTGTAAATTATGTTTCACTTGAGTATGGTGAAGCCTTACTCATTTGCATATCATAGATCAATAAAGACTATTGATTTTTACCTCTTATATGAATATTCATAGTGTGTTCACTTGAATGATTGATCTTTCTTAGGATGGGATGCATTTTCCCATGAAGAGTCATCTTGGGGAATTCCAAGAGTCACCAAGTGAAGACAAAAGAGGAAGGGTGCAATTTCTCATGAAGGGACACTTTGAGGAATATGAAAAGTCACCAAAGTAAAGAAGAAAGAGGTAAGGACGTTTTTGCTCATGAAGGGTCACCACATGACTTTTCAAAGGCAAGGATATGAAGGGTCATACAAGTTTGGTGCCATTTTCCATGAGGATTGAAGGGTCACAAAGGGGGAAGGCCAAAGGTTATTTGGAAAGCCATAAATAAAGACTTAAGAAGCCATTTTTAATATGAGATATAGAGGTTGATTTGATATTGTATTATCTAGCTTAGAAGAGCATTTGTGAGAGATGAATATGATTTGTATTTGTTATATCTAGCTTAGAAGAGCTAAGGTGAGAGAGATGAAAGAGATGTTGTAATGAACTATCATTTGTTGAGATAGCAACATTGAGATATAGTTGTGTGGTTTACACAAAGGGGTTGGTGCTCTTGTGGGTTGGTGCTCATGAATTATTGCTAGGTTGGTGCTCAGCAAAGGGGTTGCTGCTCCTGTGGTTGGTGCTCATGAATATTTACTGGGTTAGTGCTTAGTAAAGGGGTTGGTGCTCCTGCAAGTTGGTGCTTGCGAATATTGTTTGCATTGGTGCTCATTCATATTCTTGAGATTGTTCTTCATGGTTTTTCCCACATTGGGTTTCCGTGTTATATCTAGTGTCTCTCTCTTGTGTGGTGTTTATTATTTTAGTTTTATTTCATATCTTGAATGTTTGATTAAGGGAAAGTTTTATAAGATATATGATATACTAATTCACCCCCCCCCCTCTTAGTATATTCTATGCTTAACAATTGGTATCAGAGTAGGTTCCTTTTTGAAAAAAAATTATAGCTTGAAGGTAGATCAGGAAAGCACAAGATGGCCATACCTAAAGGTGCCTCTGCAAGCAATAGAATAGTTGATCAAGAAGAAGAAGAGGATGAAGCTGAAGTAAATATGGAAGGAGAACTCATGTGTGCCTTAGAAGAGTTGAAAGTTGTAGAAAATAAAAATTGAAGATTGAAGCACTAGATCGAGAAAAATGAAGAGGAGTCAAAGGAGATAATTGAAGATTCACAAGCACACTTTGAAGAAGCCAAGAAGAATGAAGAAGATCTAAAAACACATTTGGAAATAGAAAGAAAAGAATGTGAAAGGTATGTTACTAAAATTGTCTATTTAAAAGAAGAGATTAAAAAATCAATCACTAATAAAATAGTCAATGATTCAAAATTTGAGAATAGCACTAATATGCTAAAAAAGATACTAGAAATCCAAAAGGAAATATTAGAAAAGATAGGTATTGATTTTGAAAAGAAGAAGAGTTATGTTGAAGCTCTTACAAATGAGGAAACAAGAAGGGAAGAAGTGAAGAATACAGAGGACAAAGAAGGCTGGAAGGAACAAAGCTATAAAAGGCAATTAGGTCAGAGATTCATAAACAGGTCCTATTTTTATAGTTACTATTTTTATTGTAATGGATATGGTCATAAGAAATTAGAATGTAGAAAAAGAGCTAACAATCTCAAAAATAAGGAAAAGGAAGGTCATGTAGTGTCAAGCAGAAGCTATAACTCTTTTGCTCCTCTACCAAGATTTAATGAAGAGACCATAATTTTTTACAAGTGTAACAACTTCAGACACATAGCTCAATATTGTAGAAGCGTGTTTGAGTCAGTCAAGAAGGACCAGAGTTTTAGGGCTCCATTCATCAAGAAAAAGGTCCAGACATGGTAGAAGAAACAACCTGAAGGTTCTATGTTGGTCCAGACAGCTTTGCATGTAAGAAATGAAGAAAAGCCATGGTTTATTGATAGTGGATGTTCAAGGCACATGATAGGAGACAAGATAAAGTTCATAACCTTGAAGAAGATCAATCATGGCATAGTGAAATTTGGGGATAATACTACTGCCAAAATTGCTAGAAAATGTACACTAAGTTTAGACAATGGTAGAACTAATTTTTTTTTTTTTTTATATGTAGGTCTTAAGCATAATCTTTTGAGTGTAAGTCAAATGTGTGATCAAGGGCACACACTAAAGTTTTATGTATAAGGTTGTGAAATTAGAAGAAAAGATTTAGATGTATTGGTTGTAGATGTTCAGAGAACAGGTAATAACTTATATATGCTATCAGACATCAAAGGTCAAAAATGTTTTTTGAGTCAAATTGAAGAAAGTTGGCTATGGCATAGGAGAATGGGGCACATAAATTTTGACAATCTTGTCAAAATCTACAAAAAGTAAGCAGTCGAGAATCTTCCAAAGATCACAAAGCCATCTAACACACTTTGTGGACCTTGTCAGCATGGGAAGCAGGCTAGAAGCTGGTTCAAAACAAAAGAGTACTCAACCACTCAGATGCTAGAGCTTGTTCACACTAATCTATGTGGACCTATGAGGACTCAAAGTACTCAAGGTGATAAATATTTCATGTTGCTTATTGATGATTTTTCAAGTATAACTTGGATAATGTTTTTAAAGAAAAAATCAAATGCTTTTAGACAGTTCAAAGCATTCAAAGCATTAGTTGAAAATGAAACTAATCTAAAGATTAAGTGTCTAAGATAAAATCGAGGAGGAGAATTCATGTCAAATCAATTTATTGAGTTTTGTGAAGATCATGGAATAAAGAGACATTATTCAACAGCTAGAACTCCACAACAAAATGGAGTAGTTGAATGGAAAAATAGAATAGTTTAGGAGATGGTGAGGACAATGCTAAATGAATCCAAGATAGAAAATAAATATTGGAGAGAGGTGGTTGGTACAATAGTACATATTCATAATAGAGATTTATTAAGATTCAATAGTGACAAGACTCCTTATGAGCTATGGAAAGACAAACCAACAACAATTGATTATTTCAGAGTTTTCGGTAGCAAATGCTTCATAAAGAGAACCGATGAAAAACTTGGTAAGTTTGAATCTAGGGCAGATGAAGATATATTTCTTGGTTATTCTTGCAAAAGTAAAGATTATAAATTTTATAACAAAAGAACCAAGAAAATTGTTGAAAGTGTAAGTGTCAGGATAGAAGAAGATGAAACACAAAGAATCAATGATCTAGTAGATATTCCAAAAATCATTAAAGAGGAAGGCTTTGAACAATTAGATAAAGATGGGGAAAAGGAGAAGGAGAAAAAGGGCACCAAGACTCCATACAAATACATTTATAAAAATTATAATGAAAGTGACATCATCAGGGATATAAAAGAAGGAATTTGCACCAAAAGAATGATGGTAAGTGAATCTGAACAAGTTAATTTCTCTTTGTTATCTAAAATTCAGCCTAGAAATTTTTCAAAAGCTAGACATGATGAGAATTGGGTTAAGGCTATGGATGAAGAATTAGATCAAATAAAAAGAATGATACTTGGGAATTAGTGCCTAGACCAAAAGATCACAATTTGATAGGGACAAAATAGGTTTATAGAAATAAGTTGAATGAAAATGGAGAAGTGACCAGAAATAAGGCAAGATTAGTATGTAAAGGATATGCTCAAATTGAGGGAATAGATTTTGAAGAAACTTTTGCACCAGTGGCAAGGTTAGAGGCTATTAGAAAGTTTCTTGCATATGCAGTATTTAAAAATTTCAAAGTGTTTCAAATGGATGTCAAATTTGCCTTCCTAAATGGGAATATTGAAGAAGAGGTCTACATTAAGCAGCCTAATGGGTTTATTCTCTCAAATATTAGTAACCATGTATGCAGATTGAAGAAAGCATTGTATGGATTAAAACAAGCTCCTAGAGCTTGGTATGCAAGACTTGATAAGTACCTGCAAGATCAAGGATTCCAGAGAGGATTTGATGATAGTAATCTTTACATCAAAATAGAAGGTGAGCATCAATTGATTGTTGTGGTATATGTTGATGATATCATTTTTGGAGGAAATATTGAAAAGATGACAAAAGAATTTTTTGATAGAATGCAAAAATAATTTGAGATGTCTATGCTTGGAGAATTATCATTTTTCTTAGGGTTGCAAATATTTCAATAAAATAAAGGAATTTTCATATCTCAAAGTAAATATGCCAAGGAAATGTTGAAGAAGTTTGGTTTTGAGGATTGTGCACTAGTTGGCACACCTATGTGCATAGGAAATAAGGTGAGCAAGGATGAAGATTGACCTGTTACAAATCAATCTTTGTATAGATCTATGATTGGTAGTCTTTTATATTTAACAACATTAAGACCAGACATCATGTATGCAATATGTATGGTTGCAAGATATCAGTCATCTCCAAGAGATAGTCATGTTTAGTTGGTGAAAAGAATATTCAGATATATCAAGGTGACATTGGATTATGGATTATGGTATCCCATAGGTAAATATTTCACTTTAGCTGCTTATACAGATTTAGATTGGGCAAGGTGCTTGTATGACAGAAAGAGTACAAGTGGAGGAGCTTTCTTCTTTGGTAATAACTTAGTATCATGGCTAAGCAAGAATTAGAACTCAGTATCACTTTCTAAAGTTAAAGCAGAATATATTGCAATATTATTGTGTTGTACTCAAGTGCTTTGGATGAAGAAAACTTTGGAAGATATCAAGGTAAAGTAGGATGAACCTATTTCCATTTTTTTTGATAACACAAGTGCTATAAATATTTTGAAAAATCCATTAATGCATTCAAAAACAAAACATATTCCCATTAGATATCACTTCTTGAGAGAGCAAGTTACAGATCAATAGGTTAAGATGGAATATATTAGTACTATAGAGAAGATTGCAGATATTTTCACAAAGGCACTACCAAAAGACACATTTGAGTATCTATGAGAGAAGTTTGGAGTAATTTCCTTTACTTCCTGCCATTGAGGTTCAACATCAGTTGAGGGGGAGCTAAGTGTTAGCTCTAGGTAGGCCCTTTGCCATTGATGTCAAAGGGGGAGAATAATAGGTACAAGTACAAGTGTAAAATAGGTATAGGTTACTATAGTAAGGGGGAGTTATTATATATTTTTAGATGACAGTATGTATAGGTGACAAGATGTGGCAGTTTCAAGATTGAGATTGCCATCAATGACAAAGGGGGAGATTGTTGGAAATATTGTCATTGATGTCAAAGGTCTAGCATTTTTGGTGGTAAAGGCCCCATTGCATTTAATGATGTTTGTAATTTTTATATCTTGGCTAATGTGAGTTAATATTTATTTAATATTAATGAATATATTTTTGGTTGCATATGAGACAAAAGAAGGGCCCATGGAGAAGTCAAAGAGCCATGGGGTAAAGACAAAAGAAGGATGGGACACATTTTCCCATGAAGAGTCATCTTGGGGAATTCCAAGAGTCACCAAGTGAAGACAAAAGAAGAAGGGCACAATTTCTCATGAAGGGACACTTTGAGGAATATGAAATGTCACCAAAGTAAAGACAAAAGAGGGAAGGATGTTTTTTCTCATGAAGGGTCACCACATGACTTTTCAAAGGAAAGGATATGAAGGGTCATACAAGTTTGGCACCGTTTTCCATGAGGATTGAAGGGTTACAAAGGGGTCAGGCCAAAGGTCATTTAGAAAGCTATAAATAAAGGCTTGAGAAGCCATTTGTAATATGAGATATAGAGGTTGATTTGATATTGTATTATCTAGCTTAGAAGAGCATTTGTGAGAGATGAATATGATTTGTATTTTTTATATCTAGCTTAGAAGAGCTAAGGTGTGAGAGAGGAAAGAGATGTTGTAATGAACTATTATTTGTTAAGATCACAACATTGAGAGATAGTTGTGTGGTTTACACAAAGGGGTTGGTGCTCCTGTGGGTTGGTTCTCATGAATTGTTGTTGGGTTGGTGCTCCTGTGGGTTGGTGCTCAGCAAAGGGTTGGTGCTCCTGCAAGTTGGTGCTTGTAAATATTGTTTAGGTTGGTGCTCATTCATATACTTGAGATTGTTCTTTGTGGTTTTTCCCACATTGGGTTTCCATGTTATATCTGGCATCTCTCTCTTGTGTGGTGTTTATTATTTTAGTTTTATTGCATATCTTGAATGTTTGATTAAGGGAAAGTTTTATAAGATATATGATATACTGATTCACCTCCCCCCTCTCAGTATATTCTATGCTTAACAGAGTTAGTTTCCTTAAAATATTTCTTCAATTTCTCTTAACATCCATGAAGCATTAATTCACATGCATACATTAATCAATGCATACACAAGTATCTTATAAAAGAAATAACTCAATAACATAAGATATATGTGGGAAAACATATTAGGGAATAAAAACCATTGATGCACATCTTGAAATATAGTTATCTAAGTAAATAATCGAACTTTTAGTGAGACATTGACCCCACAAGGATCACCAACCCCTTACTAGTCAAATACCAACCCAACTAATCCTTTAACAAGCACCAACTTTCAAGGAGGCTCCAACCCCCTTGGTAACTAAGCTAATTTGAATCTATGATCACCTTATAACACATGTTTATTTTTGGAATTAGATAATAAGAGGAGGGGTGAATCTAATATTTAATAATAACTATTCAATTACATTCATCATTTCATGAATCATTGATTCACATAAAATATCAATTCATAAACAAACAAATACATAAGCATATCACAAGAGAAATAAGAGATATGTAGGAAAATACCTTGGGTAATAAAAACCACTAAACCATACACATGGAATACAATACTATAATGTCAATATCCAAAGTTTAGTGAAGCACCAACTTCACAAGGAGATCTAACCCCAACCTCATTAATCCCCCACTCAACTAGTCTTATAAAAGCCCTATCTTGTAAGGAGGATCCAAAACCATAGGTAAAATATCAAAAACTAAGTCACCTATAATATTTTATCACATTATAACAAATTTTTATAACTCAATTTTATATTACCACATTCTTTTGCACTCTTTACCCTTAAATCTCACTCAAACAACCTCTTCGGCCTTCTCTCTCATCTAGCCCTTTCCTTGGTAGTATTAGGTCAAATAACCTTATTAAACACCTATAAAATCACAATTTAAACTTCATGGAATATTAAAAATACCTATATTATGGTATTAAATAACTCCACCTAATTTCCAAACACCTACTTCAATTTCACATGTGTTCAATATCTCAACTAGTCAATTTATGCCTATTAAGCCTTCTTAAGTACTTGACCTTTGATTTCACCCATCTTGGTCAGCCAAAGTCCTTTGTATATATGGATAAATATTAAAATTTAATTTATAAAACTTTAAAATCATGAAAAAACCACTCCTTTTGTTATCCATTACCTCATTATACCCACACTTTGATAAGGTCTTAATGAGACCTAAAACAATTAGGCCTACCCATGCACACATTACCACTTGGACCTCTTAGAGCATATTGGGGATCAAAAAAATAATGTAAATATTTTAAAAAAATTAAAATAGGTCTATAATAATCTCAAATAATCCTTATAAATTCTATATGGTCTACTCACCCCTTGAACCCCTTCATTTGCATTGTTCACCACTAGGCCTTCACATATAGTAAAAATCTATCATACATATCTAAAGAATACAACTAAATCTATGACACAAATATGTCATAAAAACACATAAATATAATTTTAATGAATTAAAAAACTATAAATTTATATTATTCATCACTTCATAATCCAATAGGCCTCAATAACTATCTTACTATAGGCTCACTCAAAACTGCTAGTGCACACTGAAACTCAATCATGAACATTTAGGACAAAAGTACAATTTTTCCAAATAACCATGGAAAAAATTAATATGTATGGAAAAATAATTATCTTGGGATAAATATTAGAAATAATATAATCTTCTATTCAATCTCTGTAGACTATAAACCTTCTATGTAAGAATCTCACTCAGAGCTACCAAACACTGCCAAAACATAGTCAACAAACTTTGACTCTCCATACCATATTGACAAATTCAAATGAATCTAAATGAATTAAAAATAGAATTATTTATATTAATAATGTATTCATATTAATTTAATTATTCATTTCAGTATAAAATATCTCAAAATAATCTTTCTTACCAACATGTAGAAAACTATTAGACATCCTAAAAGCTCAATCTTAAACAACATTGCCTTTAGTAATTTCAATATTACTTTCATGAATTATAATTAACATGAATAATTTATTTTATTATTATATATCATTAAAAAATTCATATATATATATATATATATATATATATATCTATAATTCCAAATATTAGTCTTATATTCCAATTTCTCAGGCCTCTCTTACACAGTCTTAACATAGTCTGATAAGTTATCTTGTCTTCCACATTTTAACATCTTAGAGTAACTAAAAACATTCCATCAAGATTTTATAGCTAATTTAGGTCCTAAAAAACAAAATAATATTCATATTATGCTCTATCTAAGTTAAAATAACATTCAACTTACTATTCCCACTTACATACACAGAGCAACCAAACTGCCTTAAGAACCAATCATGGTGAACATGACTTAGAATACATGTAGGGATACTTAAATTAACATATAATGCATTTATATTATCCTCATAAATATTAATCTCAACTCAAATCACAAATATATAGAGGTAAAATGACAAATATAGACCAAATTGATCAAACCTTGAACCTCATTCTTTCACTTTCTTCACTCACACAAACAAGTTACTTTGTGAACAAGTTCTTTCTTGTGTATGAGATTTTTAAAAATTTATAAACCAAGGTAACATGATCTATATGTCTTTAAAAAATAACCCAAATTTTTTTATTCATCTCTAATCCTCTTCAACCAATCCCTAAATGCTTTCTCACTCTATTTGGTTTTCTTCACTAGTTTTCACTCTTAGCCAATTTAGTGATAGGTTAACTTAGGTGACCAAAATAGTTGACATAGAAGGTATAAATTGAAAAAAAAAAACCATGGACATCAAGAATGAGTATTTAACTTCAAACTCCATCTAGTTCCATGAATTGACCTAGTTAACCCTACTTGTAGCATCAAATTATTCAAAAACAATTAGTTTTATGTAGCTTTTACTCATAGTCCTAACACACTACTACCACCTAGAGATTCCTAAAGGAGTAATATATAAAATAAAAACATAAAAATTGATAAAACAAACCATTATATTAAATTTATTCCAACATTTTTTCTCAAATTGGGTCATTAAGAGTGTTTTGAGAGGGTTTTAGACCAGTTAACCTCTTTAACAATTGTTCATACAGATCTATCCATCAAACCACTTCCTAATGCTTGGAAAAAAAAATTATGACCATTTTAAATCTATATATAAATTCTCATATTTTCATGAAATTATAAAAATTTCCAATTATCATCTAAACTTCCTTCTCAAGCTCTCATCTCTTCATTTTACATGCATAGGAGACCTTCAAACATGATTTCTTACTTTATTTTTCAACTTAGGACATTAGGCTTGGTAAACATGTTTGAAATAATGTAACATACCTAAAACCATTCTCACATCAGAAATATTAACTTTGAATCTAATCCTCATCCTCCATTTGGCCTCACTTGGTGTCTTGGCACACTAGGCCTTCAATCGTAAGTCACTTTGTGTCTTGAGTATGACACTATCACAATTGTAGATTCTCTCAAAACCTCATATACACTCTTATAAAACCTCTCATTTTCTCACACATTGATTTGAATTATTCATAAACCTTGGAAACATCTCACAACACTTCATTGGGTTAGGAAAAGTTTAGAGCAAGGTCTAGTTGCAGACCTTCAATAAAGACTTTCCCTCTTAAGCTCACTTTTACACTCTATTGAGTGCATAAACACCTCATATGCATGATTAAGTAATTTAATATATCTTATTATACATGTGTGTCTCTATATTATCATTATCATGCCTCTAAAAACCATATCCATGCTTAATAACTAGTCCATCAAGCAAACCTACTATGCACCATACAACTCTCACCTTATTGATCCTTCTTGACATCAATTATATTGAGCCTAACATCAATGAAAAGATTCAATAATATCCCCCTTTGTCATTGATGGAAAATGAGCCTCTTAACACCTTTGAATTGACTGATGGTAAAACATAAAACTCTCTTCTAATGAAGGCTCTCTCTCCTAATTGGGACTCTCTCCCCATTTGACATTAATGATAGAGGGTCATACACATTCTCACAGGGTCATCCACACATAGTCCTATAATCCTAGGACCTGACCACTTACAAAAATAGAAAGATCCCCCTTGATCTTCATAAAAAATGAACTCTTAATTAAATTTTCATCTTCTTGAGTTTCATTTGAATGATATCAGATCTTGAGTTTTCCTATGGTCTTACTAAGCCAACATCATATAAAGAGGTCTCCAGTTTGATTCTTCCCCTTACTATCTTGCTCAACACATAGATTATGAAGCATTATAGGATCATGATCCCCCTCACTCCAAATACACCTCATTCAAACAAATTGATACTTATACCAATTTTCATTCTTAAATAATAATTGTTAGAGACACAAAACAATATTTTTCTTACCTCTAATTTGGCTACATAGATCAAGCTTCCTCTTTCTTCATGATTACTAATATTTTGTGGTCTATCAACTTAGGCTTGTATGTATTCCTTAAACTTGTGATATCTCTTGTCGAGGCACACTCAACATGCATAATCAACCTTTAAGACCCTTCATTATTCAAGTTACTTAAATAACAATCAATTTTACATACTCTTGAATCCATATAGCTTACTGTGCATTCATGATATTATGTATATCAGACCTACATATGATCTTTTCATGTTACTTCATGCATTCACATAGTGTTAGTTATGTTTTTAACAATCATATATAATATATGAATTAGTTACTTATATTGGCATTTTAGACTAATCCATCATACAACTCACTGTCATATATGGTCTCATGTAGATCTCATAGTATTAGGTCTATCCTTAGAATAAGTTTATTTGTTTGAGATCCTTTATCACTTTACCCTATCATGATCAATTCATGATATTGTGAAAAAAAATTCACTAATATTCTCTAGGTTCCATATCCCATTGCAATTATATCTATTCATAGACATCCTTCTAGGGTTTATTGTTAAAGAAGACACTTCTATTATGAGCTTACTCCTACACCATACAAACTGATCATGAAGAACATATATATCTATACTTTATAACCTCAATTTCACCCCCAACTACTTAAGATACCCTCACTCAATGATTATCATGATGATTATGCCACATCTAACCACTACATAATTTACTCACTTACTTTCCTGACTAGTTCATACTTCATGGCTCTCCAACTATCTTATGCTTTCTTAGATAACATATTGAGTTCATTCATGCATTATAAGCATGATATATGAAATATAAACCATTTAAAAAGGTATACCTAATATTTTAATGATCTCATATAGGTCAAAATAAGATTCATTTGTATCATGAACATTCACATTAGGTTTAATGGACACAAGAAGTATTAAAACCCTCATACCTTTTGTTTAAAATTTCTTTGAACTAGTGTTTCACAACTATGATCAATATAATATTTTAAAGTCATTATCATGAGCTTAAAGACTTTTAATAATATGTTAAATCACTTTGATCTTAAATCAAAGTGACTAACCACTTCAACCATTCAACAAGTCATTCTATCTTACAAAGACATAAACCTTAAGCAAAGGCCTTTTTCATTGAGTTTCTCAAGATCAAACCTTTGTGGTCTTAATAATACCTTCAATCTATCTTAATATTGTCTCATTGATCATTCTAAAATGATACAATCATCATATTAGATCATTACATATTCAGATACATTATACAGATAGGAAATTTCACAATCAAGGCATAGTCAACCACCTTCTATTCTTAGGCCTAGAACATCTTCATGTCATGATAAAAGAATGGTCATCTTCAATACACTATTATTATACTTGCAACATGTCACCATGTTTCCTCTATGACCTTATAAGTTCACCGACACATCAAGATCATACTTCTTTAGATAACTCTATCATATATTCTTCATGACCATATTGGTCTTGTAGACTAATTCTCTTACTCTTATGTTGTTCCTATTTTATCTTATACTTCTAGACTTAGTCTTGTGATTAGACAAGTGTTCCATTCCTCCAAAAACATGTTAAATATAGAATGCACATACACCAACTATTAATTATTGGATATTGTAGCCTCTTTATCCTTACTAACCTATAGATACTATTGAATATCTTAATGCATATATGCTCATACCTTTCTACCTCATGAAGGATAAAACATACCTCAAATAGGTATCACCAACATACTCAATATTCTAATCAAACCACTGTTCATCTATGAAATATTCATATACTCAAATCAACTCCTCTATCTTGATGATCAACTCATAACATACTCATGGAAATACAAGGTTAAACATACCTTATTTATAAGGCTTAGATCAATATTCTAAAATACACCTTGATGCCTTATCTTGTACCTTTCTCTCAACAAGTCTTTAGAGTCCTTTTATATTGTCAATCTTGTGTTTGATATTTGACTTAGTTTCTATATAGTCCTTTTGAGGTTCTAAATGGTAACTTTGACATTATTTAAACTTTGATTTATGTCCTAAAAAACTCATAGATCATGTTTGTTTAAGTTTTGATCAAGCCTTATCTTGACATCCTTATTCTCTCTAGACAACTATGCAAGTACCATCATTCTTTGATAGACCATCATTCTTTGATAGACCATCATTGCAAATAAGATGAACATTGTTCTCATCATACTTGTGATCACATGTAGGATATAAAAACTCATACAAAGGACTTAATATGATACAAAATTTTTGAATTATCTACTAAGAATGGGGGGTTGAATCATTTTCTTAACAATAAATATTAAATTCCATGAAGCATTCATTCAAATAAAAGATCAATGCATAAACAAACAACTACACAAACATATCACAAGAGAACACAAGAGATATGTGGGAAACCATTTTGGGGAATAAAAACCATATAAATATGCACATAAAGTGTATTAATATAATTTCAATATCCAAATTTTAGTGAAGCACTAACTTTACAAGTAGCTCTAGCCCCTACCTAGTTAAGCATCCACTCAACTAGTCTTTTGTAAGCTCTATCTTGAAAGAAGGATAAAAAATCATAGGTAAATTAGTGACAAATAAATCATATTTGATATATTATCACATTATAAAACATTTTTATAAATCAAATTTATATTACCACCTCATTTTCCACTCTTTACCCTACAATCTCACTCAAACAACCTCTTAGGTCTTTTCGCTCAACTAACCCTTTCCTTGGTAGTATTAGGTCAAATGACCTTTTTAAATAGTAATAAAATCAAAATTTTATATTCATGACAAATTAAAAATACCTATATAATGGTCTTCAACACCTTCACCTATTTTTCAAACACCTATTTCATTCGCACATGTGCTCAATATCTCAACTAGTCAATTTAGGCTTATTAAGCCTTCTTAATGACTTAAACCTTGCTTTCACCCATATTGGTCAGGAAAAGTATTTTGAATACATGGATAAATATTATAATGGAATTTATAAATTTTAAAATCATGAAAAATCCACTCCTTTGGTCATCCATTACCTCATTATCCCCAAACTTCAATTAGGCCTACCCATGTACACATTACCACTTAAACCTCTTAAAAAATATTGGGCTCAACCAATGGATGGAAACATTCAAAAAAAATGCCAATATGTATTTTATAATCTTACCTAATCCTCATAAATATTATATGGTACATTCTCCTCTTGAACCCCTTCATTTGCATTGTTCACCATTAGGCCTTCACACACAATAAAAGTCTATCTTGTGTATATGAAGCATACGACTTAATTTATCTCACATAAATATATCATAAAAACACATGAATATATTATTAATTAATTAATAAACCTCTCCATGTCCATTATACATCACCTCAAATTCCAATAGGCCTTAAAAACTATCTTGTTACATGCTCACTCAAAACTACCAATGAACACGAAAACTCAGTCATAAACATTTAGGCCAAAAGCACACTTTTTCCAAACAACCATGGAAACAATTAATATTTAATGACACATCATGAACTTAGGGTAGTTATGATAAATAATACAATCTTAGAATCAACCTCTATAGACTATAAACCTTCTTTGTAAGAAGCTCACTTAAAGCTACCAAACACTGCCAACACACAGTCAACAAACTTTGACTCTCCACACCATATTGAGCACTTTAAATGACTCTAGTTTAATTAAAATTTATCCTTATTTATATTATTAACATATTCAAATTAATTTAATTCTCCATTTCATTCTTAAAAACTTCAAAATAATCTTTCTTACCACCATTTAGAAATTGTCAGACATCCTAAAAGCTCAGTCTTGAAGAACATTGTATTTAATAATTTCAATGGTACTTTCATGACTTATAATTCACATTAAAAAATTATTTTAATATTATATATCATTTAAAAATGGATATATATCTATCTATAGTGACAATTATTTGTCTTATAGATCAATTTTTCAAGCCTCTCTTACATAGTCTTAACATAGTCTGATAAGCCATCTTATCTTCCACATTTTAGCATCTTAGAGTAACTCACACATTACATCAGGATTGTATAGTTAATTTAGGTCCTAAAACATAAAATAATATTCATATAATGATATATCTAAGTGCATATATCCTTCAAATTACCAATTTCACTTACTTACATAGAATTACGAAACTACCTTAAGAATTAGTATAGACACTAGAAATCTATGTACTATGGTTCTAGATGTTGCATTGACCCTTAGATCAACCCTAGACCCCCTTGGGACAATTTAAAAACATTTAAAATATAATATAAATCAAAATTACTAATCCTTATCATTTTACCTTTTCCCCCTCGACCGTTGATGGTTGACCCCTAATCATCGATGGTTACCTTGACTATCGATGGTTAACCTTTAACTGCTTCAAGGGTTAACTACCACTGAATTTCAACTTGATTTTTTATTTTTATATATTTGATTCATGTGTGTAATCAATACATGTTAAATCTAAAATTATATAGCTTATTAAACCTATTATTTAGCTTTTTGTTTCACCACTCCCTTTTGCCTATATAAAGAGAAGATGAGGAGGTGAAAGAAGAGGGGGAGAAATCAGAAATCATCAAAGTCTTATGCATCAGAGATTTTTATGTAGGTATTATTATAGTTTCTAGTGACCAAGATAGATATCAAAAGTGTTTCTCATCAATCAACATTCAAGGCATCATTACTCTATCAAAATTGCTTCAAAACCTATAACAATTTTTCAACCACTCACCTCGACATTATTCAAACTAAAAGCAAAGCTAATTATCTAGTTTTAGTAATTAGTTCTATTATTTCTATTCCCCAAAACTCATATCCAACCTTCCCAACTAAAATTTCTTTCATCCAAGCCAAATATTATAGTAATCATCAATGGTCACCTAACCACTGATAATTTACCCTTAACTACCAATAGTCACCTGACTATTGACAATCACCTAACCACTGATTGTCATCTAATTGCTAATGGTCATACCCAACCACAGATGGTCACTTTATGTAAATTTCAATAGAAAACTTATTTTACTGATCAAATCCCACTATTTGACTTTCTGCCTAATCACAGAACATCACCCTATTTTATGAACCATGTCTAATTTATTTAACATTAATATATAATTGTTCATTTCTATAATTTGTCAAATTCATCTCTTTTCAAGCACTCCTTATATTTGATTCCAGTAATTTATCTTATTTATGAAAGAAATTTACCTTCCATTTTCAAAACTTAATTGTTTAAAAGTGTGGATTGACAACCTCCAAAGAAGCTTGTGCTTCTTGGATCTAGCTTGATAAGAAATCCACCATACTATCTAACTAATCAACCATTTCTTTAGTGATTTCTTATTTGCAGGTCATCCTCTCAAGCCAAAGAGGAGTATCTACAATTGTCTAGATCATGAAGTTCAAACCAAATCTACATTCAACTAAACTCATCCTTATATTAAGTTTTACAACTTTCTTAAAAAATAAATCAAAATTTACGTGAAACATTGTAGTATGCCCAGTGAGACCCTTGAGTATTTTATTGGGTTCATAGTTGCATGTAGGTGATTTTCTTCTTGTTTTTTGCTCATACAATGAAATAAAAATTACATTTTAGGCTTAAAATTGACTGTATATATTGTTTGTCTACTTATTTTAGCTCACATAGCTTAATTAATCAAGTGAATTAATATAAGCTTCACTCTTATCACACACATAAGACTAAACCACTTACACCTAATCAAGCATAAAACATTGACATAAGACCCAGTTGGTATTTCACCACTCAGTGGTAACCTTTCTTGACTATCCTACTTGGATTTCATTGCCAATGGGAGAACCAACCTAGTTCACTGGCTAAGTATAATCTCTAGAAATCAATATATCTTAGATAAGCACTCAATACCCTTATTGCTATGGTGTGTGAAGTGAGGGGGTGGGCCCCAATATTAAGCCATGTACTAAGTTCTAGTATAGATATTGAGAGCCTTTAACTACCTAAAACAATCCTTAGATATCTTCTTCTAATACTCACTCTATAAGCCCAAGTTGGTCTTCATAACTTCTTCAAAAAATAGGCATAATCCTAAAGAGAGATAATAAAGTATCCTAGGATTTTAAAGCACATTAGTGTATGAATTGTTTTCCTTAAGATCTTTTTATTTTTGATAGCTTCATTTTTGAGTTTTGAGATTACTTGTATCTTCATATTTCTATTATCTGAATGGTTTTAACTAGGAAACAAATAAGAAACCAATCAAATTAGGATCCACCTTCTAATCATCCATCCTCTTCTTATCACTCATCCATGGAGTACATTTTAGATGTAGAGATTTCCTCCAATCCTTCTAAAAGTAATAATATACCTTGAATAGTTACCCAAGTTGATATGGATTTTACCACCTTTTTGGATAAAAACCCCATAGCCCTCCAACATTACCTTAACACATATCCTACTATACCCCTACTTCAGTTCCACTTACTAACCCACCCTATGGTATGACATCCCATCTTATAGGTAGCACCTCTACTACATCCAACCAACCCTTAGTCACCTAAGCATCCTTATTTACAAACAATCCCACCAATACCACTAACCAAAATCAACCCATCCATCCAACCAACCAACACCTAAACACATTCCATCCTAATCCACAACTCTTCCAACATAGGGACAACCTAAACTTTGGCCACCCATACTCCACTTATCATGGGATAAACCTCTACTAGTGTCACTACCCTTCCTTTTATTTTTAACTGACCCACCTCCACTTCATTCTAGATCTTGGTGGTTCCCATACCTTCTACCCTTCCACCTATTAATACCAAAGTTACCACTTATCCTCTACCTACCAACCCAACCATACCTTGTACTCAACCTATGTTGATCCCTCAACATGTTCCCATTGCACCAAACCCAAGATACATCCCTAACCCATAAGAGTATGTACTTCTACCTTCCATCCAACCACATATCTCCACATATTCATATTTGGCATCATCCCAACCACCCATGTCCATGTACCAATATGTGACAACATCATAACCTTCCACTAGCTATCCTTATACCATACCTACCCAAACTAAACATAATATTCCCTACAAAAATGGGGGTGCACAACCAAAAATGGATCTAATCATAGGGTTAATGGATAAAATGACTAATTTGGAGTCATCTATTTCTAGTTCCCATAACCTCTTATCATACGACAAAATCTACAATGAACCAATTCATCCATCCATCCCCATTTGACCTTATCCTCCTCAATGGGAACTTCCAAAATTTTCAAAATTTTAGAGAAAGGAAAATCTAAGAGAATTTAAGTATTCTTTCTATTTGATTACCTATGATGAGGCTCTCCTTCTTTGCACCTTTCTCATGTCTCTATCATGTCTAGCACTAGATTGGTATTGTTCTATTACAAATAACTCCCTCTTTACTTTTGCCCAACTAGTTTAAACCTTCTTGGATCACTTTTCCATAAACATCTCTAAGAAAGTTTCCATAAATGATCTTTAATTCATCTAACAATTTGATATGAGTCCATTTCTAACTTTATAGCCTATTGGAGAAGCTTGATAAGTCAACTCTCTTTCTCTTTACCCCAACCCAAGCTGATTGAGTTCTTTGCTCAAGCTTGTGCCAAACACATTTTCCCAAACACATTTCTTCCACTTTGGAGGTTCAGACTTTTAAGACCCTTGATGAAGCTTTCACCATGGCATAAAAGTAAAATTATACAGCCATTGATGAAGGGAATTTGAAATTGAGAAACAAGAATTTTAGTTTTAAATCAAATGAGTCCCCCTCCTCCAAACCTAACAATCAAACTAATACTAACACAAAAAAAAGGGAATCGTGAATGTGGTTGTCCTTAAAACCACTTCCCCACCCATTGTTAACCAACCTAACTCTTTCAGTTCCTCCATTCAAAACACTAGAAACCCATACTGAAACAACCAAAATTAATTTAATCCACTAGGGGAGTCATATTATTTAGTTTTAGAGAAGTTATTAAAATAAAATATCATACAACTCCCACTAATAAAACCTCCATAGCAATTCGATTCCTTTCATCTTGTACCTAGTTAGTATAAGGAGAACAAATTATGTGCCTTCCACCATGTCCTTGGACATGATTTTAGTAGGTGAAATACCTTCAAAATAATTGTCTAAAGTCTAATTGACAAGGGGGAACTTGTGTTGGATAACCCCAATACACCCCCAAATCAATCACATAACATCTTTAGAAATACATTCCCTAACCTTGCCCCTTCCATTGATAATGAAAATAATAGAGTGGAATCCTCTCACAACCATGAGGTCCATACCATTAACGCGGTTCTTAGTGAACCCATTATTGAGGAATCCATTTATGAAACCACCTTTCATTCCCCTCCACTTATTGAGGTAGTGGAGTCACTTTCCTTTCCTTTTAAAAATGAGACCAAGGAAACAACCACTCCCCTTTATCCACTTATCGAGGTAGTGGAGATACCCACCTCTCTTTTCAAATACATACCAAAAGAGGTAGTTATTACAACCATATCCTTTTCTTCTATCATACAACAATCCACTCTTCTTTTGGAAATCATCCCTAAGGAAGAAGTAACTCTACCTAGCTCTCCTATAGGATACTCATCTTCCCAAACCTTGGATCCTTTGATTGAGGAAAAATATGTGGCAACCACTCGTCTCTCTCCACCCATGGTTTTATCCTTTAAGACCAATGTTGAAGGGATCAAACCTATATATAATCCTTTATCTAGATTGGTTTAAAATTTGGAGTACTTATCCCAATCCAATGTGGATCATGTCACATTTTGGCATCATCACAATATTCCTTACCCAAAAAATCAAGAGCCCTCAACCATGTCATTATCAACCCAAAATTTTGCTTCCACTATTAAACCCACCATCACTCCAACCAAACCTCTAGAAACCTCTACACCTTAAGACATAGTTGAACTGACCAAACTAACTCCACTTGAAATAACCCAAGTAGATTCCCCCATCATAACCAAAACCATAAAAAACATTAGCATGATCCATACTCACAGCCTTACTCACCCTTTGATAATGGTGAATTTAACACCACCTAACCCACAAAACGTCAAACCTACCAATAAGGAAGAACCACCTAGGATCCCAAAAACTAGAGCCTTACCACCTATTTCTACCTTGCCTCTCATTTTTGGACCACATCATTCTTGTATCTTAATACCCCATCCTTTGGTTAAGAGAACACATCTCTTAAAGACAACCCAAACCCAATCTCTTCCTCTAGATATGCCCCTACCTATCCTCTTCATAACCTTAAATTCCAAATCCTCCACTACCAAACCTGCTACTTCTACAATTTATACCTTCAAACGATCAACCACAAAGAATACTCAATCATCTAAAACTCCCATTACTAAGCCTAATCCTAAAAAGGCTTCCACTCTGACAATCAAAACCAAAATTCTAACATCCTTTCCACCTTTACCTAAGTCTTAAACCATCATGCATAGGTTATTTCAAACATCTTGCTTAACATTACCACTTATCAAACCATTTGACCTAAATAGTCTTAAACCATCCTAGTATAATGAAAAATTAGTATGATTACACCATAGAACACCTAGGCATGATACAAAGAAATATTAGGCTTTCCAAGTATTAACCCATTGGCTATATCAGGATGATGACTTATTATCAGATGAGCCTCATATAAGCTTACCACTGATCTAAGAACCAAGATACATTAACTACACATACTTATTCCCCCACTCTCAACTTAGAGTGAAGAGGAACTAAAGCAATCCTCTATCCTGACTCTTTACCAAATCCATACCATCCATGTGGTCACATGATCACATCCTCAACAAAAACATAAGGGGAAGGAAAAGGTATCCATTCCATAGACATATCCCTCTTCCACCACCCAATCACCCAACCAACACCAAGTAGCTTTGCCTTTAACCAAAATAAAGGTTTCCATCTTGGGTCCCTCTAAATACAACCATTCTAAATCAATCCAATGAGTAGTTTTGAAACAACTTTAGCAAACACTGGTGAAGATGAGTTTGTATGAATTGACAAATTTCTTGCCCCATCTCCTCCAAGTGATGATAAAGGCATTATAATCCATAGAGGTTTAACCAAAATACCCACAATCTCTAGAAACCTTTATCAAAGCTATTTATCTTTCTAACCTTGATACCTTTAAGGATTTGAAAATACCCTCCATCCATCTAGATGACCCATATACTCCCCTCTTCATTATCGTGTACATCAACCAAACCCACATCAAGAGGGTTATGATTGATAGGGAGATAACATAAACATTATATCCTCCCACACATATGACCAACTCAAATTACCATAGAATATTATGTCATAAACCTTAGTGGTGCTTTGATCATTCAATGACACCATGGCCATAATGTTAGGAACTATTGTCCTTCACATTCCTCTAGGACCCTACACAGTTCTTAAGCTCTTCTACATAGTAGAAGGTGAGTTCCAATACAAAATTTTGATGGGACACCCTTAAATTCATTCTATGGGGTGTGTTCCATCCACCCTACACCAATGCGCTAAATTTGAACATGAAAGTAAAGTTGTTACCATACAAGCTAACATGAGTATTTTTACATCATGCAACATGATGTATTGACCCAATTATGTTCTCCTTCCTGCATCTAACAAGCCTTCATCAAAATATGAAACCCCATATTCTTATACCAACAAATCATCCACTAATTCCTCCATCCCTTACACCCAAATACCTATAATAGACCCTTTAGAATCAACCTTCCAGAGTATTTTTTTGGGGGAGTACCATCTTTTGACACTATACATTATTCCTACTACCTAAGAGTATGGGAATATTGAATAAAAACCTAGTTATGAACCTAATATTTGATTCATTATTTTTTTCAGTCCCTTAACTTGTCAAACTAATTTCATCTATAGGGGAATTGATAAACCCCTTGACACTTTTGCCACCTCTTTTTCACCTTGACCATTCACCTCTAGTTTCTCTTATCTAGATAAACTAGAGTTTGTCAAGACATACATCTATAGGTATGCTTGGAAGGGATTTGTTATAAGTCAATATAAACACAAACCACATGGGTTACTTCTAATCAAGACCTAAAAACCTCATGAAAATCATGGCCTCAATTTCATGCCACCTAAAAAGCAAACCAACCCACCTCCCATTACCATCATTGATGAGGAAATCCCACCTAACTTTTTTTCATCGATATAATCAGTTTTAGACCACTAATTTATTGAAATGATGGGGAAATCATGACCATTCATATGCCTCATCCTGAGATGGTAGGAGATGATTATCCTACCATTAATACCACTCATTGTTAGGATGATGATTCCATTCTTGCCTATTTAGGTGCAAAAGATTATTCTATCCACAAATTGATCCCCACTAGAACTTCAAATATGTTGAATGAATCCACCATGGATATCAACTTGGGTACTTTGGATAACCTATGCATTGTCAAAATTGGCCAATCACTAAATTTTGAAGAGCTTCAAAACTTTCCCTCCTTCTTACAAGATCAAAGCATATCTTTTGCTTGGTAATATAGTGACATGCCTGGAATTAACCCCTCATCGCTACCCATAATATAATCACCAACTATAATGACAAGCTAATTAGGTAAAAAATTCATCAAATTTACCCTTGCATAGACCTTCTAGTCAAATATCTTCAATGTCTCCTATCTTTCAATTTCATCCAACCCATTGATTATCCCCAATGGGTCTTGAATATCATCCTTATCACCAAAGCCACAACGGGACTTCCCATTTTGTAGAATTTAGTGACCTTAACCTTACTTCCCCAAAGGATGACTTTCCTTTGCTAAGTATTGATCAAGTTGTTGATCTTACAGTAGGATATGAGATGTTATCTCTTATGGATGGGTTCTCAAGTTATAATCAAATCTTAATTTCCCCTAAAGATCAACACAAAACTACCTTTATCAACCCATGGGGAAATTTTTGCTATAGGGTGATGCCTTTTGGTCTAAAGAATGTTTAATGCAATCTACTATCATGTTATGACCTACATATTCCATAAATTTATTCATAAAATCATAAAATACTATGTCATTGACCTTCTTGGGAAATCCAAATGTCATAAATATCATTTGGCCATTCTTAATATTATCTTTGAATGAATCATCTATTACCATGTCTACCTTAACCCCAAAAAGTGTATATTTGGGGTCTTATTAGGCAAGCTTCTTGGCTTCATTGTCTCTCTTTATGGAATTAAATCTCGTCTTACCAAAATCAAAGTAATCCTTGATGTGCCTTCTCCCACCCACCTCAAGCAACTTCATAGCTTGTAGGGGAAGCTCTAATCCATTTGTTACTTTATCTCCCAGCTCTTGGATCAATACCAACCTTTCCTTGACCTTTTGAAAAAGGATGTATCATTTAAATGGAATATATATTGTCAAAAGGCCTTTGATTCACTTAAAGAGTACCTTTTGTCTCCACCTATCCTCATTCCTCCTCAGGAATATCAACCTTTTTACCTTTATATTTCTTCCACTAACCACTCATTAAGGGTAATGTTGGCTCATCAAGATGATCATCATAAAGAGAAATCCATCTACTACATAATCCATACACTTATAGACTATGAGACTCAATACAAACATAATAAAAATCTTTACCACGCCCTGGTCTTAGTGGCCACCAAACATTTCCATTACCTTCTCAACCATAAAATCTTTGTCATCACCAACATTGACCCTTTCAAGTATATGCACTCCAAACCATACAAAAATCAATGTATGATCAAGTGGCTCATTATTTTAGCTAAGTTAAACCTTGATTTCCTCTAGTAGAAGTTAATTAAAGGGCAAGTCATTATTGACCAATTGGCTTAAGCACCATTAGTAGACAACTGGCCTCCTCTTCTTGAGTTTTTAGATGAGTCCATCATGACCCTCTCTCAAGTAGACTTCACCTATCAAGTGACCATGTTATTCGATGGATCAAAGTGTCAATGTGGTGAAGGAGTTGACATCATCATATAATGAACCTCTTTCTTTATCCTTTATTCTAGTTTTCAAATGTACCAATAATATGGCTAAGTATGAAACCTTAATGATAGGTCTCCAAACTACATCAACCTTAGGATTTAAAATTATCAATATTTTTGGTAACTCTCAACTTGTGGCCAATCAAATCAATGGATTTTATCAATGTAAGAATGATGTTTTACAATAGTAGAAATAACTAGCTAATGTACTCTTAGTATCATTTAAACACTATCATATCCAAACCACTCCATGATCTATGAATAAGTGTATTGATACAATTGCTTTTATCACTTACCAAATCCCATCTACACCCTCTAACTCTAATCTATTTGTCATTTTCCATAAACTTACTGAGGCTTATCATATCAAATTAAAGTTTCCTATCATCTTGAATGTGGAGGAGACCCAACCCAACTTTTTGTATTAGCAAACCTTTGAGTATCTCAACTTTTCCATCATCCCTTATAACCTTTTTAGGAATGCTCAAAGAGAATTTATTTAGAGCACCTCATGTTATACCATACTAATGGAATTTTTTATAAACACATCCTTGATGGTCTCCTCTTCCATTTCCTATGTAGTCATGAAACCTCTCATGCTATCATGGAAATGCATGATGGGATTTATGGAGGACACTTTAGTGGTCTAGCTATCACTAAACACATCATTTGCCTTGGATATTATTGGATCACCCTTAGCCAAGATTTTTGTGATTACATGAAAATGTCTATTAAATGTCAATAACACATCAATTTACATCATGCACCTAGCCATAGTCTCCAAGTATCCAAGAATCTCTGGACCTTCTCATAATGGGGTCTGGATCTTATTGGTGAAATTAACTCCATTATTCATAGTGAAATCATTATATCATCACTATAAAAAAAAAAATTCACCAAATGGGTAGAGGTTATTCATCTTGTCTCAACAAAAGCCAAAAAATTGTCAACTTTATCAACCATTGCGTTATCTATCATTTTGGTTTTCCTCATAAAATTATCACTAATAATGGTAAACCTTTTAAAAACAAACAAGTCCAAGGTTTTTGTGACACATTAGATATCAAGTTAAGTTTCTCATCACCATATCATCCATAAGAAAATGGATAGGTTAAAGCTTCTAACAAAAATCTCAACAACATGCTCACAAAAATGGTTAATGCATCTAGTCGATATTGTCACCTACACATCCCCTTTGCCTTATGGGCATATTGTACTAACATTAAAACCCATATGGGTGCTATCCCTTTTTCTTTTATGTTTAGAGTAGAGGTTGTATTGCCTCTCAAATGACAAAATTCCCTCTTTTTGCATATCCCTTCAAGATTTAATTTCTAAGGGCAACTACTATCAAAAACATTTACCCCAACTTGACCTACTTAATAAACATTATTTAGTCATACTTACCCATCTTCATGTTTATCAAGAGAAAATCAAGAGCACTTATAACAAGCACCAAAAAGTGAAATAATTCAACATCAAATATCCCATCTCAAATTAAAATCAACATGTAACAAATATATAGAAAAGAAAGCAAGGCAAGTTTGCTTTCAATTGGCTTAGACCTTATATCATAATGCATAAGTATGGATCAGGAGCTTACTATTTTTCCTCTCTCAAAGGGAAATTATAACTTGAGCCCCTCAATGCTTCACATCTACATCCTTTGTTTTTTTAAACAAGATTGAGCTTACCATTTGTATGACTTAATCTCATCCCTTATTTTCACCCACAAATATCCCCTTATTTTAAGGATAATCGATTAAATTTAAATCATGTGATTATCTAGTATAGTATTTGCCTAATATTGAATAGGGGTAATACAGCCCTACCCATGACATGGTTTTCATGGTACTTTCCATCACTTTATAAGATGGATTCCCATGGTTGTTATCACTTAAACCTCTTTTACCCATCATCAAACTTCTTATTCTCTAGTTAATCCTTCATTAAAGTGAACCTTTCAAGCTTATATAAGCAAATCCATATCAATATAAAAAACAAAAAAACAAATTTAGTAAATCACAACACAAGCAAAAAAAAATCATATATTCTATGGGTCATTCCAAGCTTTCACAGACTACTCCCTTAATGGAAAACTACCAAAACCAATAAAAATATCTCCATGTAAGGTATAATTCTCCCTTGAAGGATAGTTATCAAAAGCCTTCAACAAATCTCACAAACTTAGATGACTTTCTTAAAGCATGGTTGAGTAAAGCATTTTTCAAAGCATATAAATTCATGGGAAGCTTCTCGCATTGATCAAATTCCTAATCAAATGACCCGATATCAAAATCAAAAAAATAAAAGATAATTTTAGAAACCATAATCGACTTTCATAAGTAGACTTCATACATTGATTAGTCTACACCTTATATGACATGGACTTATTTATACTAGCTCTTTGGTAACCTAAAGAAGAGGCATGATAGTCTTATAAGAAGGTTCCATCATCTTCCACCTCCAATTTATACCCTCTATAAGAAAAGGATTTTTTTATCTTACTTGACATTGGGAGGTCAATAAACTTTTTTAATTGAATAATGAACACTAATTCAAAGCATTCAAAGGGCTTATGTTCATAAGCTGATCTACCTTAAGTTTGTCTCGATCCTTGCCAATGAAGAAGCATCATGCCTTCTTATTTATCTCATACCTAATTGTTGATACATTAATTAAAACATTTTTCATTTGATAATCTTGTCTTTTATCAAATTTAGTTTTTTTATCCAACTTAGTCTTTATGATTTAAGATTACTTCACCTTCATCTAAACAAATACAATCCACTAAAAACATTTCACTGCAAATATGTTTAGTGATTGTCTTATTATCTTATTTATTTAAGTGTTTTTAATGATAAGAAAATTTTAATGAATTAACCATCTCATATATCAAACATCATCTAGTGATCAATCACATCCACTGACCATCTATCATATCTACCATAATTTAATCATACATAAAAATGAATGAGCCATTCACATATGTTATCCACCACATCTCTAATATAGATAAGGAGGCATAGGCTCAATAATTCAAATCATGAACATTATCATATCAACTTCATAACATCATAACCATAATCACAACATGAACATAATCATCCATATCCATGACAATAATCAAAAACATCATAACCATGTCCAAAAAAACATAACATGATAATCATCATCATATAAATAACATCCATCAAATATCAACATTATCATGAGAATACATCATAAACATAGTCACCAATAAACCATAAAAACATCATAATCATCATCATATCATAAATAACATCCATAAATATTGCATATCATCATGAGTATAAATTAAATAGACACATCATCACATGCCTAGCTAGGTGAGTACAAATAAACCATAACATCATAATCATCATAACATCACATCATCACATAAACAAAATCACATCCATAACCATCAACATAAAACATAAACCATGATCTCACACACACACACACACACACACACACACACACACACACACACACACACACACACAATGAGATCATAATTAAAATAATGATTATATCTATAATAATGTACATGTCTCTCAATATTTATATACATATCTCTACATCATCTTGTAGGCCAATATCAAAATCATATAATACATAAAATTATAAGGTCTCATGAGTGTCTAAGACCCTAAAGCACTACTATCTCCTGGTGCTTGCCCAACTCTTAAACCTATCTATTTACCTACAAATATAATCCACTAACTTAGTGTCATATTGTTGGCCCCTCCAGTTATCCATATTCTATACTTACCCCATTTGGGGCTCATCTAGAAGATGTGTGAATACTAATACCTTATAATAGTGGATATCCTTAACTAACATTACATACCTTGCCATAGATATGGTTCTTGGTGGTCTTGTAAGTACTAGTACTCATCATCTTCCCTACTTAAGAGAATCTCTCTCCTATGTAATAGTGGATAGTTGAGCCCTAACCTAATCCCTCTCTCTAGTAAGAGTGGACACCTAGCCCTATGTTGTATCCCTCTCATGAGCTAAAGCTACTAAATATGCCTATGTAATGGCTACCTAAGCATGTGATTGATCTATCTTGATAGTCATTACCTATATATCAATGGCATCCCCTTACATCTGATCTCCACCATCCACATTTGAGTTAACATTCATATCTTGGTGCCCATCCTCTCCTCTAAAAACTATAGCATTATAATGTGGCTAGAACCATGTGGGGTATCCATCGATCACACCTACATCATGAATATCAACCCTCATTAGTAACTCCTTATGATCAATAAATACCTCCTTTGGTGCTAGATCAAATAATGGAAACTCTGTATCCTCCCTCTTATATCTGAAGAACTCCCCTAGGATATCTTAAATGAGGTTGAACTACCTCTTCACCCTATCAAAAGGGATAAGTTTAACTTAAGGGTCTTGCCTCTCAAAAATCCATTTGTAGCTCTATAATGATAGTTTATGTTAGGCATAACTCACCCATGATAGGAATCTAACATAAGGATGACAAATAACATCTCCCACAACTGGTGCTTCTAGTCTATTCCTATACTAATCCATGTTGTGTGCTCCTCCCTTAGTCCCATGAGATCATAATCACCTATTTACCTCTTTTATTTGACTCTAAAATCCATCTAAACAAAACCATGCCATGGTAGTCCCCTGAGTCTCAGTACCTAGATATGCTTGTAAGCCCAATAATGTAAAAAGAAACCAATGTTGATCTCATATCTCTTGTGGGCATGATACACTCATAACTTCCAATAAATATGAACCAATAAAACAAGTGCCTAATAAAATACCATATGATCCAACCACATCTCCATAAGAACCCCCAATAATGAGTACATAAATCTCCCACTAATTGAATCTAGTAGCACATAACATGTAACAACTATCATCATCATGAATAGCCATCTAGTGTCCTTGTCTCACTAATATAATGGTGTATAATAGAATCCCTCTAAATTTCACCTCTTGAGCACAAGGTCCTCTCCATATAGGTGATCCATATTCTCATCTCTTTTATCACTACTAATCTGGTATATCAACTCACCTTGTATATGTAACCACAATATATAGTAGATGTCTTTTGGAATAATAGTAATGTCACTAGTTAGAAGCAAAAATTTGTTAGTGGTAGGGTCCCATATATTTATGAGTTCCATTATCATAGCCTCATCTTAAGGCATATGTTGATATTACATCATGTCTCCTAGGACCACCTTGATCATATGATCCCAATCCATATTAGTCATCATCAACACACGTCATCAAGGATCTGGAGCACTCTATTATGTATCTACAACTACTCCCTTACTTGCAAGGTTTAATAGCAATACTTTAGTCCTCCTAATTTGACATCTTTTGCCTATGAATTCTACCAATTACTTCTACCTAATACATTAAAACTACTCATCTCAATACCCAAAAACTATGCCTAATCTGACCCATATCCAAGACTTACCTTCAAATTCACATATTCTACCTTGTCTCATATATGTAACTACTACCATTAACCTAAACCCTTAACCATTATCCTTACCATAAATCCTTAACCACTACCCTTACCCTAAATCCTTAACCACTACCCTTACCCTTAACCCTTAACTATTATGCTTACCCTAAGCCCTTAACCACTACTTTTACCCTAAACCCTTAAATTAAACCTTCTACCCTAACTTTCCCCATTTCTAAACCTTCTTAAAATCACCAATGATCAAGGGTTGACTAATGATGGTTTTTTTTGGAACCATCACCAATCAATAATTAACAACCAATGGTTAGGTGGTTGACCACTGATGGTCTACATAGTGATCAATTGGTGGTCACTTATAAACCATAGCTGGTTGATAAGGACCACTGATGGTCACTATATAGTGACCACAAATGATCCTCAAGCCATAGGGATTAGAAAACTCCCTCTAAATATCAAATAAAACAAAATACAATAAAAAAGAGAGCTAACAATTTATAATACCACTTATATACCCAATTCTCAAAATCAACAACAAGCCCTAACCTGATATCTAAAACTATCCACAACTCTAAACAAAAAAAACAAACTTAAGTATAAAAACTACCAAATATAAGTGCACTACCTACCTCATTTCTTGATCATCATCATGGAGGAGCTCTAGGAATTGCTACTACCTGACCTTATTCTCTCCCTCATCCTCACTACATCTTCCTTGGTTAATACCTCCAACCAATCAACCATAGTCAACACCCAATCAAAAATATCTTAAAAAGCCACTCAACTCACTCTCAACTAAATGAAGGATCTCAACCATTTCCATTTTTTCCAAACATGTCAATATTTAAGTTCCATATATCAAGTTCAAAAAATTAACAACTGAAACCCTTGGCAACCTTTTTATCATCACCTTTTTATGGCTGAAGTATGACTATTGATAGTTACTTGGTGACTACCAATGGTTGACCTCAACCATCAAAAATCGACCACTTTGGGATTTTTCACTAAAACCTACCATTTTTAAAACAAATTCTCTTCACAAAAACAATCCCACTACTAACCATTAGAGTACTTATTCTCCACCAACTAAATAACCAACCATGTAACCTTGACATTGGTCATTTTGGCCCAACTTTTGCATTTTTTGTGATGACCTTGCCTTGTTCACTTTGATTGCTATGACTACATTACCATCTTGAATAAATTGAACTTGCACTACTTTTATGCACTGACCTGATTTTTTCTTATTTGGAGCAATTTTTACCTTAGATACCTATGAATACACTAACCTTACCTAGGAGACTTGTATTTACAAGTAAAACCATAATCTCCATGCCTAAATTCAATCACTTAGTCTACTCATCACTTGTCTTTATCATGTTGACCTTATTTTCACCCAACTAATTTGACTATGGTAGTCTAGACTACATATGATATGTGATATCGCAATCCATTACATTTTATGTGCACGTTTATGCTTAAATACCCAACCTATCACCAACTTTGTCACCCACTTATCCACTTATCAAACCTACAACTAATTATGTTTTACCTCATTGATTCCTAGTTTGAGGGGGAACACCCCCTCCCATATTTAGGGAATCTGACCTTCAACCCACCATCTATTTTTTGTTTTATAACTTGCTGATATAAACTACATAAATAAAGGGGTAAAATGTAGACACTATAAATCCATGCACTATGGTTCTAGATGTCATGTTGACCCTTGGATTGCCCCTAGACCCCCTTGGACCATTTCACAACCTTTCAACTACCAAACCTAAATCAAAATGCCTAACCTTAAGAATTTTACCTTTTCCCTCTGAACCATAGATGGTTTACCCCTAAATATCAACAATTAACCTCAACCATCGATGGTTAACCTTTAACCACCTCAAGGGTTAACTACCATTTAACTTCAACTTGCTTTTTTATTTTTAGTTGTTTGATCCATGTGCATAATCAATGCATGTTAAAGATAAAATTATATAGCTTGTTTAACCTCTTGTCTCACAATTCCATTTTTCCTATCTAAATAGAAGATGAGGAGGTGAAAGAAAAGGGGGAGAAATCAGCAATCATCAGAGTCTTGTGCATTATAGCTTCTTGTGCAAGTATTATTCCATTTTCTAGTGACCAATATAGAGATCAAAAGTGTTGCTCATCAATCAAAAACCAAGGCATCGTCACTCTATTGGAATTTCTTCAAAACCTACAATAAGTTTTTAGCCACTCACCTCGACATTCTTTAGACTAATAGTAAAGCTAAGTATCTATTTTTAGTAATTAGTTCTATTGATTCTCTTCCCTAGAACTCCTTTCTAGATTTCCCAACCAAACTTTCTTTCACCCAAGCCAAATATGACAATAACCATCGATGATCACCTAACTATTGATGGTCTACCCTTAACCAACGATGGTCACTTAACCACTAATGGTCATCTAACCACTAATAGTCATACCCAACCACTGATGGTCACTATGTGTTAATTCCAACAACAAGCTTATTTCACCTATCAAACCCTAACCAAATCCCACTTTATGACTTTATGCATGATCACAAAATATCACCCTATTTTCTAAACTATGTATGATTTATTTAGCATTATTATCTAATCATTCATTTCTATAATTATTTAAATTCATCTCTTTTCAAGCACTCCTTGTATTTAATTTCAATAACTTTTGTTATTTATGCAAGCAATTTGCCTTCTATTTTTAAAACTTAATTGTTTGAAAGTGTAGATTTATAGCCTCCATGTAAGCTTATGCTTCTTAGATCTATATTTCTAGGTAATCTACCCTACTATCTAAATAATCAACCATTTATGTAATGTTTTCTTATCTACAATCATTCTCCTAAGCCAAAGAGGAGTATCTATAACCATCTGGATCATAGAGTGAAAACCAAATTTAGGATCTACTAAACACACCATTATTTTAAGTTTTGTAAATTTATTCATAGAAAATTAAAAAAAATATAATGTGAAACATTCTAGCATGTTTGGTAGGACCCTTGAGTCTTTTCTTGGGTTTATAATTGCATCTAGGTGTTTCTTCTTATTTTTTGCTCATACAACAAAATCAAATTTTCATTTTGGGCTTAAAATTGATTGCATGCATTATTTTCCTACTTATTTTATCTCACATAACTTAATTAATCAAGTGAATTAATCATAGCTTCACTCTTATCACACACAAAATATCGAACCACTTAGATGTAATCAAGCATAAACATATTGACATAATGCCTAGTTGGGATTTCACCACCTAATGGTCACTTTTCCTAGCTATCTTACTTAGATTTCACACCAAGGAGAGAACCAACTTAGTTCACTGGCTAATTATAATCTTTGGTAATTGGTATATCTTGGCTAAGAACTCAACACTCTTATTGTTTTGATGTGTGAAGTGAGGGGGTAGGCCCCAATATCAAGACACATACTAAGTTCTAGTATAGATCATGTGAGCCTTTAACTACCTGAAACCATCTTTAGATATCTTCCTTTATTACCTACTCTATAAGCCCAATTCGGTCTTCAAAACTTCTTCAAATTTAAAGAATAAGACTCAACAAAGATAATAAATTATCCTAAGATTCTAATGCACATTAGTGTATGCATTAATTTCCCTAAGATCTTTTTATTTTTGATTGTTTCTCTTTTGAGTTGTGAGATTATTTGTATCTTCCTCTTTCCATTATCTACATGGTTTTAACTAGGCAACAACTAAGAAACCAAGTAAATTAGGATCCACCTCTTAATCATCTTTTTATTCTCCCTTATCTATAGAGTACATATCAAATGCATAGATTTCCCCCATTCCTTCTAAAATTCCTAATATCCCTTAGATTATTACCCAAGGTGATATGGATTTCTCCACCTTTTTGGATAACAACCTTTTAGCCCTCCAACATTACCTTAACACCATATCCCACTTTACCCCTACTTTAGTTCCACTTACTGACCTACCCTATGGTATGTCATCTCATCTTATAGGTATCACCTTTACTACTTCCACCTAACCCCTAGTCACCCAAACATCCTCTTTTACCAATAATCCCATCAATACCACTAACCAAAACTAACCCATCTAATCAACCAACACCCAAACACCTTCCACCCCAATCCATAACTCTTCCAACATAGGAACAACCCAAAATTTGGCCACCCATACTCCACTTATCATTAGAGTAACCTATACTAGTGTCACCACCCTTCCTCTTATTTCCAACCTACCCACCTCCACTCCATTCTAGATCTTGGTGGTTCCCATACCTTCTAACCTTCCACCCATCAGTACCAAAGTTACCACTTATCCTCTACCTACCAACCCAACCAACCTCCTACCCATCAGTACCAAACCCAAGATACATCTCTAACCCATAAGGGTATGTAATTCTACCTTCCACCCAACCACCTATCTCCATGTATTCATATGTGACATCATCCCAACCACCCATGTACATGTACCAATATGTGATAATGTCATAACCTTCCACTATCTATCCTTATACCATACCTACCCAGACCCAACATAATCTATCCTACAACTACGGGGGTACATAATCACAAACAAAACTTGTCATAATGTTAATTTATAAAATGACTACTTTAGAATCATATGTTTATGGTTCTCATAACCTCTTATCACATGCCCAATTATATAATGAACCACTTCATCCATCCATACCCATTTTACCTTATCCTCTTTTATGGGAAATTTCAAAAAATTTAAAATTTAAGAGAAAGGAAGACCCTCAATAACATCTGAGAGTATTTAGGAATTCTTATTATTTGATTGCCTATGATCATTCTCTCCTTCTTCTCACTTTTCCCATGTCTCTATCAGGTATAGAACAAGATTGGTATAATGATATTAAAAATAATTCCCTCTTTTATTTTACCCACTTGGCTCAAAGCTTCTTGGATCACTTTTATAAAAACATCTTTAAAAAAATTTCCATCACTGATCTTTATTCCATCTGAAATTTTATGAAGAGTCCATTGCTAAATTTGTATCCCATTGGAGAAGCTTGATAAATAAACTTTATTTTTATTTTCCCCAACCTAAATTGATTGATATCTTTGCTTGAGATTGTGCCAAACACATTTCCTCCACTTTTTAGGTTCAAACTTTTAGGACCTTAGATGAAGCTTTCGCCATGTCATGAAAGTTAGAGAATAGAGCCATTGATGAGGGGAAGTTGAAATTGAAAAACAAGAATTCCACCTTTAAATCAAATGAGGTCCCCTCCAAACCTAAAAATCAAACTAACACTAACACCAAAAACAAGGGAATCATGAATGTAGTTTTCCTTAAAACTTCTCCTTCACCCATTATTAACCAACCTAACTCTTCTAGTTTCTCCAATTAGAACACTAGAAACCCAAACCAAAACAACCAAAAAGTTTTTACTCTGATATGGGATGCATATGCTTTAGTTTTAGATAAGTTATTAAAATCAAATATCATACAAATCCTATCAATCATATCTCCATATAAATTTTATTCTTCTCATCTTATACTTAATTGGTATAAGGAGATGAACTATGTGCCTTCCATTATGTCAATAGACATGATGCTAGTAGGTGAAATACCTTCAACAACATCACCCTTATAACAAAAAAATTATTTGACCTATTAAACCCTAAATAAATCAAATAATAGGTCGAATATGTCAAATTTATATTATCCTTAGGCATCTTCATCTCAACTCCAATCATAAATATATAGAGGTCAAATAATAGATATAGACCAAGCTGATCAGACCTTGAACCTTATTCTTTCATTGTCTTTATTCACACATACAACTTATTTTGTGAACAAATTCTTTCTTGTGTATGATAATTTTAAAAATTTATAAACCAAGGTAACATGAGTTATAGGTATTTAAAAATAACCTAAACAATTGGATTGATCCTTAATCCTCTACAACCAATCCCTAAATGCTCACTCTGCCTGGTTTTCTTCACTAGTTTTCACTCTTATATAATTTAGTGATAGGTCAACTTGGGTAACCAAAATAGTTGAAACAAATGATATAAATTTCCAAAAAATCACCATGGACATTTATAATGAGTCTTTAACTTCAACCTCCATCCACTTTCATGCATTGACCTGGTCAACCCTACTTGTAGCATCAAATTCTTTAGAAACACGTAATTTTATGTAGATTTTACTCATAGTCCTAACACACCACTACCACTTAGAGATTCATAAAAAAGTCATATAAAAAATCCAAAAATAAAAATTTATCAACCAAACCATTCTAGACACTTTACAACAAGTTTTATCCAATCATGCCATTAAGAGGATTTTGAGAGGGTTTTAGACCAATTAACCTCCTTAATGATTGTTCATATAAATGTATCTCATAAACAAATTCCTAATTATTTAAAAACATTATTAATACCTTCTAAATCTCTCAAAAAAGGATCATCTCCCCATTAAATTTAACACATTTTAATGAGCATCTAAACTTCCTTCTTGAGCTCTTATATCTTCATCTTTTATGCACATGGGACCTTTAAACATGATTTATTGCTTTCTTTTTCAAATCAAGACCTTAGGCTTGGTCAACATGCTTGGAAAAATGTACCATACCTAAAAAAATTCTCACATGATCACTCTTACCTTGGAATTTGATCCTCATCCTCCATTTAGCCTCATTAGGTGTCTTGGTACACTAGGCCTTCAACTACAAGTAACTTTAGGTGTGAAGTATCCCTCTCACCACTATAGATTCTCTCAAAAACTCATATAACTATTAGAAAATCTCTCATATTCTCAAAAAATAATTTTAATCCTTCATAAACCTTGTCAACATCTCATATCTCTTAATTGGTTTAGGCAGAGTTTATAGCAAGGTCACGTTGTAAACCTTCAATAAAGCCTTTCCCTTTTAGGCTCACTTTGACACTCTCTTGAGTGCATCAAAACCTCATATTCATGATTAAATAATTTTATATATCTTATTATACCTATTTTCCTCTATTTAATCATTTTCATGCCTCTATAAAGCATATCCATGCTTAATAACTAGTCCATCAATTAGACCTACTAGGCACCATACAACTCTCACCTTACTGATTCTTCTTGACATCAATGATACTAAAACTAAAATCAATGACAAAATTCAACATTTTTCCTTAAAATTAATATTACCTCCTTATTTTTCCATTCTCACTCATATATTTTTTTTTTCACTTGGATTTTTGCCCTTTAAGGAGATGTCTTAGCTCTCTTCATCTAAGTTTCACAATTGAAACACCTCTAGGATGTGGGTAGCCTAAGAATGAGGTGAATATATAGATAGTAATAGCTCCCTTGATGTGTCACTTTTAGATCACTACTACACCTATATTTGTGAGATAAAAGGGAGAGAAAAATTAAATTAAACTATCTTAAAGGAGTTGATACACCAAATTGATTGATGACTACCAACTAGCTACATGTCATACATGAGACCAAGTGACTAACTAAACATACACTTCTATAATATTAATCTTCTCACATAAGTATTTAATCATGAGGTTGTAATGAATTTTTAGGATAGGAGGACTAGAGGAGAGGCCTTGAATGTCACTAGTGAATATACTAAATCACTCAACCTTAACACTTCACATGACTTGCAAGAAAAATCTTTCAAACTACAACTAGGTGTGATAATGAAAATATAATGCGAAGGAAAAAATAGTTATCACTAAGAAAGATCAATCATTCAAGTGAACACACTATGAATATTCATATAAGAGGTAAAAATCAATAGTCTTTATTGATCTATGATATACAAATGAGTAAGGCTTCACCATACTCAAGTGAAACATAATTTACAAAGGCCAAAATGGCTAGTTCTTATAGATCTTGAGAGAGAGAGGAGAAGAAAGAAGTCTAAAGTTCATATGGACACTTGTAAAGACAATAAATTGAGTTAATTATGCATGATAAGGTAATGTGAAACTAATCATGTAAAGTTATTAAACATAAGTGCCACCCCAAGTCATGAAACTCTTGAAATGTGGCATATGAGTTCTCATTTTGCATAAGGAAACTATCTTTATCATTCACCCCTATTTTAACATCCAAATAATAAATAGGGATATGTATTATAATTTAAATAATATGGAATGGTTTAAAACATGCTTCTCCATGAATTGGTTACATTCCTAGTCATATGGAATCTTATAAAAGTGAGCCATCATTGCTTGTAGTCTAAGAAACTCTTGTTTCACACACCCCTCACATTTGGCTTTCAAAATGGATTTATTTTTTCATGAAATTCAATAAAATAGAGTGGATGACACTTTTAAATACCTTATATGGACTTATGCTCATTAGGTACACCTCAAAAAGACATCCACTTGAAGTTTTCACACTTCTCACCATCTTGTTCACTATGCTAGTTCTAACTAGCTGAGATGAAGTGGTTGGTATGAACACTTAGGAGTTTTAATGAATCATTAAATGTCCATATGTATTTATAATAATTATGTATATTACTCCAAAACTTTATTTAATCCTTGAGATTCCCTAAACCCTGTACAATGCATAAAATAGTCAAAAATACCCTATTTTATACTCCATATGTACAATTCCATATAGTCAAAAAGGGTGGGGAGTAGATTAAGAGAGTATAATACAACATAAAATCACTTTAATATTCAAAATAGGTTTTTATATCGATTTCCCATCTTCATTTCCTTCATTAGGTCATTATCCAAGGTCTGCAAGGTTTTAGGCCCATTCTACTCTTAAGCTAAGTTCATGAAGCTATGACATTGGAAATGCCAAAAAATTCCAAAAAATCAAGGTTAAAGACTTATATAAATCTTCCCAAACTCCTTAAATTTACATTTATAACCTCCAAGAATATGTGAGCATCTAAAGTTACCTTATCAAACTTATTTTCACATTTTGTACAAGTTTGATGTATCTCTAAGACAAAGTAGATTTACTTGTAGTTTCTCATGCACTAAAAAAGATTTAAAAAATCTATTATGATTCCATAAACATTCACAAATATTATATAAATCATATCTAATGCTATAAGTGAAAATGAGTTCCCATTTGGAAACTATGACAAAACCCTACCCTTTAGGCTTGACTATAACCTTGGAGTTCTAGGACACTTTTCTAAGATTATACCTTATTTGATTGATTCCTAATGTTGGTATAGGTATTATTAAACTTCCCATACCATATTGAAAGGTCTCTATATCCGAAATTCCATTTTTTGTCCTCAATTTCCAAAACATGCTAATTTACACTCAAAGAGAGTGATCTCTATCTGAGGTAAAATAGAGGGTACTTCCCTTATTTTTCCAAAACAATTAATTATTATAGGGGATTATTAAATTATTATATATTATTTTTACCAATTTTTATTTCTTTTTATTATGATTTGACCTCCCAAATTCTCAAAGACCCAAGATAGACTATAGGTAAGCAGACTCTCTACAAGATTTTATCATGTGGACTATGTAAAGAGATCTCTCTTAGATTGTTTTATACTATCAAAATCATATGGAGACTATCATTATATTTCTAGAGGTGTTCTTATCTCATAGTCATCAATCCATCCTTCCACTTACTCTTCTCCTACCTTGACTAGTCAAGGTTGAGTGTATAAATTCTCGACTATGTTGACTTCAAGACATCACACTTTTAGGTTACTTTGGATGATTTGAATTGAAGATAGTGTCTTTAAATTTCCATAGATTACCTTAGTATAATTTGATACTTTTTTTCATTTATTTGTCTCATAGTTAATTTTTATACATATTGAAAACACTACTTTCCCACTTACTTCCTATAATAGTCCGTAGTAGTTAACTTTTTGAGGTAATTAGACCTATAAATTGACATTATCTTTTGAAATTTATACCACATGTTAATTATAAGTCCTCTGATCCCTTTGGGAGTCACTTTATATCAACCAATGTTGATTTTTCACACTCAAGTCCTTATAATGGGTGATGTGGATTTTGACCCTTGGTTGTAGGTGAATAACCTTGGAGTTAGGCATACCTATAGGTGTAAATAGGGTTAAAAATTAGTAAATCACCCTATTTAAGTGATCCTTTAGACCATGAGTGTTTCTTTAACTACCAAAAAACATTTGATCATGAAATCATGGTTAGGACTACCAACTTGGAGTGCAAGGTTTCTCAAAGACTCAAACTTCTATAGATGTCATTGATTGAGTTCAATGCATAAATGGGCAACATTAGATATCTCAATATATAATTTATATTGATCATCTGCCCTCAAAAAATTGTAAAGTTCTTCTCCCATGTAGATACTATAATAAATAACCATCTAGATGTCTCAAAAGTTTTTATAACCATGTCATATGACTTTCACCAAAATGCCTTAGGAGTCCATTTTCTCAGTTTAGGGATTTGATCTCTAAAACTACAGTCATCATCATTTTAAGGTAATCACTATCTCATCTAACAATATAGCATTCCCAATAGGTCTACCATGATACCTTAAACATTTTAGGACTCTAAATAGGGTTCCACCACTTGTTCAAAACTTTCAAATAAGTATTCTTAATTCTTTGTCAACACCACCTATAGGTGGGCATTGTCATATACAAGTAGTAAAGCTATGTTTAGGTACTGTGCATTATTTTTGACTTATTCATGAGTTTTAGACACTTATCAATTATTTTAAATAGACTTTCTTATTTATCAAGGACCTTATTTATTTGAAATGATCATTAACATGCTTGGTTTCTAAGAGGGCACTTGTAGGTGCATATTAAGTTGCTTGTAGGCAGTGAGCACAGTTATAAATCATATACATATTGTATGAAACTTAAATAGTCACTATATCTACCAAAAATGTTAAAAAGGATCCCTTAAAACCTACAAATACTTGGATGAATTCAAGATAGCCTGATTTTAATGTGATTATCCCTTTCAAGCACCTATAGGTACACATTCTAAGTTGCATATAGATAAAAAGTGAGTATAAGGTTGGACAGTGTGCATTATCTTAACCACCAATGATTTTTAATATTATATTATCAAATAAAAATTAATATTAACAATATAAATGATCTTAAATAATGTCGATACCTCCTTCTCAATGTGAATTCCTCCATGAGAGCACCTATGCATGATAGATGTAGAGTAAACTGACTACATGATTCTTATGACTATAACCTCATGGAGTATTTCTTGGATAAATATATTTTAATGAAAATGGGACCAATAATACATTATAAACATGAGTATTAACTTATAAAAATGTGGTGAATTCACCATCAAAGCATGAAGATTCTGAAAATGATGGAAATCTACCTACAACATAGAATAATGCATTCACTTGCAACCTGAGTTAATTTGCACATAAAAACATCATGAAATATGAAAAAAATAATTTATATCATCTAATGAGAGAGTAAAAATAATCTAGAGTCAACATCATCAACTAGATTGTATGAACTTGTCCAAAATAGAGTAAAACTTATAGGGTGCAGGAAATAATGAGCAAAAAAACATAGTCAACTTGTTAGAGATGGTTCATAAATCATAGTTTACCAATATTATAAATATTATTATGTAAATTAATCTATCAAAGTTTAATTTTACCTCCAAATTTTTTTTGACTTGAAACCTTTTAAACTATTCGTATCAAGCACAAACCTACTAACTAGTTTTATGTGTCTAGAAGGGTGAAGAAGGAGCAGAATGGTTTTGGGCCATTTTTATAACTTTAAGAGTAATTAAAGCATATAAATGAGTATAAATAATATGAATAGACATTCCATGAGCTTATCCCATGTGTCACCTTCCCTCAAGAGCCATACAAGTGCCAAACTCTTCTCTTTTCAGTTAGTTTCATGATTTTTAGTTAGATAACCTACAAGTTTTAGATGAACTAACATATTGATAGGGATTTTGACTTATTATATTTTTATAATGAAAATAGGGCACTTGGACAACTTGAAAACTATGTCACTTGCATTTATGACCCCTAAATGGCTATTAAATGACTCAAAATGACATATAGACTAAAAAGACCATGGCCAAGGCTAAAATTGCATTAAATCACATCAAAGAGACTAAAATACACCCTATGAAAAACTATTATACCCATAAAACATATATAAAAAAAATTTACCTATAGGGGTCCCAATTTGACCTACAAGGTCAAATTTGGTCAACAAATTGGTGACTCATATAGGTAACATACTTGTTATGCTAAAGATTAGTAGCCTTATCAGTCCATTGGGATTAGGGAGTCATCTAAAGTTTTAAAAACAACAAGAGGACTTGAAAAAAATCTTTGATAAAGATAGGACCAATTGACTACCTCAACCACACAAAACAAAGGACACATACAAAACAAAGCAAACAAACCAATAACACACACACACACACACACACACACACACACACACACACACACATGTCAAAATCACTTAGGGAAATTATAAAATAAAAAACTATACACAATTATAAGCTAAGCTTACCTCCTTTCTAGGATCAAAAGGAAATTTTCTTGGATCTTATTCTTCATGAGATGAATCATAGTGCTAATCATGTTTCTCCTTGGATTGGATGCTTAGTAGATCAAACCTATTCCTTGGCACTTTACTTGATTTTCTCTCAAGTAAATCATCTTAAAATAGGTATCCAATGTAAATATATTCCTCTTGAATTTGTATACATACCTCATACTACTTCCCACTCTTCATCTCATGACCAACTTGTATCTTCTTGGTAGGCATGGCTCTAAGAGGAGTAGTTTCATGTTCTTTGCAAGATTGAGGCCAATAAAAGCATGTTCCATCCTTTAATATTTGATGTGTTTCTCCCAAATATTTGAGAGGATGATATCCCATTTTGATAATTTCAAACATGTCATCATGGAATAGATATGCTTCCTTAAAAGGAAAAATTTGAAAATTTGATTTTTTCTTTGCATACTCACTTGAGTGTCAAGGATGCCTTCTTCATTTTTTAATATATCATAATCTCCTTGAAGAGGAGTATAACCTGCTCCAATGATTTTAAAAAAATTATCCCAAGGTTGATTAGAAATTTGTTCTTGCTCATATATGATATCTTGCATAGTGATGGAAGAACTAATGATTATTTCTTCTTCTTTGGAAAAAGGAAAACATTCTTCCATATAAACCCAATCAAATTTTTCCACATAAGAAACCACCTCTTCTTAAAAATTTAATACTACTTGAGGTATCTCAAGTTTCATCTCAACTATCATAACATGACTTTGCTTCTTAAGGACTAGAAGATCATCAATTCTTTCTCCCTCTTGGTGATGCCAATGTTAGGCATTTTATAAGCAAGTGACTACCAAAGACCTATGTTTTATTCAATTAATAGTTCTAAATTATTATCAACCAAATTATCCTCTTTATATTCCCACACCATAGGTCTATCAAGGCAAATGGTGATAGGGTAAGGACAAGATGAACTAGTTTGTGGAGGTGGAATAAAGAACTCAACATTAGATTGAGAATGAATTGTAGGGGATCCTTTTAGAATTTCTTGAGGAAGGGGAGGTAGACCTTGGGATAAAATATCTTAGTTTTCTTCTTGCCATTTTACAATCACTTTATTACAATCTGATTGAGCTTGATTACTCTCTTGATAAAGGTTATATAGGGTGTATTTAGGCATATGATATTCTTTTTAGTCTAAACCTTCCATCACACCTTGAATTAGCTATTTCATCCTTGAATATAGCTCTTCAATTTACTTAGATAGGTTCTCTTTTAAAAGTCTCTCTTGAAGTTGATAGGCATAATCATGAGCATAAGGAGCATAAGAGAGCTAGCATGAAAAATAAGAGGTCTCTTGAGGAAGGGTGGGAAGGGTTTCCATAGGATCAAGTTCTTTCTAAACTTCACACTCTATCAATAATTTTATCTCCTTTCTTTCCCCATGATTACACTACCTTATTCCATTTTAGGATGCTAGGATTAAGAGTCTCTTCTTGAGGCATTGATTTACTTTAAGGAGTGGATAAAGTGCTCAAGAAACTTGGGATCTTCTTAGGCTTGGATTCTTCACCTTATCTCCAACTTGGGATTTCATATCTAGAAGTTTCTCATTGAGGTGGGGGTAAAATGGAAGAGAGAAATGAGGGATTATATTCCAATTCCTTTGCTTATGATATGGACTACTACATATTCTTATTGGCCAGCTCAATCTTCCTATCAAGATTTGCTTCAAAAATAAGGTTTGTCTTTCCAATTCTCTCTTCTAGTTGATTGGGAAAAAAATGACTTTGAAAAACTTGATTGGGTTCATAAGTAGGGGTCAATTAGGAATGAAATATATCTTGGGGAAGTGGATATGAAGGTTACTAGACTTGGTGAGGCTACTCCTTATGAATTGTTAGCCTATCTTCTAAATATGCAATCAAGTCACCCACATCTAGCATCTCACTTGGGAGCCTTTGACAATATACTCTCTCAATAGGTGCCCACTCTCTTTTAACTAGATCTAATGAATCTCTTTTATTATGAATGAAATGACTAGGAAAATCTTGACCATATCCCATTAGTGTATCAAGTTTTATCATCTACTTCACATAACCTAAGTGAGTTTGCTTAAAATATGAAATGGACTGATTAGAAAAGTGACTAGGTTGGAGGAGAAATATATTGAGAAGGTTGGCTATAAGACTGATACAACTCATGACAAGGTTGACAAAGGTCATATTAGAGCTAGTAGGGATCATGGCAAGATTGATAAGGATCATATAAAGGTTGATGGGGAATAAAATAAGATTGATATGTATCACCAACTTGTGTAAAATAGTACTCAACACCAAAATTATCCATGAAAATTTATTGGGAAGAAACAAAAAAAAAAAAAAAAACCAAAAATTTCAAAAATAAAACCTAGGATACTTAACCAACTAATGTAACTTCAAATTCACCATTGATGCTTGGATAAATGCGTCCAAACATTGATGTGTTAAAATACAACATCAAAAATCATTCAAATTCTTAGACAATGAGTCCTATTGGGCATGTCAAAAACTATTGTCACTTTAATTTACACCCTTTGAGAATATGTCTTATCCCTCCTCATCCAAGTGGCATAATTGAAACACCTCTGAGATGTGGGTAGCCTAAGAATGAGGTGAATCTCTAGATAGGTCTATCTCCCTTGATGTACCACTTGTATATCACTACTAAACAAAGGTCAAGGAAGTTTTATAGATGCCCTATAATTTGTTTTCTAAGAGAATTGTAACACCTAAGTATGCTCATATTTTATTCCCATGATATCACTAACTTATGCAAAACTTTAAGGGAAGGTGGTATTCAAAAGACCTAAAATTACCTTTAAAAACACTAAATTTTTCCAATATTATCTACATGTTGGTGAATCGAAGTGAGAACCTTCTTCATCCAAGGTCACAAATTGACCTTGCCACTATGTCTAGATGTCCAAAATGACTCAAGTTGTGTTCCATGGCATAAGTATCACCAAGAAAATAATTATATATTATTTTGGACTCCTCCCTCACACATCCAATCTGTATAAGGTCAAAATGCCAACCTACAATAGGCAGGGGCAAATAGTGATTTTATTGAAGTTGTGATGATGTTTTATGGGCATTCATGTGAGTATAAGTGAAAAATAAACTTGGTAATCTCAATAAGGTTCAAATATTATCTTAAGACATCATTAATATGGTCATCATAAGATAAATACATTTTTTCAAGGTAGAACATAGTTGACTGTGTCATCTCAGGAAATAAGAAGTGACCCATTTTGAGGTTTGTGAGAATGTTTGGCATTGTCAAAGTAAAATGGGATAGGATAAAAAGATAATTATATATTATGGTTTAAAAAATGGAATTTATAACATCCCAACCTGGTTTCATAAGAAAATAACACCTACAAGAGCCATCAAACAAAGTGTCTCAGCTCTATGTTGAAAAATCTCAGTTTGATGTCTCAACATGCATATGATAAATAAGGGTGGGGTTAAAGTGATTAATGTACTTTTAAATTTATATATCAGGTCCATGGTAGTTTTTAAATATCTAAATAGTGGAAACCAAGCAAATTGAAATCTAATATGGACATACACAGTCCACTTCCATAAACCTTATAGGTAGTCTACCTATGCAAACCTGGTCTTGGAATTTGTATTTTTTGAAGGGTCAAATATTGGAATTAGAATATAATTTTTTTTATAACATATTTTTGAATTTAATTACCATATCCAATGGTTTTTTTAATACTAATAGGGGAAGTACACCCTATTTTATCTCAAACAGGGGCACTTTTTCCTTTGTACAAAACCTTGCAACTTTGTAAGGAGATCAAAATATAGACCAAAATGAAAGATAAAAATTTAGGAGAGTTTTTGGATTTAATTAAATCTTATAAAACATGATTAACCAAGTAGGAATGTTTTAAATCAAAAAGGATTGTCCATGCAACAAGACCTACTGGTAGACCTAGTTAGGCAACATACAAGCCTAACTCCAAATAGAGAGTCACTTATAATAATAAAATTATAAAAGAATTATAATGATTTATATTATGTTCATGAGGGTATAAATTATTTTTTAAAACTATATAATTTCATGTAAAGTGTCAACAGGGGTCTTTTAGCTCAATAATATAGGGTAGATCTACTAGGCAACATTAGGCCTAATGCCAAAGTGGGGGGTCTTTTCATTTATAGATCTTGATGAGATAGTATAATGATTAGGGAGTGTTTTTAGGATGTTTATATATGTTTTTAATCCTTTTTTTGTATTTTAGTTCCTCAATAATTCATTTCTTGGCTTAAAGGTACCCAAACCTCACATAATGTACAAAAATGACTTGAGTGGCTAGCTTGGAATACTTGAAACTTCTCTAATGTTTTGCATGGGACCTCAGAATTATTAGGGAAGATATAGAGGATGCATAAGAAGAAATATATGTAATTTATATAGGACATTGATGTTTTTACTCTATGAACAAAGGTTAAGACTTGAAACCATGCCAAAACCCTCTAAAACAGTCATTAAGGACCTAATTTGGGAAAGAAGGTAATTAAAGCATACAAATGTAGTGGAAAGGACATGAAAACAATTTTAATATGTAGATGACTCTTTAGGGACCTAATAAATTCAACTTAGGTTTACTCTACCTATATGAATGGGGTATAATAGGGCTTATTTTGACAAATTTGTGTGTTTTGTAAGTATGGAGATGTTTCAAAGGATGGAATAAATTTTGGGAGATATTATGGGACTTTCCACATCCTCAAAATAATTTATTGAGTATTATAATCTCATAAGTGTGCTTACCATCTCTTTCATCTTAGCCAGTCTAGTGGGTAGATAATGAACACATAGTGAAAATGGTGAAGATTCCAATTGGGAAGATTTTTTATCTTTGTTTCATGAACCTAATGATATGGAAACTATTAAAAAAAATTATTCATCCTTATTAATTGATTATATTTCAATATTGTAAAGGTTTTGGGTGCCAAGTGTGAGAGGTGCATGAGAAGGAGTCATTTTGTAACTATTTGAGATGATCAGAGGAATATGAATGATTGAGGACCAATCCAATGAATGTGACAGATGTTTAGTAACTAATCCCATTTATATAAATCATCATACATGACCTTATTTAGTAGAGAAGGAGTTTTCTAAAGGCAAATCATGAGGATAGTTTCTTATGCAAGCAAGGGAAAATCTATGACACATATAGAGGAGTTAGATGATTTGGGAGACATTTGTACTTGATTTAATTATAATACCTATCTCATGAAATATTAAATTAATATTTTAACTCATTCTCCTTGCTTTAAAAGCGTCCTAGTGAATCTTGAGCTTCCCTTTCTCTCTTTCCTCTCATAATTGCTATAAATTATAGCTTTTTTTGCTGTTGTATCTATTTATCTAGTTGGGTATGGTGAATCCCTACAAATTTTTTGCCTTTAATTAATTAAGAATGTTGTTTTACCTCATTATATATTTCACTAAGTGCATGTTTTAGTTGTTCATCTTGTGCAAGTGTATTTTTATTACCTTCACATGTAACTCTTCTTAGTGCCTTATGTGAATTAAATGCTCTCTTTTACAGATTAGCTAAAAGTGTCTAATATGGATTTTAGATATAGTGAATAGATCATTCATTAGTGTTTATATAATACATATTGTCTAAGTTCTCCTATCCTAATCTCTCTTCAAGACCTCATGCTTGAAACATTGATGTAAAAGAGGAGTGTTGAATTAGATGAAGTGTATGTGTGGGATTGTCCTTAGTTCCAAGTGTATTGTGAGTGGTGTGAGTATACCATCTATTTGGTGTATCACCTCCCATAGATTAGATTATTTTTTAGTTATATTTCTCCCTTTTCACCCCCAATAGTTAGAAATAGGCTTGACTATAGTGATACATCAAGGGAACTAGCCCTAATCTAGAGGCCCACTTCAACTTTAGGTCACCCACAACCCTGAGATGGTTCCATAATTCCAATTGAATGAAGAGAGAATTTTCATCTCCTCAAAGGGTGAAATTTCAAGTGAAAACATTTATCATTAGATGCATAATCAAGGCATGCCATATAAAAAAATTAGGGATGTTGTTTAATATCACCCTTTCCATCATAAAATGTGAAATTAGGTGCAATAAAACTAGTTGGCAAAGCATGCAAAGATATTTATGGTGAAATAGGATTATGTATCACATATTTTGAATTAATAACATAAGGTGATTTCATATAATTTTTATCAATTTTGGTAACCTTGGCTTGAAAATTTGTATAATTTTCATAAGATATTGCACATTTCTATCACCAAGATTTGAATATTGAGAACTCACCAAAGGGGATGCAATCATGGTTTGAGTGGAAGTAGGCATTGAAAATAGTAATGTGTTTTAATTTCTAATGGTTCCCATGGAGGGTATATAAATAGTAGGATTTGTTTCAAGGAACAATCATGTAAATACATAAATTGTTCCCTATTAAATGTATTAAGTGATGATGTGCTCAAGGGGAGAGAAATTTGAATATGGGAATGTCAGCTCTAATAACATGATAAATAGATATACTTGGTTATTTCATCTATATTTTTTGTTTTTTTAGTTTCCAATATGGTTTTGAGGATATCATCAAGATCTTCAAGGTTTTGATGGATAGATTCTTGAAACATAATGATGGCTTACACTTGATCTTTATTTATTTGTTCATGTTCATTATTTGCATTAGATTAAATAAAAAACATCTTCTATAATAACCTTGTCAACATTTTTAATCTTTATTATTGGCACTTTCATTAGGCATATGGTTTGATACTTCATTGGTTTGAGCCATCTTAGGTAGAAAAATAGAAAGCTCCAAGTTTTCAATTTAAACACAACCTAATCTATGGATATACTTAGGTTGGATATAAATATTATAATAGATATGAAAATAAACCAAAAAAAACCCTTAGGAGGTTAAATATTGTAGGTAAAGCTATGATTTTCATAAATATACATAGGGCTTAGGTTCACCAAATATTTAACCCTAAATTTTAGATTTTGAAGGACACAGTTAAGAATATAGAAATAGTTCAAGCACAAGGATGATTAACTAATCTATAGAAATTCAATTAATTTCAAACTTAGATAAATGAAGATTCTAAATTATAATATTGAGATAGATGTTAAAGTTATTGAAATAGAAAAGATAAATGATACTTAGCTAGGTTTATTATGCATGGTAATATCTATATTTAAAACAAGTATGAATTATGTAGGATCAGTTTTCTAGATTAGTGGTCATATTCTTAAAAATTATAGTTCTATATCCTTGGACACTACTAACATATTTGGACACTACTATCATTTATAGTGTTTGATTTTTTTTTTAGGTGTCTAGTATGGAATAATGACAAGATTTGGATGTGACTAACTTCATTATTTTGGGTTTTATATTATCTTTGTACTAATATATTTAGATCTAGGATATAGGTTTTCATTCTTCATTGATTGATCAAACCATAGTTATTCATCCTTATTCACCCTTGGAATGAATTTTATAAAAATGGGTTGGTAGTGTCATGGTGTTAAGATGACATCAAATACCCCTTTGTCAATGGGTACTGCTTACATATAGAATACTCTAAGGAGGGGATCAAATAAATGTAGTTATCCCTTATGTGTGGTAAAGTGAGTGTACAAGGGTGAAATATACCATATGAAGATTTATGAAGTGATCTTACTTATAACTTGACAAATAGCACTCATGGGTTGTTATTTGAATGTTTCAGACCTATAATATAATTAATCTTATGCTTGATATTGAAATAAAGATGAATAGGGTATAATTAACTTAGTTTTGAAATTTATTGATTTAGATTTATAGGTGTTTTCTTGGTATTTTCTATATGATGAATAATAAGGCTTAGACTTATATTTATACCATAGATTTTGAAAATATTTCATGGTAGAGCTCAATAAGATAAATAGACTTGTATTAATATTAATTATATTTTAATTTTTTTGTATAGTTCATGTAATTTGGGTCATCAAAATGATATGGATATAACTAAGAGATAATAGTTTAAGCACAATGATATGGAAACTGTGAGCCTCCCATTAGCAGGGAGGTATAGAACTAAAGGGTAGAGCCCTTATTTATATTTGTCAAATGTACAAGACTGAGATTTTATAAGTATTTAGTTTTAGTATCTACATTCCCCCTAAATTTAATTTAGTAATGTATAAAGTTGAAATTACTAATTTAAAGGAAATAAATGTGTACCTGGGTGTATATAACACACATTGCCTTTGCTTGAGCCCACATTGAGTGATTTCATGGTGTATGACCTATGACCAAGATTATGTTACAATATAAATCAATGTATATAATATAAAATTTTAAATATTTAAATGATTGAAAAGAAAGAGAGCACGGAAGGAATACATGTGTGTGTCGATGTAACCATGTTTCCTCTTGATGCTTTGATTTGGTAAACATACTTCCTTATGAAGAACTGGAGTTAGAAGAGGTTCTAAAATGAACATTGGATATTTTTAGAGGGAGATTGTAAGACATTATTACCCCAATCCATTACAAGGATAAGTTGTGACATGACCATTAAGATGATTATATATCAATCACAAAACTCAAGTGTGGATATATATATATATATATATATATATATATATATATATATATATATATATATATATATATAATCTGGTGAGACTGAGTGATTTAATCAACTCATCCTGTAAATCTAATTAGTTTGGATGGTTTAATCACTTCAACCTATAAATCTAGTGAGGATGAATGATTTAATCATTTTAACCTATAAAATGAACCAACTATCATAGCAAAAAAGGTTAAATAATAGTACATCTTGGTGTAATTAGTGCATCATGATGAGTAGTATAGCTAGTAAGAGTTATAAATTTTGGTGCAATAGAATAAAATATGAACCTATTATATTTATAATCCAGATTATATATGTCATAACTTTGAAAAAATTGTTTCAAATCTATGAAAAATTGGTGTAATGTATAAGATTATGACCGAAGTGTATATTTGAATGATGAAACTAAACTACAGATTGTGTAAGTGTGGAGGTCATATTTTTATAACATTACCCCACTAAAATATGGAAATATTGACAATTTATATAAGTGTGGAGGTCATGATTTATAACATTCCCCCACTAAAATATGGAAATACTAAGAATGTGTAAAAGTGAGGAGGTCATGTTTTTATGGCATGCTCCCACTGAAATCTAAAAAATATTAAAAATTGGAGGTCATGCATATATGAAATGCACCAACATATATCCCCCCCTCAATCATTTTGAGGTGATGGAACTATAATCTATAAGGTACCTGACCTCAAAAAGATAAGGTAGTTGTATAATCTATGTATGAATCATGTAGCATATAGATATAACATGTTAAAGTAGATATATAAATTAGGCTCATAGTATATGATCACATCAATTCTATATATGTATGATATATATCATGGAAATGTCTATAAAGTGATAATACGAACTCAAAAAATAGTCAAACACACATACAAGAGCACTTAATGTAATGAAAAAGAATGGTTCAAGGAGACATAATAAAAGGGGCATGTTCAAATGTCACACAATCAAAGGGAATGACAATTTAAATGTAAAACCAATATGAAATGAAATATTCAACTATACACATAATATAAAATAGCACAGGGGCCAATAGGAAAGGAACATATTTAAATGTTACACTAGTAAAAAATAACAAGTACTCTAATATATTCAAGGAAGTGATAATGGAATAAATGAATTATAATCAACCATTATAAGCATATTATACTAGTCCTTTCATATATGTGTTAAAAAAGTGTTATGTAACATAACATATCAAATACACTATGAAATATATGAACATGGATATAGATATTTGTAAGCGTTTACATATAAGCTCAAACATGATAATGTATAAATGATAAAAAAATATGGGACATGTATTAATCATGAATGAAAGAATCAAATTCCCCAAACGTACTATATGATGCAGGTAGAGGGGAGGTTCAACATCTTAAAATGTATAGATCATGTGTCTGGGTATGCCTATAATGCCAAGGAGCTAATAAAATTTGGGAACATTGAATATTTTTGAATTATTTGAATGTTTTTGTATTTTCTAGAATATTTGATTTTTATGTATTTTTTTTGGAATATTTGAAATTAAAAATATATCTTATGATCCCATCCAATGGATGCTCATAGGTATATCCAAATGTGTAATATGGTATATGAAATTGGTGGTACTACCAAGGATCATGCATAGGTGTCATCTAGATCTAGAGAATCTATGTGATTCTATGTATGTGTAATAGGGCTATGTGGTCATGAATAAACAATATAAGGATTAGGGTTTTATGTAAACCATGATTTTTTCCTATGTTTTTTATTTGGAATAGCTATAATTTTAGCATGTTTAGTTGTTCTAGGTCACTAAGTATGTTGTATATAAGTAGATGAATATTTTATGGAATCCACTATGTATCTCTAGTGCAAAGGCCTCTCAAATATGGGTTGCCTAGGAAAGGGGATTTACTTTTACTTACCCTTTCATACAAGATTAACCTTAGTATATTTTATAATTAGTTGTCTTGAAATAAACTTCTCTTATTCAAGTGGATGTTCATATGGAATTCATATAACTATGACTACTATATTAGTATGAATGTATTTAATACACACATGTACTATAGAATGTATTGCATGGATACAACTATGACTATCCTATTAGTATGAATGTATTTAATACACCCATGTACTATAAAACATATTTCATGGATTTATGTATCCAATGTCTTCCCAATAACATACCAAATACTCTTGTATATGGTATAACTAAAAATGTGGTAACTACATATGTTGGACCAACCTGTAAAGTTAAATCAATCTCACCAATAATGTTTTGTGATGTCCCATTGAATGATCTAACCTTTTTGTTTGAAAGGAATAGATCATCATGTGTATATCCCAAAAATGTAAGTAATGTCATATTACATACATTCTCACTATCACCATTATCAATAATAACACCTTGTATAGCTCTATGGTCAAGGTATGCTCTAATTAATAATAAATGAAGATCTAAGTCAACATTCACTATTTCCCTATCATCAAAAGTAATATAAGGTTTTTAGACCATAAGAGGTATCATGTATGTATAAGTGCCAAATATCCCATATAATTGGTTCCCATAATGTGATGGAGGAGGACATGCATTGTATGCCATTTTTACTTTTGGATCTTTCTTATAATGATCTTGCAAAGGATTGCTAAATATTTTTTGATTTTAATGATCATCAAGGTGTCAACCAAAATCCTTTGGGGGATCATCAGAGGTAATATTTTTATCATAAATTAGGTCTTGTGTCTTATGCGTCAATCTATAACATTTATTCATAGAATGCCTAGGGCTTTGGTGATATTCATAGTATATATTAGCACCGTATCATTTGGGTAGAGATCGACTCATATCAACTTGGATAGGAGGAGGGAGAGATATCAGATGACACTCCATAAGATATTAAAGTAAATAAGTTAGAGACTTAGGTAATAATGTAAATTGGCACTTAAGTACATGGGACAATATGATTCAATTAGGTTGTTATAACACTGCATTAACCATTTTGGTTGTTACCTTTTTATATTTTATAGGTTTGACCTTGTAATTTTGTTTGATATTAAAGTTAGTATTGGATGGAGTTGGTTTTTTAGATATATAATTAATTTTGTTTGAGGAAATAAGTTGCATTTCATAATCTCTAATGATATCACATAAGTCATCAAAATATTTGAACTTTTTGAAAATAATGGACTTGTGAAATAGGGAAAGTAATATTTGCTTGAAGAGTCTTGCATTTATTTATCTACCATTAGTTGTTTCCTTTTTAGATTCTATAGGTTTGACCTTGTATCTTGGTTTGATATGGAATTTGGCATTATATGTAGTTGGTGCATTTGATACATACTTAAGTTTATTCAAGGAAATCAGTTTCATTTCATGATCTTGAATGATATGGCATAAGTTATCAAAACATTTAAATTTTTATAAAATAATGGACTTATGCAATGGGGAAAGTAAGATTTGCTTGAAGATGTCTTTTAGTTCTTTTTTTCCATTAGATTTTTCATTTTTGTCAAACATTTTTTTATTACTTAAAATGTATTCATTGAAAGTTTCATGGGTTCCTTTTTTGATCTTTTAAATTTGAGCATATGATATCTTTTTAGTGATGTTGATAGAGAAAAGTGCTAGGAACTAATCAGATAAAGTTTTGAATGCTCTCATTGAATGGAGTGTTAAATAATAAAACCATTATGAATCATAGTATTTTAGGTTCCTTGGAAATAATTTGGTGAAAATTTTATTATTGGAGTCATAATCAAGGCATGTTGCATAGAAATATCAGAGATGTTGTATAGTTTACAAAAGATATTACACATTTTGATCACTAATATTTGAAGATTGAGAAGTCTATAAAGGGGATGGAATCATGATTTTAATGGATGTAGGTATTGAAACTGGTAATTGGGTTTATTTTTTAGTGGTTCCCATAGAATATGTAATAATAGTAGGATTTGTTTCAAGGAACAATGGTGTAAACACATAACTTATACCCCTATTAGATGTATGAAGTGAGGATGAGCTCAAGGGAAGATAAATATGAATATAGGGATGTCCCATAGATATAATATCATAATAAATATATTCCCCTAGTTTTTCATTTATGATTTTTATTATTCTAGTTTACAATATGGTTTTTAGGATCTTATCAAGATCTTCAGGGTTATGATTGATATGATCTCGAAACATAACAATAGCTTACACTTGATCATGAATCCCTATTTTATAAATAGGTTAGTATGTAGATTCTATTGAATGTATTTAACTAATGAGTCTAAATTTTATATATATATATATATATATATATATATACATATATATATATATACATATATATATATATGTATGTATGTATGTATGTATGTATGTATGTATGTATGTATATATCTATATGTATATATATATATATATATGTATATATATATATATATATATATTTGTTTAATTTAATAAATTGATAAGTTTAGTTTAAATTAAATATGGTGTATACTTTTGTCACTTATCCCATAGCTAACCTTGCATTAGCATGTTTTGATGGGATTTTCATGAATTGATTCTAATAATGGTGTGGTTAGTATGGATCTTATATTTAAAACATGTTGAGATGGATACTAGGGAAAATATATTTGGAGAGATGGCTAGATGACATAATTCACAAATGTGTAGAATAATAAGTAAAAATAATTGGGAAGACAATGAAATAATTTATTCAAGAACATATACATGGAGAAATTTATGAAATATTTTGGTGTGAATTATTTGGATTATTAGTTGCATGGCTATCTAGATTAGAGTATTACTATTTTCAATCAAGAAGGACAAAATTTATATTTTAGATGAAAGAAAAATTAGACAACCTACGAACATTAGATACTAACTATACTTGTGTAGTAGATCATTGGACCAAGACTAATATTAATGGTTACATCACATATTTTATTATATAAGGATACCTACATTTTAAAGCTACAAAGAACTTGTTTGTGAGATTAATTCAAGGGAATTTACTTTAGTGGCAACCTACTTTGATCAATATGTTGGTTATTGAAAATGCCATGGTACCTTCCCCTAAGAACATGGACAAGTCATTTCAAACATTATGGGGTTACATATGATGTAGGATTGAATGATATAGAGATGAATAGAGGAACTTGAACTTGAACCTATAATATAGAAGATAGAGAGAAGTAGAGTGAGAATAAAATTTTGGGATTGGAAAGAGAGTTGGGACAACAAAGAAATTGGAATAAATTAGATAATCCAAATTTAACTATGAATAGGAGTAAGAGTAAAATATAGGATGTAGAAGAGAGGGGAACCTAGAGAGTGTTTATGTAAGTTATATAAATTAGGTATTTTTGATATTCTGTAGAGAAATTAACGGAATGGAATAAGAAAGGAGAATAAAAAATTGGGATAAAGAGGATATGGAATAGAGCTAGAGAAAGAGGAAAGTATATTAGCATTAGAGTAGTTAGAAGATAGGGGTAGATTGTAGTTACAAGAAAGGATACTTTTGGAACTAGGGAATGAATATTATTTTAGAGTAAGTTATGCACAATCATATAAGTAACATAGGTTCATGATCAAAAATAGAATAATATGAAGACATACATCATTCATTTTAATAATAGACATCCCATGAGCCCATTTTATCATTAGATAAGAGAAAATAAAGTGTAGAGGATGAGACAGGTAGAAATAAGTTTTAATTGTTTATAGATAAATGGTAAATATATTATGATAACTAAGAAATTAATAGACAATAAGAAGTTATAATAGGTTGGATTCTCTTTCAAAACTAGTTTTAAGACACCCATAAGGACTAGTTTGAAAAACCCATAGTATTAGTTAGAAGTGTGCCAAGAATGGCATTAAATGCAAGAATGTTTATTTCCTTAACTCCATAACATGGGTCTTCTAAACCTGAACAATATTTATTAACCCATGACATGAAATGGTAGGTTAAAGGAGTAACCATTGAGGATGTGAATAAATGTAAACTCATAGGAGCCTTAACAAGCTGAGCTATGCAGTTAATTTTTAAAATGGATGTTAATTCCCTAAATATTCAATAAGTTAATGACCATTCAATAAAATAATTCAAGATGAATAAGTATTCAAGTTATTTAGGATCTTAAGGATATTCAAAAAATGAAGTGGAGAATCAGTATAGGAATATGATCATAGATTTTTAGATGTAATGAATAAGATCAATTTTATCATGTCAAAAAAAGATAAGATTGCTTGGTTTGTGGAAAGGCTATGCTCAAAGATTATATTTTCCATTACATAATCACAATTTTTGACTAAGTTTAATGCTTGAGAAAATATACTCCAACTAGAATATGTTGAGTATTATGGAGATGTTCCATCAACTACCTCTAAAATTGAGATGAAAATAGATGTTTTTCATAGGAAGATGGATGAGCTTCATGAGAAAAAAAGTTCAAGTTAGATCGATAGTGTATGGAATGTGATAAGTAATGAAACCATATGAATTATTTTCCTAAAATCAAGACTAAATTATGTGACATAAATAGAGTATTAGGACATGCAACATCAAAGTACCATTGACTACAACAACACATTCAAAAACCATAGAGCTTGTATTATAATTTTTGTAATTCAACTAATCATGATAAAAAGAGTTTCCATGCACTATAGGAACTAAAATAAGATATCACTAAGAATGTATTTGTAATCATGACACATCATATGCCTACTATGAGGTAGGGAATTCTAGGCCTAGAGGTGGAAATGGCTAGTGTGATATAAAGTGGTCCTATGTGGATGCATTCATCACCACAACATCAACCCCAAGGTCTATCTAGATAGATACCATCATATCCATAGTATCGGTATTAGTCCTCATAGAACACTATTATTCCTTAAACCCAATAATTAAATTGGACTCCGTCATCACCTCAATGGCATCATGGTAGATATGATACACAACAACAATAGGTAGGGGGATTTGAGGGGAAATAATTACATGGTTAGGCAATTTATAAAAACAAATGAAGATGTAGTGGAGGATATCATGGTGGATATTAGGGAGGTTAAAATTAAAAAATTAGAATTCTCATCAACCAATTCAGTTGTATATGTGTGGAAAATATAACCACTTTGCATGAAACTACTTGACTAATCCTCAAATAAAACTGTACTACATATATCACAAAGTTGAAAGACAACATAATAGTGAAGATTGTATAGTTTTATAAAATTATAGTAAATAAACATATACGTGAAATGTAAATGGGATAATTTCTCACCCTTGAGAGAATGCATTCATGTAAGTTGTCATAAGGAAACAACACATAGAGCAAGGATTTCCCCTTTAAAATTTCCAATGGATCAAAGAATTAGGAATTTTTAATAGGACAAATATCATGATATTTCAAGATAAAAATGCTTGATTTATCTATAACACTAGTCCTATAGAACATATAACAATATAATGCATCATAAGGTGGTGTTATAGTTATTGATGAACAAATGCATAGGTAGATTTTTTTTCATAATGTAACAAGGAGTAGTGACTGCATTAACAAATCTATTTAAACTTTTGATCACTCTAAGAAATGAATATATTTATCAAAATATTAAAAATATTCTACATAATCTACTTGAATGTGAATAACAAGGACAATAGCATACCATTAAGGTCATATGGTATGTAAAAACTAAAATACATGAGATGTTGTCTCTCAAATGGATATTAAACTTATAGGATATGAGGTACCTAATGTTATACTTAACATTGGAAACATGTGAAATATGATACTAAGATATACATATAAGGCTATGGTTGACCATCATTGAGCTATAGTCCTATTACTTTTAGTCTTGTAGATTATGAGAGAGTATAACCAATTGGACAACTAAGTAGAAATTAAGGTTGTTGACTTAAGCTTGAGAGGATATTTTGAGTTAATTGACTTGAAAACATACGATACCCATTATCCTAATTTGATTGGTAATAAGTGGGCTTACTATGATCAAATTATTATCAATATAGTGTAAAATAAATTGAAGGTACACTAATTATGATACATTTGAAAAAGTGTGAGAAATATCCATATAGTATCCTTAGAGAACGAAAGTCACCTTATGTTTATAAGGATAACAATTTCTTCAAGGTGAATGTAGGTAATAATTTTAGTAGGATTTTTTATCAGCTAATGAACTACATTATAGGTAATATAGAGTTGATTCTTTTACCACAACACCATAACACTTATCCAAGATGACATAATTGAGGATTCTATCAACTAGATTTGTGGTAAGAAAGAAGGATTTTCATAGGTAAAAGACAAATTAATTAGAGAAAATACATGTCTCATATAGACATGACTAGTGAATTGTGTTTTTTTGGGTTGGTATTTATACTGCAATGTATTTTAATAGATATATTTGTAGAGAATAATTTATAAGGATAGAGGTAAATTATACAAAGGTTATAAATTAGATTTGCATATGTGTTTGTGGTATATAATAGATAGCATTTAAAAATTTGTATTCAGTGGTTATAATAATATATATAAAAGAGAAGAGTTAGAGTAGGAAATATTATGTTATCTGCATTGTGCATGAAATATTTTAAATATAAGAACTACTTATTTTTTATTTATTTCTAAAGAATATAAACAATAACTAAACCTTGTGATACATTAGTTTCACTAAATTTAACCTACTTAACATAAACCCATCTGCAACCATTAAGTTCATATGTTATGTCAATATTTAGTGGTGTTGAGTGGACTTTAGTAAAATAATGTCCAAGGAGAAGTATCCCTTGGAGATTTTGAATCCTACATTAATATAAATATAAGAGTGGTTGGAATAATTACTAAAATAATTCACATATAAGTTAGAAGAATAGGTGAATCATTAACAAAATTTAAGGTAACATTCTTACAACCACATGAAGAATAATTTTAGGTCAATTTTATGTAATTATTGTGGCCTTCTATACTAAATCAATCCAAACATATGGAATGGTATTGAATTACTATTAAAATACATATTTAGTAGACTATGGAAAAACTTGACGCACTCAAACACCTTGATACATCATTAACTCAAGCTATTGATCAATTGTTTAAGAGAAATATTGATTAATTAATTATATTATGGGTTATCCAAGGTTATAAAATATTTTACACTAATAAATTTGAACTTTTTGAATGAGTACAATAATTATTTTGTTAGGAATAAACTAGAAATTGATGAAAAACAATTTCATAGAATCACAATAATAATATATATGAACAGAGATGCATAAAGAACAAAAATAAACATGCACAACAAGAAGACCATATTTAATGTGTTTCACCCAATGTGGGATACATCCACCAAGAAAAACTTGATAAAATTTTATTACAAGCCAAAAGAGTACAATCCTCTCTCAAATCTGTCTTTTCATAATTACAATGCACAAATATTATTTGGAGCTACACTCAATAAACCCTCTTGAATTTTGACCTAAATTCACACACTCTATTATACCTTCTCAAAACCTTGTTCTCATTATATATTACCTAATGAATATCCATCTATTCATAATACATAAACATAGCATTTTTACAAAATAATGGGTACCAAAACCATGGGCCAAGTCAACCCAAAATGGTTCCCCATTAAGGGGGTCCAGAAAATACATAAAGAGTGTATAGTACATTTTAAATGTATAGTATTTGAAGTACATTATAATTTATAAATATACTCCACAACACAATAATCTCTTAATTAGAGAATAATTTCCTCTGATAAGGCTTCTCAGCCCTTTACTATCAATTGTGAAGGCTAATCAAAATTGAAAATAGCTTCAGTTTCTCCCTTGTGACCACCTTGGCCATCATGTCTACAAGATTCTAAATGGTATGCATTTTCTCTAGCTTCAACTTCTCTTCCTCCAATGTTATCATGTGATGAAATGACACCTCAAATATATATGCTTCATCCTAGAGTGGAAAGTAGAGTTCTTTGTTAGATGTATAACACTCTAACTATCACTATATAGCTTCCCTTCCTCATGTTTATGCCCCAACTCTTCAAAAAACTAATATAAACAAATAATTTATTTGCTTGTCTTTGTGGTAGTAACATACTCAACCTCTATGGTTAACAAAGCCACAAGTTTTTGTAGTCATGAAATCTAGCTCACCATTGTGTCACCTATAGTAAATACATATCATGTTGTACTCCTCTTGTTGTTTAAATATCCAACCATATCCAAATCTACATAACCATGCAAAGTGATGTCCAATCCCTAATATCTTAAAATTTTCCCCATGGTCCTTCTTAAATACTAAATAATCTACTTCACTACCTTCTAGTGTTCTTCACCTGGATCAATCATGTACCTACTTACTACTCTCACTACATGGGCAATATCTAGCATAGTGCACACTAGGGAATACATCAAGCTACCAAAAATTGATGAGTGAGGTATATGTGACATCTAGATTCTCTCCTCCTCTATCTTGGGACACTACTCCTTTGATAACTTGAAATGACCTTCCAAAGGAGTCCCAACTAGTTTAACATCCTGCATACTAAACCTATCTAAGACCTTTTTATTGTACTCTTCTTGAGATAAATTTAGCTTTCATTCCTTCCTATCTTGAGTTATTCTCATACTAAGGATTTGTTTTTCTACTCCAAAATCCTTCATATAAAATGAATTAATAAGTTTTTCCTTGAGTACCTTTATTTCCTACATGTTCTTACCTATAACCAATATGTCATCCAAATATAGATAAAGGATAATGTAATCACCATCATCAAAGTTCTTGATATATACACAATGGTCTAAATGACACTTGGAGTATCCATAGTCTATCATAAAACTATAAAATTTCTTGTACCACTATCATGAAGTTTTTTTCAGGCCATACAAACTCATTTTCAGGTTACACACCATGTTCTTCATCCTTGTGACCTCATATCCCTACGACTACTCCATATACAAGCCCTCCTCCAAATCACCATGAAATAATGTAGTCTTCACATCTAGATGATATAATTTCAAGTATTTCTCTACCACTATCTTAAATATAATCCTAATAGAAGTCACCTTTACCACTTGGGAAAAAATTCATCGAAATCAATTCCCTTTTTCTATACAAACCCTTTTACCACCAAATGGGCCTTGTATCATTTATTTACTCCATCATCCTCTTTAATTACGTACACCTACTTGTTATACAATTCTCTCTTACCTTCAAGTGGGGTTACCAACTCCTAAGTCTGATTTTCCATGAGAAACTGATGCTCCTCATCCATTGCTTACTCCCACTTCTTCTTGACATATACCTGCATTACTTCTTAAAATCACTCTATCTCTCCATCTTTAGTGAGTAATAAATAATTAAGAGATGGATAAAAATGTTCAGGTTCCCTTCTTACGATATAGGACCTTCTCACCATAGGAGTTTGGGGTTATTATGGGTTAGGTGTCTCAACTAGTTTCTTGGACACTTTATCATCTACAATGTCCTCCAATACTATGTGCTCTTTTTTGGAATCCTCATTATGGTCCTAAAACTATTATTTATACATGAATTTTTCATTAAATACAACATCCCTAGGCCTACATATTTTCTTGTCTTTAAGACTCCAAACCCAAAAACCAAAGTCATCCTCACCATAACTAATAAAGGTGCATGTTTCAGACTTAGCCTTTAACTTGGTCCTATCATACTTATCAATAAGAATGAAGGCTTCAAAATAAAATATTATAATAAATGAATAATCAAACTTCTTACCAGACTAATTTTCCTCAAGTATACATCCATCCAAAGTAGATGAAGATCCTCTATTTATCAGATATATAACTATGTTTACTATTTCTACCCAAAACTAAAGAGGTAGTCTTACATGCAACCTCATGCTCCTAACACACTCCATAATATTCCTATTCATCATTTTTAACACTCCATTTTTTTATGGAGTTCTTGGAACTACCTCCATTTATAAATTCCATTCCTTGAAAAGTAATCAAAAAATTCATTGCTACAATATTCCCCACTATTTTTTGACCTGAGACATTTTAACTTGAGACTTATTTCATTCTCAACCAAGGCTTTCCATATTTTAAATGTATCAAACACATCAAATTTTCTCCTAATGTCATACACCTAAACTTTCCTAGTTACATCATCAATAAAAGTGACATAATAAGATGACCCATCAATAGAAGATACCTGAGCCGACCCCCATACATCTAAATCAACCACCTCTAACTTATTCTCCTTCCTCACAGGTCCAACATTGATAAACTTTACCCTTTTCTATTTTACATACACACAGTCTTCATAGAAATCTAAATCAAACCCTTTCAATTTGGGAAATCGACCCTTTAAATTTTTCATACCCTTTTAGCTCATGTGATCGAGCCTATTATAACACAAAGTTGCATTTGCATCCACAACAACTAAATTACAATAGTCAGCACTAATTGATAAATATAGGGTGCCAACCTTCTTACCTCTTACTACTAAAAGAGCACTCATTGTCACCTTCTAATTATCTACATTAAATGTCATAATACAACATTCACTACCTAGCTATCTTATGGATACCAAATTCTATCTCAACTTAGGTGCATCCCTGACATCCTTCAGTAACCAAGTGTTTCCATTTTGCATCTTGATCTAAACACTTCCTTTTCCTACTATGCTTGAAGGCTCATCATCACCAAGATAAACATGTCCAAAATCCCCTTGAACATAATTAATAAAATAATGCCTATATGGTGTAGCATGAAAAAAGCCCCTAAATCTAAAACCCAAGACTCAACAATATTGTCAATGGAGAGAATTAATTCATCTTGATAAACATTAAATATTTTCACATTCACCTCCTTAGTGTCTTCTTTATTTTTGTTCTTTCTCTAAAGAGACCAACAATCCTTCTTCGCGTGCCCAATTTTTCCATAGTGTTAGCATACCATCCTACCCCTTGATTTTGACCTTCTAGGACCATTTGAATTTCTACACTTTCCTTTTCTTCTAAAATTTTATCTCGCTCTACTCTCCACTACCAAAGCATCACCTAAATTAGAAGTCTCCCTAGAGTTTTTCTATCACATTCCTTGCTAAGTATTACTCCTATGACATCCTCAAAATTTAACTTGGCATTATTAGAGATTGAGTTGCTCACATGCATTACCAATCTATTCCAACTCTCTGGTAAGGAACACAAAATAAGTAAGACCCTAACTTCATCATCAAAATATTTTTTTATAAAATTTAACACACTCAAAACTATATTAAATTCATTTAGATGATCAATAACTAAAGAATTTTCAAACATATTCATATTGAATAACTTTTTCATTAAAAATATTCTATTAAAAATAGAGGATTTATCATATAACTTACCTAATGCATTCATGAAAACTTATGTGGTCTTCTCTTGTGATATATTAATTGTGACCAAAGATATAAGTCATAACCTGATGACCCCAAGTGCTTTCCTATCAAGTAGCTCCCAAGCCTCATCTATCATACTCAATGGTTGCTTTACTTTTCCTCCTAGTGGAGCATGGAGGTCCTTATAATAGAGGTAATCCTACATCTACATCTTCCATAGACCAAAGTTTTGTTCATTAAACTTTTCAACCTTTTATCTATGATCATCAGCCATCACTCCCACTTGAAATAATAACCCTTCTTACAATTTAACACTTCAACAAATACAACCTAAAACTCTAATACCAGTTGATGGGAATAAATTACAAATTAATGTGGAATAATTTTAAAGAATTATAATATTAATATATATATGAATAGAGATTCATAAGGAACAAAAATAAATATACACAACAAGAATACCATATTTAATGTGGTTTACCCAGTGTGGGGTACATCCACCAAGAAACACTTGCTCAGATTTTATTACAAGCCATAATAGTACAATCCTCTCTCAGATCTATCTTCTCATAATTACAATGCACCATTATTATTCAAAGTTGTGCTCAACGAACCCTCTTGAATTTTCACCTAAATTCACACACTCTATTCTACCTTTTTAAACCCTTGTTGTCAAAATATATTACCTAATAAATATCCATCTATTCATAATACATAAAGAGTTTACAATACATTTTAAACATACAATATTTTAAGTACATTGTAATTTAGAAATAAGCTATACAACACATCTTTTTAATAAAGTACCACTTCTCACCCAAAATGTGTTTGTGGAGATATGGATAGTAAGAGAAGGTAAACAATTTATTTATGGCCAAGCACCTAAGGGATGGAATGCAAAAAGAAGGGGGATCTTCAAAAGATGTGAATACTCAAAATATTTGGTATAAATGGTTGGTATGGGTTATATAACCTATAGTTTTTACGTAAGTATCAAGTAAAAATAAATTAATTTAGAAGATAAGAGATAGTAGCAAGACCATATATTAAAGATACGTAAGAGAAAATGGTGAATGAAGAGATGAAGAACTAGATGGAGAATGAGAGAATTCAATAAAAAATTATGAAATAAATCTAAAAAAAGGAAAGAGTTGAAATAATGATGATGAGAATAAATAAAATGACATATAAACATGATTTGGCCTTGACCAATAGAATTCCAAATACTAAAAATCTTGATATTATCCCTCTGTCAGAAATATACATGTATTCAAATTATAATAAGGCATAGACAAGAGAAGTAAAAATATGTAGAATATAATAAATTTTATATCATACACCAGTTAAATTGATGAATGATATGAGACAATGATTAATAGAGTTATCCACACTATTTAGAAAACCCAAAGTATTTGAAGCCATGGGTATGGAAGGCCAACCAGTTATGAGTAGTTTGGACCACATTAGATGAGGCCTAGAAGTTATTAGAAAAGTAAGTGATTAAATGAGGATTAAGATATTATATATTAATTACATAATTTAACCAAGGGAAGAGATATTATCCATATAGATCGTCTCAATATTAAGTGATAAGTAGGAAAATTTTATAGATAACATAGAAGAATAAATAAAATAAAATAAAAATAATAACTCATAGAATAAATGTGATTTGGAGATAGGAATTAATATTCATATCAAATAAATATCAAAAAATATAAGGAATAAGATACCTCCATAAAAAGAGGATTAGTTAGTGAAAATATGGTATAGAAAGTTCAATTATAGATAAAATATGAAGAAAAAGAGATCCAAAGTGATATGACTTCTCCAAACCCTAACCATGAGATACCCTAAGAGAAAATGAACCCTTTAGACCAATATTCATCCCTTGTTCCACTTCAAAATAGACATGTACATCCATCCATTCAAAATATATATATATATATATATATATATATATATATATATATATATATATATATTAGAGATAAGGTAAAAAAAATTATAAGAATCACAAGCAAGAGATTGATAACAGGAGAGAATTTGTAAGGAATCAAGTGGAAGTATTAGAAAGAAGATACTTTCAAGAATAATTACTAAGTGATAAAATTTTTAACCATTATTTGGTTAGACAATTGAAATATAATTAGTAGTACTAAAATATCACTATAGTAATAATTACCTCATGCAATCATATGAATAGTGGTAATAATCCTAGCAGTGTTACTCCTAAATCAACTTAGAGCATATAATAGGATAAATTTAACATTGATTTATAAAGACATGAAATATGTGGTAGAACATCTATTCATATTAGATTTATATTAGATGATTCACAACATTATTGATGAAAGGATAATGTTATTTGATTTTATTGGGACATTAAGAGATGATGCACTCAAGTGGTACATGAAGACTTACTCAGGCCATGCTATGACATGGGCTAAAGTCCAAAAAGCATTTAAGGGTGATTTTTGGTACCTAATATACCAATGGAGAGAATTAGAAAAATGAAGTAACTTATTTATAAAGATAATGAATATGTAAGAAGTTATGATCAATGGTTTAAATCCATAGTGTGAAAACTAGAGAAGTCTCTCAATGAAAAATAAAGGATAGAGTTGTTTATATCTAGATTAATTCCTTGTCTCCATGCAAACATGGATGGAAATATTTTCAATACATTTTTGGATACATTATAAATAGCATCAAGACTGGAACCATAATCCTAGATAAGATATATAGATACTTTGTTAAAATACAATGTGGAAAGATTACAATTTTAATTAGAACAAATAAGACTAAAACAAGAGATGCAAATGAAAGGGGATGATTTTGTGGTACTGTACAATAATTGTACACCACCACAGACAATAATTTGGTGTACCATTTTCTATGTAAAGGACCATTATAGGAAAAAATGTCCCCATAATGATGTGTAAAAATGATAGCATCAATAATATCAACACAAATATAGATAGGAATGACACCACCAATTTAGCAAGCCCTATATGGAAAAATAATTTACTACAGATTATTTAGAATCCATGATTAACATCTACAACATTTATTCCCAATGATGGAACTTTCACTCCCTAAAAATTAGATTATGCATTACACAAACTATGGATCATTTAATCACTATAATCATTGTTGTCCTACTATAGATGCACTTGTGGATGTACAAGACATTATTTTTAAAAGAGCAACAATAGTATAATAAATTCCACCACCATAGATACCCATAACCAATGTAAGCATACCTTAGCCTAACCAAACATAACAAACCCAACCTAAAATTCAAAATATCCAACCTTAGTATTATAATAATAACCAAAGAGGATACATAGGAGGTGGTTAGGGTGGTTATATAAGAGGATACCATAGAAGGGGAAATTACTAAGGCAACATAGGATATACTTAGAATTATAATTAGGGGTATAATCAAGAAATACCCCTCTAATAAGTTATAAGTGAGAAAATATTGGATGTATTTCTAGGAACTATGATGAAGATCCAAAGATAGAGGTTATATTTTACCACAAAAAGGAACCCATGATTCATTTTCCTATAAAAAATCAACATAATTTTACAAAAATGGTGGCACCAAAATTAAGGAATTTGTAGAATACCAACCCATAAAAGGGGTTAAACACTTAAACAAAATATCAAAGGGATAGGATAATAAATGATGGTGTTATTAAATTCATTATGGAAAATAGTAAGAGAAAATAATAAATAAAAAGGGTAGTTCATCTCAGAGTGTAACCATGACTAAATAGATTAGACAATGTCAAGAAACTATAAAGGGTCAAAAAAAGAGACCACAAAAGATGGATCTCCACATTATGCAAGATAACTTAAAACCATGAGTAGAAATAACCATTAGAAGTGGCATGAAGATAGGTGAAGGAAAAGAAGTGTACATTGATTCTACTATAGACTCTGACTCATATTTATAAGGGGATAAACCTAGTATCAATGAACATGACAGAATTGTTGAAAAAAGTAAAAAACATAATCACTAAAAAATAAGATAAAGATCAAACTCACTTTGATGAAGATGAGATTGGAGATTTAAAAATAATAATGAAACTAGCTGAGAATCAAGACCTACTAACCAAACTTACTCAATTTCATAAGTATTGGAATAAATAATAAAGAGAACATCATGTACAGTAGGCAATGAAAACTAAAAATAGCAAGCCAAAGAAAAAAATCCAAAACAATATAAAAATGGAAAATAATGGCCATTCTTCTAAACATTAAAATAAATGGCCAAGAAAATCAATAAAACACTATTAGAACTTGGAAAAGACATAAATGTATTACCATGGACCATATGGGAATTGTTAGGGAAATTGCAATTACATATGAAAGCATATGATATTTTCATGGTTGATGGTACCCCATGGTCACCCATTGACACTCTACATAATGTTGAAGTTGATTTTATCATAATAAAGAAGAGGGTAGACTTTGAGGTAATTGATATATATAGTATTGGCTATCTCACTATGTTAAATCTATAATGGTTTATGGATCGTAATGGCTTACTAAACTTGAAATAAGAAGAAATCACATTTGAGAAACAAGGTTTAGTAGTTCATTTTCCATTTAAGTTAGGAATGGTAGTATCATGGTTAGAGGAACTATGGCTATAATAGGATGACACTAAATTTGATAATTTAGTTGATGTGTATACACTAAAAAATATTATAAAAATAGAAGATGACCTAGAACCTATTGAGGACAGAGAGTTGATAGTCAAAGAAGAAGAAGAAACACCTTCAGAAGATGAAATTAAGGCCTTCATATATGGTGAGCCAAAAATCACAATATGGAAAGTGTGTTATTTAATAAAAAATAACCCACAAAGAGAAAATTACCACCACACTAAAATATCCATTAAAATATAAAAAGAGAGCTCACTACATAGAATGGACTTCACATAATAAACTACCTAAGTTTATCAACATATGACTCATTGATGAATATTTACAATAGATGATGAGATTTTTTCCACAAGAAGAAATAAGGATGAAATTATTTTATGATACACTCACCATTATTGTCACAATATGGTGGCACACCCACAAAACAACCATCCATACTTGGAAAAACTTTTATGTACTACTCAAAACATAGTTTATACAGTCAAAAATTTACTTCCTAAAAATAAGACATTACACAGTGGACACTAACCCATGGAGGCATATTCAAACATGTGAAAAAGTGTGGAAGACAAGAGGAGAAATTGATAAACACCTTTGGGCATAGTTATTATTTTAGGCATTAGACACAATTAACAAGACATGGCACTTATATCAAGAAATGTATAAGGGAACTAGTACATGGATAGATTTGAAAATGGATTTATTTAGAAATTTAAACTTCTAAGACTTGAATGCAAGAGTCTATAGGGCATTAAGAAGATTAAAAATTATTTATGTAAGACTCAGTGCCTAAACAACATTTTTCCAAATTAAAAATGGAGGAAACATTGTTAGGACACACATATGATTGGGATAAAATTGGGTCAATTGTGTGAGAATCACAAGAAACTACAAAAAAAATGTCCAGATAAATAAGCCTACATAAAGGGCCTATTGTTGAATGATTAAAAAGTAGGAAGAAGATGAGGAATAAAAACTAAAAATATAAAAAAATGATGTTTCATAAGGAGAAAGGAGACTTCTTGACACTGAGGATGATAAGAGACAATATTTATACCAAATGCTTAAGATTATGGAAGAAAATATTGTTGTAAAAGGAAATCTAAAAATAGCAAAAGTAGGAAACTATTGGAAAAAATAAGTGAAGAAGATTTTAGAAATATTGAGAAGTTTGAAAAATTATTACCAAGGACATCTACTAAATTTAATGGAATTAAGGAAGACATGGGTACCATGAAGATTTAATTGAAAGAAGACATCAAACCACTACGAAAATGACCATATTGACTAAATATGAATGTAAAAGCAAAGGTTAAAGATGAGTTGGATAAAATGATAGCTGGTGATATTATAATGTCTATAGAATATACTAAATAGATACGTCATATGGTAATATAAAATAGGAAAATTAGATAAATTCACATCTATGTTTACTATAGGGAACTCAATAAGGCTTGTCTACATGACCCATTCTCAACACCATTCACTGAACAGATATTAGAAAGTGGTGTGGACAAAGAAATATATTCCTTAACCAATGGATTCTTAGGATACCATCAGTTTAGGATAGTGCCAAAGGATAGACCAAAAACCACATTTTCCACAGATTGGGGATCCTTCATGTGGATAATGATGCCATTTAGACTAAAAAATGAACTAGTTGTATTCAGTCACATAATGATAAATGTGTTCTAAGATTTTTTACATGATTTTTTGGAAAAATATTTGGATGATTATTTATGGGTTGATCAAATACCATGTGCAAGCGCTACAAACGATGATACATAAATGTAGACAATTGAACACTTCTTAAAACTTTAAGAAATGCATCTTTTCTGCTCCTTTTATAACTATATTGGGTCATATAATATGTCCAAAAGGATTGATGGTAGATATACTTAAAACTACCATAATCATCAACCTAACACCACCCAAAACACCAAATGAGGTTATAAAAATATTGGAGTATACCAGATATCACCAGAGGGTCATAATAAACTATGCAAATATAAGTGTACCCATCAAAGAATTCTTGAAAAAGTGGCATAAGCAACCACTAAAATGGTCTAAACAATCCAAGAGTCATTTGGTACACTAAATAAAAATATTTTAGACACTCGTTTTAGTATTCCTAAATTAGAAGAGTACTTTCCATGTCCATTTGGATGCCTCAAGAATTGTAATAGGATCTATGCCAGTATAATCACAAGGAAATATAGACCACCCTTCTAATTTTTTAGTAGGAAATTGGCAAGGGTAGAATAAAATTATTCCATCACAAAGAGGGAAGCACTAGCAATGGTCTATGTGATACATAAATTTAGACATTACATGCTAGTGACCTCATTCACATTCTTCATAGACCATGAACCAGTTAAATTATTAATAAATAAGCCCATAATATAAGAAAGAATCTATTGTTGGTTCATTTTGTTCCAAGAGTTTGATTTTGAAATTATAGTGAACCTAGGAAAAGATAATAATAGACCTGACTATTTATCAAGAATAACCATGGGGGGGATATACGACTGATTTAAGATGAGTTTCCTAGATCTCACCTCTTTTTTGTAGAATCAATACCCAAAGACATGGAAGTTATTGCATAATTTTTATCTACCAGAGAGTTTATAGAGGAATATAGTACTTTAAAAAGAAAATAATAATGACTCAACTATTTTCTTTCACATTGATTAAAGGGGAATTGTATAAAAATGTAAGAGATGAGGGGTTACAAATGGTAGCATTATTACATGAGTGGTAAAATATTATAAGAGAATTGCATGATGGAGTTTCAAGAGGACACAACTTTGGAGAATCAATGGAGAAGAAAATAATTCTATTAGGCCTATGGTATCCATCACTATTGAAAGATGCACATAGACATTGAAAAATTTGTGGTATCTATCAAAGCATGGGTAATCCAAACACTAGGATGAGATGCCTCTCTACCCATTCTGGTGATATCCTCATTTGATAAAAGAGAAATTGACTTTATAGGACCAATTAAACCTATGTCAAGGAAAAGTAATGCCAACTTCATCATCATTGGAATAGAATATCTCATAATATGAGTAAAATCTAGTCCAAAAAAATATTATACCATTAAAACTAATGCAATTTTTTTATGAAAACATAATCACAAGGTTTGGATACCCTTTGAGCATAAAAAGCGATAAAAAAACACTTCATAAATAACATAATTGTATAATTATTGAGACATTTCATAATCCAACATCATAGACTCCTTACCATCTACAAGAAAATGGCAGCATTAAAGCTTTCAATAAAGTATTGGAGAAATTAATCACAAAATTATTTAATATAGAGATAGAGAATTGGAATATAAATATACCAGCAGTCTTATGGTCTTATCGTACTACCTAAAAATGGATAACTAAATATTGATCCTTTCAATTAGTTTATGGACTAGAAAAGGTGATGCTAATAGAGTACACATTGCCAAGTTTGAGACTTGTGATAATATTTTAGATGAATGATAAATATTATATTTAAGAGAGGTTGTCAAAATAATAAAAACTAGATGAAAAATAGTTTCTAGTAGCATATAACCAAATACAAGAAAGGAGACACAAAAAACATGACATGATAGACAAATAAAAATAAACGAATTTAATATTAGCTATAAAATTTTAATCTAAGAAAAAAAATATAGAATGATGGGCAAGATAAAAATAATATGGCTTGGTCCCTACATAGTTTAAAATAAATTGATTTTAGGTGCAATAAAGCTGCAAATGCTAAAAGGAAATCGTAGGCAAGGGTTTATAAATTGATATCGATCAAAACCCTATGCCATAGAGAAATGTGATTCAAGGAGATAAAACCAATGATAACAAAACATATGAGGTGACATTGTCCTCCTATATGGGTGAAGTTTAGGTATATGGTATTGCGACACCCTATACTATATGATCAAGTTTTTGGTTGTAGATCATGTCACCTCCCCACTAGGTTGGCATTATCCTCGTAGATGAGGAAATGGAATAAAGTTACCATGGTTCCCCAGAAATAGTATCTCAATAATTAGTTTTTTGATGCTACCAAATATCTTAGTGGGACATTTAGCTTGATTACTAAATAGGAAGATAGTGGAAAAACACAAAAACATGTTCCCACAAAATTAAATGAAGGAGAGGTAGATCTCAATAGAGAGGATACTTAGTATATCAGGATAAAATATGAGAATATGGTAATAAATTATAAACAATGGTAAGATACTGAATAAAAATATTAAGGAAAGTTGTCATATTTTATTTTGTGGAATGATGAATTAGGGATGCAAAAACATGATTATATGGTTGATATTAATATATGGTAGTACGAGAGATTAGGATTTTAGAATCATAACTATGAAGAAAAGTCACCACAAATCCATACTATAAACTATAAGAAAGATATATTAGTTATAGAAACAAAGATATAGAAATATAAGAAAAGGAAAATTTTTAATGGTGGTACTAAATTTACCATAGTGTTAAGTGAAAACCATCATAAAAAAATCAAAATAGTTATAATTTACCTATGTATAAAAATATTATGAACACCAAAGAATGGTGTATCAAGGGAAAATAACATACAAAGAGAGGGAAAATAGGGAAAATCAAAATACTAAATTTGGTGTTACAAAATAAGACATAATGGTAAGACAAAAGGTTATTATAGAAATAGTTAAACCCAAATTAGTCTTTGCAACTATGTAATTTATAAAACATGATAATACATGCCTACAAAAGAAACAAAAAGCCAAGGTAATAAAATAGGGTAAACATAGGCTAATATTAGTTGAATTTATCCTCTGTATAATGAAAAATTAAGTAAATCAATCCATTGTGAACTACAATTAATTAAAAAAATAAATGGAAGGAACTATGAAATGGGAGACAATTATCAAAATTGAAACAAAGAGATAAGACCAAATAAATGTCTGATAAGACATGTTATCAAATGTAAAAATAAGTGAGATCAAGGAATGGTCATAGATAATAAATATTATTTAATGCATTAAAATAGTTAATCATGATTAAAAAATGGATCAAAGAACCTATAAGTCAAGGGTTTGGTTAAACAAATAAATTACAAAATCATTTGAGTACCAAGACTCTACATAAATTTTGTGCCAAAGCTTCATACCCTATTATCAACTATTGTTTTAGTACAATGATGGAGATTCCTTAGGTAGTCATGACTAACAAATTAAGTAACACACATATAAAAATCATTCACTCAATTTTTATAAACTAGACTCATTGGACACCTTCTCCATGACTTATAATAGTGTACTATAATAGTTCCCACGATTTTGTTACACTTAGGTATATTGAGGTAATTATTGGTACCTATCAACACTTAGAGTTATCATGAGGATGAGACAAAGAGCTAAAATCCAAGTAAATTTTGGTAGGATTCTCTATCAGCTAAGGAACTATACCGTAAGTACTATAGAGTTGATTCTATTACCATAGCAACATAACACTTATCTAGGTAACATAATAGAGGATTTTATTGATTGAATCTATAATAAGAAAGAAGGCTTTGTAGAAATAAAAGATTATTTGATTAGAGAAAATATATGTCTCACATAGAAATGAGTATTGAGTTGTGTTTTTTTGGATCAGTATTTATACTTCTACATATTGTAATAGATAGATAGAGAATAATATATAAGGATAGAGATAGATTATATAGAGATTATAAGTTAGATTAACATGTGTATTTTTGGTGTGTAATAGAGAGCATATAAAAATTTCTATTTGATATATATATATATATATATATAATAGAAGATTTAGAGTAGGAAATATTATGTTATGTGTATTGTGCATGCATTACTTTAAATATAAACACTACTTTTTAAGTGAATGCTAAAGAATATAACTAATAACTAACCCTTGTTATATATTATTTTTAATAAACTTAACCTAATTAACATAAAAACTCTATAGCCAACAACTTCTAATTTTTGTCGACAAATAAATTGAATGCTTCATGAGTTGTTAAATGCCAATTATTTAATCCTCAACCATAACATCAAATACAATCACAACTAGTTGAATATTTTGTGTATGGACTAGTTATAACAAAGTCACCAACACATCAATTTTTTATTCAAAAATGTAGGTCACCCTATATGTGATTTCCAACTAGGTCTAAGTTACACATTTTATATAATATCAGTACGATGGTTATGGATTACATAGAGCCTACTCTAAAAGGTGCCTTACCTTGGGAAACAACAAATTTGGTAAGTGGTGACTCAAATAAACATGTTAAAATGGGTTAGGGGATATCATGAGGTGTGACTTTTGTGAATGGTTTTTACCACTAAATACCAACTACCATAATACTTTAAAACTAAGAATCTTAATATCTTCATTTTTTGAGTATAACATCATGTACTTAATATGGATTAAAGATTAAGTGAACTTAATTATACATTAAAGGGAACTATTGTGGACCAGTGGATTGTTCATAGGAAAATTCAATTATCATAAGATGAGGTGTGAAAATTGATGTAAGCACATTTTTAGATACCAATTATTGTTAGGGTGGATTTATTGTTATTTAAATAAGGAAGTGTCTAGAGTTTCATATACACAAGTGTGTAGACATATGGTCTTTGCAGGATGTTGAACCTAAGTATTAGGTGTATGTTTTTAGATACACTATGGCACCACTCATAACTATTTTGTGGATGTATTAAGAGAGAAGGAGAGAAAATAAGTATTGGGAAAATTTTCAACAAGAATTTATCAAACAAGATAAAAATAATGTAATACATAGTTATTTACAAAAATTAAAAATGTTTCTATGTCATGGGTAAGTATAAAATATGAGTGTTGTGATAGACTCATCATCACAATAAAAATAAGATTGAAATTTGAATGAAACAATAAAGAATTATAATTTATTAAAAATAAGGAATAGTTTCTTATACAACCTTGTAATAGGATTGAAATTGAGTTGATAGGGTCTAGCCATCGCAATGAGGATCTAGACTTGAATGGCTTTTTCAAATGAGAACAAGAAGTTAAACCATCATAATATCAAATCATAGAATAAACTAAAGAAGAAAAATTATGAAATTTTAATATTTTAGAATAAGGATAAATAAATCTACAAGAATCCATTTCTAGTGAATCCAATAGGATATATTAGAAGCCACTAAAGAAAATTGTTAAGAATATCAGAACAGAGTTTGAGCCAAATTTTATGACTTTGGGAGATTACTAGACTTAGAATGAATTTTTAAAAGGTTGTATATATTAAGGGATTATTAAGATGTTTTTCCCACTAAATTCATAGAGGTGAAAGGTGTAGATCCATCATTGGGGGAGATACACATTGAATGCAAATAGTGTGCAAGACCTATCAAGAAACACCCATATATATTGAATCCCAACATGAAGCTAAAAGTGAAGGCTGAGCTAATCACATGTAGGAAGTAGGTATCATTTATGTAATCAAAAATATGGATAGGGTTATTATGATGGTTTTTCAACCTAAAACATTAGGAAATATCAAGGTATGTGGGGATTATTGTGTATTGAATGATGCTTGCATCAATGACCCATTTTCTATACCTTTCATTGATGAGGTTATAGAATTAGTTACAAGTCATGAAGTATATTCCTTCATGAATGGATTCAGTGGTTATCATAAAATTCCCATTGTAGATCAAGATCAAGCCAAAACAACATTCACAACTGAATGGGTTTATTTTACATATAAGGTAATGTTGTTTGGTCTAAATAATGCTCTAACTATATTTTCTAGGGTTTTAGTGATTACTTTCAAGGACTTTATTCATGATTTTATAGAATTTTATTTATATGATTGGGTTGTATTTTATTTACTCAAAGACAACTTGTTTATAATATGGATAATGTTATGACATTACAGATCCTTATGAATTGTGTTAAATTTTAAAAAATGATTATTTTTCAAAACATTAATTATTTTTTATGCCATGTAGTCTATAGTGAAGGAATTTTGGTTAATCAAGCCAAAATCATAGTCATAGTGGGTATGCCACCTTCAAAAAAATTTATGGAAGTGTGAGCATTTTTGGGTTATACAGGGTACTATAGAAATTTTATCAAATGTTACACAACTATCTTTGTGCCCTTAGGGAAATTTATGCATAAGGATATGAGGTTAAAATGGACACAAGAGTGCCAATCAATTTTTTTTGAGCTAAATCAAAGGTTCATTATAACTCCCATACTGATCTTTCTCAACCGGATCAATCCATTTCATGTTCACATATATACTTTAGGTATTATGGTGGGAGATATGTTAGTGCAACTAGGAATTGGTGGATTGGACCATCCTATCCATTTCACAAGTAGAAAAATGTCAGCTATAAAAAAAATATACTATGACAAAATGGGAAGTGTTGGTAATGCTTTTCACACTATATAAATATAAACATTATCTTCTAGTAACACCTTTTGATTTTTTTTACTAATATCAGGCCTTGTAAAAATTGGTTAGCAAACCTATATTGGGTGGAAAGATCTTTAGTTGGTTAATGTTATTTCAGGAATTTAAGTTCAAGATCAATGTTAAACCTAGATGAAAAAATTTGGAACTTGACCACTTAAGCATGATACAAAAATGGAGAGTTGAAAAATGAATCACTAGATGCACATCTCTTCAAAATCTCTATGATTCCTAAAAACATGGATGATATAGCCAACTTTATAGAATAAGGAATATTTTTGGCACACTATGTTTAACACGACAAAAAGTAACTAATTACATGAGTTATTCCTTATACCATCATAAATTTATTTTTGTATACTATGGGAAAAGATGATGTGTTTCATAGAGTGTCTTTAGATAATAGAAAAACTTAACTACTTGAAGAGGCACATCAAATAATCGTAGGAGGGCATTTCATAGGTGAATCTATTGTAAGAAATGTATTGCAAAGTGTACTATGGTGGTATTATTAACAAAATTTTCACCCTTTAGGAAGGTTTTCAATCCTCCTCACTTAAATTATAGAATGGGTAATCTTCAAATGTTTTGGGTGACCTTATAGGTAAAGAAAACCTCTAGATAAGGCTAGCTCCCTTGATGCATCACTTAGAATCACAACTAAATATATTATTTTCAATGAAAAGGTGTAGAAAAAACTAAAAATAACCTAACTAAAGAGGTCATTCAACAAATTTTTTGACCACTAAAACACATTTGCAAATGCCCAATGAAAAATAGCTGACCTATTCAAACACTAATCTATTCCTCTTACATTAGTATTTCAATATAAATGTGGTTGATGATGATTAGGCTAGGAGGGATGATTTTCAAGAGGTCTAAAAGACACTAATGAATATTTCCCCACTTACCTTTCACAATAATACTTAAACACTCCATATAAAATACAAGAATGAGTTTAAACTACATATAGGTGAGACAAAATGTCAAGGATAACTTAATTAACACTAGAAAAGATCAATCATTCATGCATAAACACTATAATATAAGGTAAAATTAGCTTGTATATTTCTTCAATGTCTTACTAAAAGATTATGGATTCACCAAACTCAAATTGAGGATCCATTACAATGGCAAAATTAGGCGTACATATAGGAGAAAGAAGAAGAAGAAGACGAGAGAGAGAGAGAGAGAGAGAGAGAGAGAGAGAGAGAGAGAGAGAGAGAGAGAGAGAGAGAGAGAGAGAGAGAGAGAGAGAGAGAGAGAGAGAGAGAGAGAGAGAGAGAGAGAGAGAGAGAGAGAGAATCCCATGACAATTGTAATCTCATGATGAAGTAGGTTACAAACAAGAAAGCCTACCAAGAAAAATTCTTGAACTCCACATTCAACATGTGTGCACTTTCTTTTATGATGATTTGATCAATGTGGCATAGGAGTTATGGTTGGATTGATGATTATTAATTTATATCTTAAAATTGGACTTTAGGAGTGATTAGGGAGTGAAAAATCATACTATTTAGATATAAATATTTATCTCTATCTTGGACACTTTTTTAATACCTATAACCAATCATCTTGACACTTTTGTTTTATACTTTCCTTCACAACTCTCACAGTTTCTCTCTAGGGAGACTTATTCCTTGTATCCCTAAATTGACACAAAGCTCCAGGTTTGAAATATATTCAAGGATTATAAGAAAATTAAAGGTATATTTTATTACCCTTTATCCCATTTTGGCTTCACCCATAATTTTAGTACTTAACTCATAGTGTACAGCAACTAACCCAACACCCATCTTTCCCAATTAGGCTTAAATCAAATCTAAAGCACTAGAGACAATAAAAGAATATATAGTAATAATAATAAATAACCTAAAAAATATTGTAGGTAAAATTAAATAAGGTCAGATGGAAAATTTTTATGTAGTTTCAAGGGTTGTAAGTCAAGTTATACAAATGCAAGTTTTAAGCCCTAGATTGGTTTTAGCATAGGCCCAAGGAGGTTAGGAACAAATAAAAAGTCATGGGATAAATTTTAGGACAATTAAAACATTTATGAGACATATATTAGGTATTCCCCAAATCTTATCAACCTGTTTGAGAGTCATTTATCTTTGAACAACCTTTATACCTCTCTAACATGACAAGTTTTTTAGAATTTTATGTGCATTGAGGGCAGTCAAGTGGGTTGTAGGTGTCCTTTGTCATTTTTATAAAATTGAATACATCCTAAAAATTATAAATTATATCTCATGGATCCAAAATTAATATAATATCCATTAAAACCACAATCCCAATGATCTTATTTCATATTCTCTTGAATTATTGAAAATAGGGTTACAAAAGGAGTTTTTTAGCAGGGTTGTTTAACTTTTTTGGGTTTGATTATTTTTAAAGTATAATAAATGTATTTAATTTTATTTATTACAATTTCATAACCTATAAATAAATTATTAAAATATATTGAAGGATATCACACTTAATTTTTTCTTCAAGCCATCATATGCTGTGCAAAGTTTGCCTCTCTTTCTTGAGAATGTGGACCTACATGTCTATATACCTGTAGGTCTACATTAATCTTAATTTAATCCTTTGATGGAATTTTATTATTTTTATAATAATTTTTATATTTTAATTTATATTTTATACTAGTTTTAAATATCCAAAACCTTCTTAAAGTCTCTCAAATGCCTCCAAACACATAATTTTACTTGCAAACATTAGGTTGATGTACTTAGGTCTATGTCTTGCAAGTGCACCTCAAGGTTGATATTAGGATGTTGGTATATTTATGGATAATATTATAATATTATTTTATCTCTATAATCAAGTATATATCACTTTTAATACCACTCAAAACCTCAATGATGTTTGCTCATGCAACTATCTCCCTTATCTTTGAAGGTTGTAGGTTCACATTATGGCATGTGCATGCACTAAAAGTATACTTTAGAGTATTTTATGAGTTTTAGGAGTGACTTTTTATTCATTATAGTTAAAAATTACCATTATTTATTATTTTATAGGCTTATTACCTTCTTGTTACACTTGAAACCTTGTAAGATAGTTCAAACTAATATTTCTAATGAGCTACCAACTATAATCTTCTACTAAAGGTGTTCATAGAGTGAGTTCATAAACCTTTAAGATACTTATTAAGGTTATATATGTCACTAATATCAATAATAAACCAATTTTAATATTTATTTATTAAGGAAAAAAACTTTGAAGCAACATTACTCCCTTTAGATTCAATGGGCCTAAAACCTCCTACAACAAGGTCTAGATCAAAACACCATTTGGATGGATTGGATCACTTTTTTGGTGTATTAACCACTCCTAAAAAATTAATATGGACTAAAAATAAACTTAGGTATCAAATATTCATTACAACACCATGGATCTTCTTTTTTTATGCATATTTTGATAACCACTTACAATTAATTTTATGCACAGTTAACATGCCTTGTTAATCTCTTAACATCTGACCCTATTGATGCTTGTAACATATTTAAGGAAGACATATGAGAATTGGTGGAGATGATTAAAAAAATTTAATTCCAAACAAAACTTATTCCATGCTCAATGACATCATAGCTTCAAAAACCATGCCTATCACCTTCAAGAACAATAAACATAACACTTTGTCATATCGGATGATCACACATGCCAAATGATGGTAGAAGATGATGTGAAAGGAATATTTAGACCCTTTATGATATAAAACAACCGTTCATTTAAATTCATGAACCTAAAAACTCACTAAGACAAGAAAAACCTTTCTTATGGGGTTCTAGGAGGGCCTTGGGTTGCTTATTTTGTTAACAATTGTTTATAAATCATAGCCCTTCAAACCAAAAAATAATGCCTATGATTACAATTTCATAAGTTCCCCTATACATACCCAAGAGCAATATATCCAACGCTCTTTCCTCTTCATGAACTAAGCACTTGAAAATGGCCTTCACTAGCTTGTAAGGATCTCGATGGAGGAAATAAAACACATTTTATCTTATTTAGACATTAAAAAGATATTAAAATCCTAATTTGACACTAAAAATATTAAAATAACCTGACATCATTCATTTTTGACCTAAACTGACCGTTTCCACATTAAAAGGTTATTTTATAAGCCCTTAGCAACTATATTTCTACATTATATTTCACTATCTTAATCTTTGGAGGGTCCCACCACTTATTTCATGTTGAAACTAACCTGGATGAACACGTGTAAGGATTAAAATACCTTTAAATATCTTGGAAAATTTTTAGAGGCCTCAAAATTCACTTGATCCTTATAATTTACAAAGATAACCATTACCTTAATTTCTCCAAAACTACCTTAACCTTTGTTAAACATGAAATAACAATGTTTCCATCTTACCATGTCTTTCTCTAGAATATAATATTAAACATAGTACATCATGTCACCTTGGAAGGTAAATACACCAATACTTCACCATGGATCAACATATCTTAACCTTTGCAAAGTAACCTTAAACTTTGCTAAGATACCTTAACTTTTCTAAACACCTAAACAAGACCTTCATGGAGGGGATTGATGACAAGAATAGGGGTATTGATACACTCTTATAAACCTTGAAATGGACACTAAGATGACCAAGTACTTGACAAGACACTTTTTATGACAAATTCTAACCAATATACCAAGATCAAAACTATTAAAAGGCTACCAACAAGGTTGGGCAAGTCTAGAAGAAAAGTTTTAAATTGTCCAACCTATGGTAGCCAATTTTGGCTAATAGGTGGTTTAATTTTTTCCAAGATACACATCAAGTCACCAACCACTATGATATTTTCTAAATGATGGGAAAACCTAATCAAAGATATGAGATTCCTTTGAACTCAATGTTAGTAGAACAACCTTTTGAACAATGGGGTATTGATTTTGTGAGGCCTATCAATCTACTGAGCAAGTGTAGTCATGAAAGTTATATTATCACCATGATAAATTAATTTACAAAATAATTTGAAGCTACTGTGACACCAATTTGTAGTTCCAAGAATTTAGCCAAGTTTTTTATGAAACATCATTACAAAGTTTGGGTGTCCAATCAAATTGGTCAGAAATAGGGGAAAACACTTCCTAAATAATATAATCAATACTCTCATAGAAGAATTTATGATATCAAACCATAATTTTTTCATATCATCCACATTAAAGTGGAAAAAACTAAGGCTTTAAATAAAATATTGGGAAAAATGTTAACAAAGATATGTAATGTACAATGGGATGATTGGGAGGATAGAAATACTATGATTCTCTTGGAATACAAAATAAACTAAAAATGTGTGATAGGCTTTACCCCATTTCAGTTGGTCTATGGATTTGAGGTAGTAATTCTCATGGAATATATATTTCCTAGTTAATGTATTGATATGATAATAAGACTCAGGGATGAGATTATTTGCATATGCATTTGATGGATTTAACCAAAAACAATGAAAATATAAGAAAACCATAATGAATGAAGTTAACAATCTAATTCAGAAAGCATGGCATGATTGTAATCTATAATATTAATAATTCTATCTAGAACAAGTGGTCTTACAATATGATAGTAGATTTATATAATTTCCATGTAAAGTACACATTAGATGAAAGGAACCTTATATAATTCATGATGTTTTTTATTAGGGAATAATTATTTTAAATTATTTTCAAAGAAAAATTTTAATAGGAAATTTAGATGTTTTTAGGCTTAAGACTTACCAAATAATCTCTATCAATTCTCATAAAAATTGAGAGAAGGTGCTAATTACCACCATGTAGTTTAATTTTTTTGTTTAATGTTTTTTTTCCTATTTTACTTTTAGGTTTATGTGTGTTTTTACACTATAAATTGTGTGAAAAAGGAATCCATAGAGGGGAGGTTAATATAGTGTTATTCAATAAAACCAAATCAAAATAACACACTAAGCACTTAACACCTATAGCCTAGATACTAGGGTGAGCATAGGTAACAACCATACAATTAAAACACAACTAGAAAATAAAACAAATAAATATTTTTACCTTCCATATATTTCAATGTATGTTTAGCATAGATATATCTTGATATAAATTTAATTAGCAAAGCATACACAGATCAATGAACACAACATAGGTATTTACCTTGGGAATCCTCAAAGAGGTAAAAAACCCAATAAAGTGATATTCAATATTGAGAAACAATAATAACCCCAATACACCAAATCTTCTTCATCTCACTCTTTTTAGATAAATTCTTCACAAGTTTTTCTAAAACAAGTATTTTCCACATGTAAGAATACTTGAATATTTGATTTTTTGTGTTTGATATGTTTACAATAGGGGTAAAACCCTTGTCATAATAATTCACAAGGGGATGTGACATTGTGAAAATAATGGGTCCATCCACCCTAACAAATCCAATTAATAAACATTTGGTAAATATTAAATAACTATAATAAGATTATTTATTTCCATGAGGTTTACACCTCGAGTAAATAAATAATATATTATTATTTATTTAATCATTTAATAATGTAAGCCAATGATTAATAATAACCACTTAGACATTAATTTCTGTAACACTCCCCCTTAATTCTAAGTGGGGATAAAATCCATAGTCACCATAAAGGAATTATACTATGTGAAAAATTTGAAGGATTTAAAAACCTTCATCATGAAAAAAATCACCTTTTGACATGAAAGGAATTATTATATACTTAGATTATGAAGGTTGTTAGTCAAACATTAGTAATGTAAACACAAAGAATATATAAAGAACTTGAAAAACTAAGCCAACCTATTTTACAAGGTGTGTAAATGATAATGAAGAACAAATTGAAAGAAAGCAATACTAATTAGCTTCCCAAATTATTCCACCATCCAAGATCAGTTCCAAGCATGTTTTTCCCCTTGACCTAGTGTTCTTGTCTTTATCAACAATGGATGTCAAGCTCCTTCATTGCCTCAAGATCATTATGCATAACCTAGGCTCAAGATAAGAAATCTCCATTCTATTTCCTATCAAATGAAGCTTGATAATAAAACACAATGATCAACACAAAGGTTATGGAGATAATTTTGCATTATAAATCTATAATTTTTATCCTTAAAATGATGTTATATGCCCTTCTATTTATATAATTTTCAAATGGGTCAAGATCAACCATGACCATCCATATCAAGATTGAGGTGTGTGGCTATGAATTAATCTAATATTTATAATTAAATCCATAAATATCCTCATAATGATTTAGAAGGAAGGGGTATTAATGAGGTAGGGTTCCCATAAACCTGATATTTGTTATATTTATGGCTAATGGATACCACCCAATTGATCATGTCATTATGTGATGAAGATATTTATAATCAATTTTTAATAATGAAATAATTAATAACCTCCATGGAAAATCAACTTAAACTCTTGATTGAGTTAATTAGCTTAAACAAGATTAATCAATTTTCATGTAATTCATTAGAAATTGGTGCATAATTAATCAAAATGGTCAAAAATTCATATTACTGGGTCTTAATTTGACTTGAGAAGAATTAGAAGGTGATGTTAGATGTGTATAAACCATTATCCCATTTAGAATGTTTCTGACACAAAATAACAAAGACAAATGATGTGTACTAATGAATTAGAAGAAAAGAGTGATCCAGAGCATAAAAAGGCAAAATCCTCATTTTAACTTGAAATGAATTGATAAAAGTTTGAAATCACATAAAATTCAATTCCCCATTTAGGGATACATTTTCCAAAATCAACACTTGTATGCAACAAGCTCAAACCATATAACACATTTTTAATTATTTGCGCCTAAATTGTGCATTTGAGTGTAAATTAAATAAGATTGATAATTTAACACAAATGGTGTTAGGAATTAGATGTCTACATTTTGACCATATTTTAGAAGGTGTAGTGAGACATTCAGGTGAACAAACATCTTTTAAAATAAAAGAGTCATAAATAATAAATTGGAAATGACCCATGATTCCCCCTCGAGAGGACAGATTAGGATGAAAGAGAAGGATGGACTCTCAAAAAGAGAGAAAAAGTGAGATATTAGTCCATGGAATAAATCACATCTAGATGAGTTAATGCTTACATGCATGGTTACCATCAATGATCAAAATATAATTAAAATTATAATGAGCCCCAAAGATGGGGGGAATGGGAAGGATTCAATCTAGACATGTAAGGGACACACTATGAATGCACCTAATTTGAGAGTGTAATCTGTGCAATTATGACATTGATCAATCTTGAGATAATTTTCACACTAAAACATTACCATCATGGATAAAAGTGTGGATATCTTGGAATTAGATAAAAATGAAGAATGTGGTATCTAAAAAGATGATAATAAGAGGTGCCCTAGTAAGGCAGATTTGATCATGATAGAATAGTTATTCCCTAGTAGGGCTAATTTTGATCATTGATAAATAATAAATAATTATCTTACCCTTGTAGGGATGATTTATATTTATGACTTCATTCAAATTTTATGCCCCAACATGGGCAAACTAGTAAGTAATAGCTCAAGAATACAACCTAAAACATAGATTAAAGTGGGTGGGTGCAAACGTAGATGTGATGCTGGAATGGCTGCTAGAGCCACAAAAAAACCATGAAAACAAGGATGAAAAAAGTGATAAAAATAATAATAAATATGGTCAATCTATCCTTAATATAATTTGAGCTCTGCCTACATAGTCCAAATGGACCTCAAGCCAATGTAGTTTACCTAGGAAATGGGAGAGAATAGAATTAGGGATGATGAAAATTGACCAAATATTTGATTAGACTCATGACATATGTGAAGAGATGAACGTCTAATCATAGATTCAAGTGCTAAACCTATTGATCCTAGTTTAAGCATAGTGATCTTGAGATTTGTTCATCAGAGTTGTGTTGACATTAAGACTTGAATCTAGAGCACAAAGTGTTTGTTATAACAAAAGAAATTAGGCATCATAAGTATGAATAACTCATAATGACATGGAATTTAAAATGCATGGAATTTATTAATATGTTAATATATATAATTAAGTATAATGGTAAAATAATGACCAAAACTAGAGTTACAACTACTTATAGTTAAATAAAAAATCAAAGACAAAAAAAGATAAACATAAGTGAACCTAACTTAAAATCACGGTATAAATAATCAAGACTTAAGTAGGAATAAGAATGTTTAAAAAAAATAAGAACAACTTAATAACATGAGATCAAGATATAAATAATCAAGATCCATATGCAATATCAAGGAAGCGATAAGAAAAAATAAAAAAACACCAAGAAAACTCAAATAAACACACACAAATAAAAATCAAGTTAGTGCAGTTTAAAATAATTGTTCATGTATGTGTGGTAGAGGTGTTAATTTACATGACAATGTAACAAATGATGAGGACAAAAAAATTATTCCCTAATTAAAGAGGAAAAATGCATAATAAATAGGGAGGAGAGAAGAAAAAAATGGGTTGGCCAAGCTGACTCTAGATGTACAAGACAAGTGGGCATTGCCTACATAGTTCTATTGATGCATGTTCGAACATAAACTTTAAGCTAAATGTAGTTCTCCCAAGAAGTGGGATAGAATAAAAAGGTGATGACCAAAAAATATGGTTAATATTATAGAATAAAATGGAAAATTAATGAGGCAAAAGAGAATGGTCTTACAAGTGATAAGCTAGTGAGATGAAGGAGAATGATCTTCTAAAACGACAAGTGCATAAGACATATTACTTGAAAAATGGAAAGACCATTAGAATAAAAATGTAAAAAAGCATAAGATAATGTTTTTATTATTTTTTAGATCATTTTATAATGTTTTTGGTGTTTTGGGATAAAATATGTACAAAAGGGAACCAATTAGTCAAGGAAATGCTCATCCAAGAGTAAAAGTTCCAATAAATAGCTAAACCAGTTACAATGGCACATGATCACAAATTAATGAGAGTGAGGAATCCTAAAGAGACAATAATGTTCACCAAAGATTAAAAATGTAATATAGAATAGTGTGCACTGAAAAATCAATCTAAAGAACCATGCAATAGGTAAAGATCCTATGCTAAAAAGACATCCTTATTCACTTGTTTGTACAAGAACTTGAAAAATACTATCTTGACTGAACTACTTTGTATAAATAGTGTTGAATGTATTCATAATGCTGACGAGACATAATCAAGATCATAATTGGTTAAGGGACAAAAGTATTCAAGTTAAAACAAGCCCAAGATATAACAAAGAATATGGTTCTCAAAGAGAGTTGTCCAAAGAATAAGGTCCAATAGATGGATGGTCCAAGGTGGGATAAATAATGAGGTTCTCAAGGAGAAGGGTCCAAAAAATATGGTTCTCAAAGATAAGGCATAGGCTGGGATAAAATGTATTCAAAGTACCAATGGTCGAAAATCTTTCACTATCTAGAGTCATGAAAGTAACAGGGCTCATGTGAGATAGTTTAGGGTAGTATAAAATGGTAGGATAAAATTACTTCATCACTTCCCCTAAGTAAGGGGTCTTGTAGACAATGATTTTAATATATTCATGCATATAATCTCTTAAGGTGCACAATGTTCATGGCCTCTATAAGTTCTTCACCTTTTGTTTTAGCTAGTCTATATGCCCCTAATCCATAGTTTGTCATGATAATAAATGGTCCCAACTAATTAGGTTAAAACTTACCCCTTTTTTTCATTCAAAATTTATGTTATTTTGGTTCTCTTTCAAGACCAAATCACCAATATCAAACTCTCAAGGGAGAATTCACTTGTTGTTTCTTCTCCATAATCTGTTTAGATAGGCCTACAAGTTTTATAGGGTATCCAAACTCTCACCATCGATAAGTTCTAGTTCTTGCATCCTTAAGACTATATAGTCCTCATCATCTTCAATATGCTCCAAGAATACTAGTAATGATGATAGCTCAACCTTGATCAAGATAATAACTTCTGTGTCATAGACAAGGGAGTATGTAGTATCTCTTATTGGGGTTTGATCATTGGTTTTGTAAGCTCAGAGGACAAGAAAGATTTGCAAGTGCCAATTACGGATAGTGTTATTGATGATATTCTTTAAAATGGATAGAATGGTCTTATTTTATGCCTCATCTTGTCCATTACCTCATAGGTTATGTGGAGTTGATTTCTTATGCTTGATCTTGAATTTTTCACAAAGATATTTTATATTTTGGTTACAAAGGATCTACCATTATCAGATATAAGGTGACCTAGGATGCCATATTGATAAATTATATGGTAATGGATGAATTTAGCTATCTACTTTCTAGTGACATAAGTGAGAGGAATTGCCTCAATCCACTTATCAAAATACTCAGTAGCATTTAGGATGTGTTTATGGCCATCTGAAGATGTTGGGTTTATTTTCCCAATGAGATCAAGGCCCCATGTTGAGAATGGCCATAGTGTTGTGATCAGCTATAGTGGTAAATAAGGTGCATGTAACAAATTTATGTATTTCTAACAAGGAATACACTTTCTTACATAATTTTAAGCATCAGTCTCCATTTTTAGCCAATAATATCATGTTTTGAGGAGTTTTTTTTTAAGACTACACCATTGGTGTGGGCCCCACACATTCTTTCATGAACCTCCCTCAGCGCTAGCTTGGATTCTCCTAAATATAACCAATAAATAAGTGTTCATCATAGCCTTTATGATAAAATGTGTTTCCAAGGAGGGTATAACATGATAAATAATGATGGAAGAGTTTTTGTTCGTTATTGGATAGGTTAGCTAAGAAAACCTAATCATAGAAGTAGTTATAAACATCTTGGAACTGTGGTAATTTTGGCGGGGGAATTGGGCCCAGTAATGGTGCATATCTTATCTAAATCTAGTATAATATGTGTAAGTTGAATAATATTTTCAACCAAGAACTAATACTCTTTAGCTCCACTATCAATCTATATCATGGATCTAATCATTTCCATTAAATCAGTTGATCTGTTATTGGCCCTTACAATTTTTTCAAACTACAAAGATTTAAAATGATCTTTAAGTTTATCAATAATTTTATTATAAAGAATAAGCTTGTCAAATCTATTTTGATATTGATCATTGGTCTAATTGATGATTAATTGGAATCACCATAGACTTTTAAGACTTAAATATCCCATTATATGGCAAGGTGAAGCCTTACACTCAATGCCTCATACTCAGCCATATTGTTTGTATAATGAAATTGTATATGAAATGCTTTGGGAATTAGACCCCCCATGGTGTAATCAACAATATACCAGATCTAGATCCATGAGATGTATAGGAGTCATCAAAATATAGCCTTTATTATTTAGGTTTCCTCAATTATTTTTCTATTACCATAATAGAATCATCTAGAAAGTTGAATTTGATAGGTTGAGTGTCTATGATAGGAGATTATACAAGTTCATCAGCAAGTTGATCAGCAATAACCTTGAATTTTGATTCTGATACTCAATGTCAAATTCATGTAGGATCATAACCCATTTACCCATGCATCCTTGAAGAACTTCTTTGGACAATAATAATTTGAGAGGGTCCACCTTGGTCATGATAATAATTTTATTGTTTAGCATACAATGTCACAACTTTTGGGTAGCAAACACCATAGCTAAACATGCCTTATCAATATGTGTATAATTATGATCATAAGCCACTGTAGTGTGGATTAAATGATATACAACATGTTATTTACCTTGATCATCATGTTGGGCCAAAAGTGCCCCTAGTGTCTACTCTGTTGCTGATATGTAAAGAATCAGTGGTCATCCAAGTGTTGGCGGTCTTAAGACTAGACGATTGGCCAAATATGTCTTGAGGTTTGCAAATGTTATCTGATAATATTCATCCCATTGAAATACAATCCCTTTTTTCAAGATATGGGTAAATGGGTGACATTTATCTATCAATTAATAAATGAACTTACGTATAGATTGGTTGTTTCCTTGCAGGCTTCATAAATGTTTAAGATTGTTTGGTGGAGGCATTTACACAATGTCCTTGACCTTGGTAGGGTCAAATTCAATCCTTCTTTATGATATTATAAAACCTAAAAATTTCCCTAAAGTGACTCCAAAAACACACTTTTTAGGATTTAGGCAAAATGTATATTCATAAAGCCTCTCAAAGATTCTTCATAGAACGTCGAGATGTCTACTCTTGTTCTTGATTTTGCTAGTATATAATCAACATAGTCCTCAACAATATCATGCATCATGTCATGGAATATGATATTCATGGCACATTGATATGTGTCTCTAGCATTATTTAAACCAAATGGCATGACTTGTTAATGAAATTTTCCCCATAGAGTTATGAATGCAATCTTATATTGATATTTTTAGGCTATCTTGATTTTATTGTATCCAAAAAATCCATCTATTAAGGATATCATCTTGTACCTAATAGTTGAGTCAATGAGCATGTTGATTTTGGGCATAGGAAAATCATCTTTGGGGCATGCTTTATTGATATCTATGAAATCAATACAAAGACATATACCCAAGGCCTTGTTATTCACTAAAAATATGTTTGAAATCCATTTAGATTAATCCAATGGTCTAATGAAACCTACTCCTAGCAATTTTTCTAGTTCCACTTTAACTAATAAGGTGATGTGTGGATGCATCTTCCTTAATTTCTTCTTGACTAGTTTGGCATCAGGATGGACAAAAAGGTGATTCAAAACTAATTTTGGGTTTAAACCTAGCATGCCAAAGTATGCCTATGAAAATATGTCAATGTAATCCCTTAGGAGGGATATAATTTGTTCACATTTTGCTTCAGTAAGGGAAGCTCCAATATAAATAATTTTAGGATCCACATAGGTTCTTAGGTTTACTTCTATCATGTTTTCCACAAGGAGTGTGGATCCATATTCTAGAATTGTAGGCAAGATATAATCATGATCATCTTCTTCTACTACATATTCTTGTTGTTCCTCTAAATGTTTTGGATAGTGTGATGAATCAGAATCCACAATCTCAGGTAAATACCAAGTACCAAAAACCTCTAGAAACTTAAGAAGGATACACTCAAATAGTTATTGTCATTTTGAAGATATGCTTATACTAGCTATATAACTTTGGCTAAATGGACCTTCTATGTCCTAAGGGGATGAGAAAACTTTCCCACTTGAGAGCACCTAAAATAGGTTTTCACTCAAAGACTTATCATTTTATTTACTTTTTCCCTGATCGTCGGGTGCCTCAAAGAGGTTTTCACCCAAAAATCTTAAATTTTTATTTTTATTGTAACCAAGAAAGTTTATTCACTCTCCAAAGTAGGTAGAAGGATCATGAAAAATCAAAGCCTTATTTGTGATTTCCAATGGGAAATTTATCTCTTAGGCCCATGTATTCTGCAATTGAGTTTTCATTTTGAAACTTGTCAAGCTATATGACCAAATTTTATTGGTTGTAATCAATGAGTTTAGGATGGTAAAGGCATAAGGAACAATGAGGGTTTGCTTTAAGATAGAAATCTATAAAAAAAGGTATGGGGTTTTGTTTCATTAGGGGAAGATCCAATGGTAGATCTTACTTCAAGATGGGAAGCTCCAATAGTTAAGGTCAAAATGGCATTAGCATCAAATAGGATTGTGTCAACAAGATTGTTGAAAAGGCTATAATGGGATGATGTCACTACCAATATTTTTTTCATTAGTTAATTCAGAAGAATAACTATTAAAATTTATGAGGTCACCCTCAGGTGGTATAAATCTGAGACCATGATTCAAATTAGGTACTCCCACTAATAAGGGTCTGAGGATTCCTTGTACTCATGGGCCAAGGCATTTTCTTATGTAATCAAGATGATCCATGATCTAATTAGGGATATGATACTTTGTATTTTGAAATAAATCAATAAGACCATTAGAATATAACTAATCTTTCTCAATAAAAGCCTCTCGATCTTTCTTTGGGATTATAGCAGGTGCAAAAACCACAAGTGGTTTTCACTAATTCTTCTTCTATTATGAAATCATGTTTGGTTTTTAAGTATTAGTTTAAGGTGTAGGATTACCAAATGTTTTCAAAGTTATAGGCAAAATTTAAACATGGAAAGCATCCTTAAGACTATAAAAAGAAATTCCCATATATTTAATAACAACCTAATTCCTAAGAGTTTTAGGAAATGGATCAGTTGAAGTGGAAGTGAGATCACTAGGTTTGATATAATTAGATGGAGGTGGATGTGAAAGTATGGCCTTGTTCTTCTTTGTAATGAATTCAAAACCTAGATAATAGTTATAATTATGGAACTCAACCTCAAGATGTTTGCAATACTAGTAAGGTTGTTGACTGGTAGGGATAGTAACCTTGATCCCATCATGGGGAAACTTATGGCACTAATGTAACATGGAGGGGATAGATTGTACTTTATGGATCTAAATATGACAAAGAATTATGTTATAAGGTATTTAAATTTCCATCATATGAAGCAATGTATGATGTGAAATAGACCCAACAATGATTGGTAACCAAATAGTACTAGTAGACTCCCTCTCAATGTTATTATAAGCCTTGATGGTGATCATATTTCATTGAATGTTTTTGGTAGTATATCCTAATATTTGTACCATCTTAAGAGATATTATTTTCATCCCCAAACCATTGTCTATAAGAACCCACTTGATCTTATGATTTTCAATTATTATTTCAATGTATAGTGAGTTATTATGGCTTGGTCCAAGTGTAGACATGTCTTTTTGATCATACATTACTTAATGAAATGAATAAAAAAGTCCCACAAGGTTTCAAAACTATTCAAGATTTATGTCATTGGTAATAGTTGATTCTTGCAAAAGGCTACTCATAATAGTTTTGTATACTTTAGATATCCACAATAGATCCAAAATGGAAATTTGTGTATGGGTTTCGATCAATTGGTATGATAGATTATAATGATTTTATAAATTGGGAAGATATGTATTAGATTTGGTTGTCATAGTATTCAGCTTTAGATTTGTTAGCACAATATTCACATTAGGTTCTATGGAAGAAGTAGGAAAAGGGCCTTAGAGAGTAACTCATGAGAGTCTAGTTGAAAATATGTAACCTAAAGGTGTAAATGAGATAATATAATTATATGATGAAAGAAAAGGGATTTGGAAGGTGACTTTTAGGTGTTTATTTACATTACTACAATTTCAAGTTGGCAAGGAGTCATTATAATTAGTGGAAGGGCATTATTCAGAAATGATAACTCGTGTAAATGGAGTTTCAATAGAATTATGTGAACTCGACAAGGTATTACCAAAGAGAGAGGGTGTTGACCCTATAATGATGGGTCCCAAAATATGAGGAACATGAGATAATTCACATGGTTTGAAAGTAATAATGGAAATTTGGATTACATAAATTCATCCCATAGTGTTTTTATAGTTGTAAGGCATGTTGTAACCTAAATTATTAGTATGGGTATTGTGATCATGATTATGCTTATGTTTATTATGATTTTAACCCTAATTATAGTTGTGATTCTACCTTTTTCCTTTGTTTTTATTGTTCCTTGGTGGTGGTTGATTATGCCAAGGAAAGTGGTTCTTATAGATTCCCATATCATGATTTATGTCCTAATTAGGGGTTAGTTTAATCTCAACTTCACCACTCTCAATAATATCTTCAATAATATTTAATAATTTAATGTAATAGGAATCATGACCAACAACATGATGAAAGTTACACCATTCATTCTATTTTTAACAATTTATTTTTGGTTGATCTTGAGGAAATGGCCTTAGTACTAGCCATACAATCAGGGTAGCTACTATGAGATTTTGGAGCATTGTTTCAATTGGTTCTCATAATTTGCTAAAGAACCTAAAACCACCATGATTTATTCTCCATGGATGTTGTCTATAAAAATTAAGTGGTGGATTAGGAGGAATTAATTGTACATTTGGGGCCAGTGGGACTTGTACCATTTGTATGTGTCTTGTTTCTATCACATGATTTTTAACCATGTTTTTTTTTTGTTGAAACCCTTAGGTTTTTCTTGTGCAACTATTTGTCTAGAAGATGAGGTCTGATTTAAAATTTGACCCTACACAAAAATATTGAGAAGGAATTTTGTAACAAGATCCTTCTCAATCTACACGCCCTTGTCTATGATCTCCTCAAAAGTGTTTACACAATCAATCCATAGATTGTGTACCACCTTAGGGTGTAGGTTTTATACAAATATGTCTACCATATATGTATCTAAAAAATTATGTTGAAAGTGACCCACTAATTCTCTCTATATTTGTAGGTATGCAATGAATCTTTCTCCATCATGTTTTTTGGATTTGCATAAGTTAACAATGGTCAATTCATGCTCAATGTTTTATGAAAAATGGTTGATGAAATTTTTAGATAAGTCATTCTAATCTACAACCGATCCATTGGGCAACTTAAGTAGCCATTTAAATCTTCCCCCCACTAAACTTCATGGGAACAATAAAAGCAAGTAAACTCTACTATAATCAACCTCTTGGCATAATAGAAAAGCTTCCTAAATGTGTTCATGTGGGCCCCCCTTTCCTTTGTATATATCAAACTTTTGTGCCTCAAAATTAGATGGAAAGAGGACTTAGAGAATAGATAGATCAAATGGATATGGCCATATCTCATCAAACTTGTATTTATTAACCCTATTATTCATCTCCAATTTTGTCATAATATCCTTCATGGAGTTCCACTCTTACATGTTTAGTGCATTTATGGGTAGAACATAATGTTTTTGGGGTGGTATATGCCCCTGCTACTATTGGCATGGAATTTTCCCCTATTGTTATTATTGGGGTAGAATGTACCCCTATTATTATATGGATTTAGTAGGGATATATACCCTATGATCCTTGACTTATTTTTGGTTCACTCCTTGATTTGAGTAGGTAAGCGGTCAATTCCTAAGAATCTATTACCTTGAATCAACTATTTTTTTGGTTTTGGGGAGTTATTTGTCTATTTACCATTGTACATGTTGGTTTAGATGAACTAGCCAAATTTTCTTGAGGGATCTCCTCAATTTGAATAAAATGTTTGGGTCTCTACATTTGTAAAGTGATAAGAGGTTCTTGATGATTAAATAATGTGTGTTCTATGTCTAGCGACACATTTTGCACAACCTCTTATGTTTTTTAATAATTTGAGATACCTTGATCAATCATTGTTGTTTTATCAATAAATTTCTATTATGTGGGTTCAATGACATTTCCTTATTCTTTAGAAGCATCATTGTAGATTGAATTATAAATTAGAGAGTCAGTTAGGTCCATGATAAGATGATCAACATACTGTTGACTTATTTTTTTAATCCTATTGATAAGATCTTGATCAGTTGGTTTGACTCTATAAATGTTTGTTTTCCCTTGTTAGAATAATAAGGTATGTTTGATTATGTAATTTTTTGGAAAACTTTCTCTCATTATTTTTCTCCTTCTCTAACTAAGGTGTGTAATTGCTCCATACGAACATCTAAGGGTAGTCTAGCACCATATTCTATCAATGTAAGGATTGTTTCATCTTGGTTCTCTTAATATTAAATATATTCTTCCTTGGATCTTAATATTATAGGAATGCCATTAAAGATAATGGAATTATCTTGACCATCATAATAATGCTCTTCCTCATAGCTAGGGCTATAAGGGATCCCACTATGAGTGAACCTTTGATTCATATCTAGAAAGGGTTTCTCTATACATTTGAATAGATTTGGATCAATATTTTATAAACATTTTAAACATGTAGGGATTTTGATATTTATTCCAAATAAATTACTAAGGAACCAAAGAGACTATAAAATTAGGGTGGCTTGGAACCATACAAAATTATAATAATATGTTCATGAATTTACTCAACCTTGGGGTAAATTTTAATTCATATGAATTAAAAGAGGGTATGATAATCAACAATCCTAGAGTATCACTAGTACCCTAAAACATAGATTTTTGAGATAAGTCAATACCTTAAAATATATTTCAACTTAAATAAGTTGCTACTATAAAAATAGAAGGAATACCTTTAGATTAGGAAGGAGATAATGCGAATGAAGAAAATCATGATGTGGAAACATGTAAGAATTCACAAGTATAAAACTAGAACCAAATGGGCAACACAACATCGCCACTTGGTAATAAGAATGGTAGTATAAAATATTTTATAGGAATAAAAGTGTGTGTGATAAATAAGATGACTTAATTCCACCAGTGATTACAATGTGATAATGTGTCTATAAATGGCCTTCAATCCAAATTGGAAATTGAACCCAAGTTCCCTCAAGTCAAGTGCAAATGGTGAACCCAATTTAAAAAATCAGCCTTATGAAATTAAAAAGGTACAATTTAAAATTTAAACTATCAATGAAGGACTTAAAGATAATTGGGAAAATGGTTTAGACTCAAAAGGGTAGCATAATTGTGCCAAATATATGATATGACACAATGTTTAAGATGATAAATTGGAATAAGGAAAATATTGATTTTCACTTGGACAGCATAACACCTCCTTGTTCAAAAAATTATGGACAATGTTCCTGGTTATGACATTTGTTTACAAGTAAGTTTTAACTCAAATCAAGACCAAGTAATCTAAGACCAAATTAGATAAATATAACTAAGTAATCATCCTAAGTCCTAAATTGATATGGTGTGGCAAAGTGGGGTTGACTAAAAAATTAGAAGTTTTTGATCATCTAGATGGATCCCATGCATACCAACTTTTATGTTAGCACATAAGAGAAGAATCACATCAATTGGATCCATATCTAATGACTTGTTATGAAAATTTCTAGTCCTTTTCATAACCACTACATTTGTCACTTGCTTAGTGCAATGTTATGTCTTAAATGATCATATGTTATGGCCTTAACTTGCCACTAACAGAGATGATTTAACTGCTCAAAATGTCATCTTAGTAGGGTGATCCCAATTTATATACCCCCTAATGAAGAGGGGTTGAAAATGATGCTATGAGATGAAGCCCTAGGTCAAAGCTTCCCTATAGAACCATTAGAGTTAATGAAGTTCCCCTCACAAACCAAAATGCATGAAATGAAAAACTAAGTAAAAAATCTTTATAGGTTATTTTTAGATCACCCAAACCATGTAAGTTTTGTGGAGAGGCTATTCAAATTCCTTTTTAAACCTTGGACAAAGGAACAATTTATAATGAAATTGGTGATTTTTATCCCACAAGTTCCATATAGGGGATGAGGGGAGAGCATACATGCATAAATTCCTTTTTTCTCAAACAATTTAACCAAACAATGATAGATGACTTATACAAAACAAAAATTTGAAGTGAGTTTGGTTTAAAGTACCAAATTAAAGTGTTTGTTGATGTTCTTTGTGTTGGAAATTTGTCATTGATGTTAAAAGTCTAGCAATATAGCATTTAATGTTTAAAGGTGTCTTTAATGTTCATATCTTGGCTAAAGTGTTAATATTAATTAAATATTAACAAATATATTTTTGGTTGCATAAGGACAAAATAGGGTCCATAAGGAAGTCAAAGAGTCACCAAGTAAAGACAAAAGAGGGAAAGGATGCATTTTTCCCATGAAGGGTCACCTTGAGGAATTTGAAGAGTGACTAGATAAAGATAGAAAAGGGAAAGGATGCATTTTCCCATGAAGGGTCAACTTGAGGAGTTTAAAGGGTCATGTAAGACAAGTTTGGAACCATTTTATATGTGAATTGAATGTTATTAAAGGGTGAATTCAAAAGGTCATTTGGAAGGCTATAAAAGGAGGCTTGGGAAGCCATTTTGATGTATGGAAGTGAATGGTTTTATATAGCTAAGAAGAGTAGAGGAGAGTATAGAAAAGAGAAGAGATATAATAGTGTGTTATCATTTGTTGAGAAAGCAACATTGAGAGATAGAGGTGTTTTATACACAAAATGGGTTGTCATTCCTATGGTTTGGTGCTCATAAATCATTGCTATGTTGGTGTTCAACAAAGGGGTCGCTGCTCCTACAAGTTGGTGCTTCCAAACATTGTAAACTTGAGTTGATGCTCATTTATTTACTTGAGATTATTCTCTGTGGTTTTTCCCACTTTAGGTTTCCATGTAAAATATAGTGTCTCTCTCTCTTGTGTGGTTCATGTTATTTATTTTAGTTTTATTGCATATCTTTAATGTATGATTAAGTGGTTAAATAAAAAAGAATTTTATTAAGTAAAAGATATATCATGTGCTTAAAAATTGGTATTAAAGTAGGTTCCTTTGGAAATAGTTTAATATCTTGAAGGTAGATTAGGGAAAGTACAAGATGGCCAAGTAGCTAAGGAAGGAGAATCAAGAGTTAAAATTTATGGTTAAGGCTCTTAAGGATCAGATGAGTATCTTGGATTCTAAGTTGGCTATAAAATCAAAAGAAGATAAGATGTTAATTAAAGATCATAAGAATCAACTAGAGATTGCATATTCAAGTTTGAAATCAAGAGAAGAAAAGTGTAATAAATTGAAGGTTGAGTTAGTTTTTTTGAAGGATAATAATGAGAGGCTCATAATAAATGTTGAAAAGGATCATGAAATATCAGTCCAAGGTGAGAAGGATGCAATTTTTAAAGGAAAATTGAATAAGCCAATCAGGGAGCCCAATGCCTTCAGGTTTTCTAATTCTTTTCATGGCCATTGTTTTGTTTGTCATCATATTGGTCATAGGGCAAGAGACTATTTGAGGAGAAGTGATTAGTCAAAGAGAGATTTCAATCATATTTAAGTAAAAGGTATGAGAAATGTTGTTTTTTTTGTTGTCATAAGGTTGGCCATATTGCTAAATTATGTCCAAATGGAGTAAAGAGATCCTCATGGTATGTCAAAGGATATGAAGAACCTAGAAGGTATGACAAGGGCCAAACTTAGGTTTAGAGACCTAAGATAGTAAAGGTTGATCAAGTTGAGTCTAAGAGTGAGAATAGATTACTTACTATAGTGGAAAATGAATTAGATAGGAAGGATTGTGTAGATCTCTTGTTATCAAGAAAGATAGTGAATACTAGTCCTAAATAGCCTATAGATCAAAGAGAATCTCTTGTTACATTTGACCATGAACCTTGTCAAGATAAGATAGTTGTAAGAGTTAAGAAGATGAACAACATCATAGTTGTTTAGGTTATTGAGTCAAAGAAGTTAGACATGCCTAAATGGATTCTAAAATAAATAAATCATTCTTATGGATGAAAGAATATCAAGTAATAGAGGAGATGTGGGCATCTCCTAAGTTTATTTTTCTCTAGGACCCTTTGTGTGGGGTGTCTCTTCTAGGCTTCAAGGAGACACTTTGTGAAAAAAAATTGAGCATCGTAGATGTTGTTGGGTCTTGGATGTGTTGTATAACAAGAAAGTCATGAAGGTGAGTTAATAGATTAATTTATATATTAGTTGAGGGGGAATTGAGTATTATCTCTAGGATAGATTATTTACCATTAATGTCAAAGAAAGAAAAATATAGGAATAGGTTCAAAAAATAGGATGCTATAGTAAAGGGGAGTTATTGTATGTTTTCAATTGGTTTAATTTTTAGTTTGTGTAGGTCTTAATTTTAGGTTGGCATGTGTAGTAAAGGTTTTCAGAATGTTGTAGTTTCAATTTGAGGTTACCATCAATAACAAATGGGGAGATTATTGGAAATATTGCCATTGATGTCAAAAGTCTAGCAATATAGCATTTAATGTCTAAAGGTGTTTTTAATGTTCATATCTTGGCTAATGTGTGTTAATATTAATTAAATATTAATGAATATATTTTTGATTGCATAAAGACAAAAGAGGGCCCATGAAGAAGTCAAAGAGTCACCATGTAAATATAAAAGAGGGAAAAGACACATTTTCCCATGTCACCTTGAGGAATTCAAAGAGTCACCAAATAAAGATAAAAGAGGGAAAGGATGCATTTTACCATGAAAGGTCACCTTGAGGAATTCAAAGGGTCATGAAAGACAAGTTTGGCACCATTTTATATGTGGATTGAAAGGTCTCAAAGGGTGAATGCCAAAGGTCATTTGGAAGGCAATAAAAGGAAGCTTGAGAAGCCATTTTGATGTATGGAAGTGAATGGTTTTATCTAAATGAGAAGATTAGAGGAGATAAGAGAAAAGAGAAGATATATAATAGTGTGTTATCATTTATTGAGAAAGCAACATTGAGAGATAGTCATGTTTTATACACAAAAGGGGTTGGTACTCCTATGGGTTGGTGCTCAAAAATCATTATTGTGTTAGTTCTCAACAAAGGGGTTGGTGCTCCTACAAGTTAGTGTTTTTGAACATTGTAAACTTGAGTTTGTGATCATTTATATACTTAAGATTGTTCTTTGTGGTTTTTCCACTTTGGGTTTCCACGTAAAATTGGGCATGTCTCTCTCTCTTGTGTGGTGCATGTTATTGATTTTAGTTTTATTCCATATCTTGAATGTATAATTAAGTGGTTAAAGTAAAATGAATTTTATTAAGTAAAATATATATCCCGTGCTTAACACTTTGTCCCTTTAACCTTAAGTTTCAAAAAAAATTAAAAAATAATCATAAAAAATTCAACATAAACATTCAATTTTTATTTTTAAAGCACCAAAGGCAATTTCCTAGTTCTTTTTAAGCACCAAAATAAGGTTAAAAAGACTTAATTAGGCTCAAATTGAATTATTTACACATTGGTACTGCATAGAAAATTAGATAACCTCATTTAGCTTTGAAGCACTTTCATTTTTGAGATAAGCAAACTTGGTTTTAGTGCTCTCAGGTCTGTGTTTTTTAGAAAACATAGTGACCATCAACGATCACCTTTGACCATCACTAATTCTTTCCAGATCATCACCATTAAAGTTTTAAATAATCGTGGTTGGTCAAAACCTAACCACTGGCATTTACCTTTAGACTCAAAGGCATCAATGTTATACTTCAAAAATACTTGTCAACTTTATTAACATGAAATATATAAAAGTAAAACCTTCTAGATCACAAAGTATACTCAGACCAAAGACTTAAAGATTAAAATTAACCAATATAACTTGAATAAATCTCAAAAACATTTTAGGCAAGAAAGCATTTCAACAAAAACTTTGCTTAACCTATGATGGGATAAAAAAATCTAAAAGACACCTTTTGGATCATGATTAGAAACAAACTAGAGACTTAAAAAACATAAATTATTAGAAACAAACTTGAGAAAATGGTAAAAATGAAAAAATATAGGTTTTATTTCCCCTACAACCCAATCATGGCTGGTTGGCCCTGACCATCGATGGTCACTCATAACCATCGGTGGTCATTATGTAACTTATAAGTGCACAAAAACATAGGAAAAAGAGAATAAAATTTGTTGTTAAAGGAATTTTTAATGACTAAAATGGAAATTTAAAATTACCAAAGTGTCTTCTTCGCTCAAATGGATTCCATGAGTTGCACCTAGAATGCCAAGATGTAGGCTTGGATTACTAAGGTTGTCAGTCAAACATTAGCCATGCAAACAAAAAGAATGTATAAATAACTTGACAAACTAAGACAACTTATTCTTATAGGTTTGAAAATTATAAGGAATAAATTTTTTTAATAAATCAATACCAATTACCTTCACAAATGATTCTACCATCCAAGGGTAGCTCCAAGCATGTTTTTCCCCTTGATCTAGTGTTCTTATCTTTGTCAACAATGGATGCTAAGATCCTCCATTACCTCAAGATCACTATGCATAACCTAGGATCAAGATAAGAAATCTCTATTCTATTGCCTATCAAATGAATCTTACAAATAACACAATGATCAATACAAAAGGATGTGGAAATAATTTTTCATTATAAGTCTACAATTTTTAGCTTTAAAATGATGTTTTATGCCCTTTTATTTATATATTTTTCAAATGGGTCAAGATCAACCATGACCATCCATCTCAATATTAAGATGTGTGGTCATGAATTAACCTAATATCTATAATTAAGTCCATAAATATCCTCATAATGATTTTGGAGGAAGGGGCATTAATGAGGCATGGGTGCCCACAAACATAATATATATTGCATTTGTAGCTTATGGATGCCACCCCATTGATCATGTCACTAGGTGATGCATACATTGAGAATAAATTATTAATAATTAAATAATCAATAACCTTAATGTAAAATCTACTTAAGCTCTTAATTTTAATTAATTAGCTTAAACAAGATTAATCAATTTTAGTGCAATTCTTTGGAAATTGGTGGACAATTATTCAAAATGGTTAAAAAGTCATATTAATGGGTCATAATTTCACTTGGGAGGAATTATAATGTGATGTTATTTGAGTACGAACCATTATTCCATTTAGGATGTTGCTGACACAAAATAAAAAAGGTATGTGACATGTATTAATGAATTAGAAGAAAAGAGTGATCCATAGCACAAAAAGGCAAAATCGTCATTTTGACTCAAAATGAATTGATAAAAGTTAAGAATCACATAAAATGAATTTCCCCATTTAGGTATACATTAACCTAAATTGACAATTGTATGTGACAATCTTGAACCATTTAGTGTGTTTTTAGTGATTTTGGCCTAAATTGTGCATTTGAGTATAAATCAAGTAAAACTGACAATTTCAATACAAATTTTGTTAGGAATTGGATGTCTATAATTATAATCCATAAAATAATATAAATTAATTTTATGTTAGTATGATTATGAGATTATATCTCACTATTTTTCATGAATAATCACTAAACATACTTGGAGCCTTTTATAACATAAGGACCTCCATTACAAATTATGCTTTTTAATGTATTAGGGTATAAAAGTAAAAAACTTCCACATGAAATTTAATTAAGTCACATAATTAGACATGAAGTTATTTACAATGATTTATAATGAGAAGTATAGAGAATATGAAGAAACAAATGGTCATTATGAAGTGGCATTGTCATGCACACTCCCTCTCAATGGCAACTCTAAGAGGCCCAACATTGCACGAAATAGAAAAAAAATGGTAGCACCAAGTAGTTTTATGAATATATCTACTACTTATTCATCTATAGGATAGAACTCTAGATTAATATTATCATTTAGGACTTTCTCTTAGATGAAATGTACATGAATTTCAATGTGTTTAGTTATTTGATGCTACATTAGATTTTTTGATAGAGATATACAACTTTGGTTATCACAATGAAGGTACTCTAAGAAACATCTAAATGAAGCTATCTTAATAGTCTTTATATCCACATGTCTTCTTTAACACCATATATAGTACTTATATACTCTACTTCTGTAGAAGAGAGAGATAGTAGGTTGTTTCTTACTGCTCCAAGTGATAACACCTGGACCAAACTTAAACACATATCTAGAAGTATATTTTTGATATAAAGTATCACTAGCATGGTCAATATCACAATAACCATATAATTTAGCATTATCAATGGAATAATAAAATAAACCATAATTAATTATTCCTTTGATATAATGAATAATATGTTTATCTAACATTCAATTATCCAGATAAGGATCCTACATAAATCTAGAAGTAAAACTAACATCAGATTAAATACCTAACCTCGTAATGGTTAGATAAATCAAACTTCCAATAAGCTATCTATACAAAGTAGGGCTAGATTTTTCACAAGCAAATTTAGGATCAAGTTTAATACCAACTTCAATAGGAGTAGAAGTAGACTTATAACCAATCATGTTAAACTTAAAAGGAAGATTATGAGCATACTGAGAATTTGATACAATAATAGAATTTTTATCTTGAAATATAGCCATTCTTAAAAAATGATGTAAAATACTTAAATCAGTCATTTTAAATATTTGACATAGTTTATTCTTATATTTATGAATTAAACAAGTTAGATTGCCAATAATCAATAAATCATCAACATATAATACAATTAGAATCAAATGACCATTTTCAATTTAACAAAGAGATTATTATCCAAATATAAATTAAAAATACCTAATTATTTGATAAAATAAGTAATATTAAAATACCAAGCTTAAAGAGCTTGTTTTAGATAATACAAAGATTTTTTTAACTCACATACATAATGTTCTTTATTAGGATTAATGAAACATTTAGGCTGAGCCACATAAATTTCTTCTTCTAAATGACCATTTAGAAATGTATTCTTAACATACATTTGGTAGATAACCCAACTATTTTGGGCTGCAAGGGAAATAAGAAGTCTAAAAATACTGATATTTGGTGAATCCTGGGTTTTTGAATAAATCTATGAGTAACTAATCTTTTTTTAAACTTGTCAATTTTATCAATTGAATTATATTTGATCTATAAAGCCACCTATAATTGATAATATGTGTATAAAAATAATATTTTCAAAAATATTATTGATTATTGATATTTTGTATCTTGTAGGAACCTGTCGAGTCTTAATCTCTCTAAGTGCACACCTTAAAGGGTGCACTGAGAAAGGGGTGGGCAAACCATTGGTAATTTTTAAGATTGTTATCCCTTTTTCCACTTTTCATCTACACACTCATCTCTTAAAAACCATTTACCCTAAGCTTATTCTTCTCAACCTTACCCATTCAAGTCATTTTTCATGCTTTTTCATCCTTGATCTTGCCTTGACCCTATTTCAACCAGTTGACTATACAAGTCGAATGGGTTGACCTTGCATAGTTTTCAACTTTTTATTACTATATAGGGTTAATTGAGTTGACCCTATATTGTTTAAGGACTTTTTTCATTAGGATTTGTATTATCCCTTCAGCTAACCTAGATTGGGACCTAATGGATTACCTCCCAAAAACATATAGGGTCGATTGGGTTGACCCTATACAACCAACATATTCATAATGATTTATGGAAAGATATACCTATGTATACAAGTTCATTTCTAATAATTTTAAATAATAAGAGAAGTGAATAAGAATAAGTGTGAATGAGCATCTACTTATTGACCATTCTGCTTGAGGAATACAGCTTAGGGTCGATACTTTCCTTGGAGATACAAATATTATCTTGTGGAGAAGTCTTTTAGATGCATAGATAGGTTATGTAGCCTAAATCTGATTTGTATTTATTATCTTTACATACCATAACAATCTCTTGCGAAGCACCTTGTCCAAGGGAGGGATTGAGGCTTAGTGGGTTTGTCTTCAAGGTAAGTATTCTTAACTTTATTTCTCCTTTGTAAGAGTAGATACATAATGTAATTGTGCTGCTTTATTTCATGTATTAGTATTCCATATACATTAAAATAAGTATATGTCTTCTATGCATGTTTAATTTAGTTTAATTTATTTATAAACCCCACTTTGTGCCATAATCTTTGGTGTGCACTAGATTAGATTTATTTTCTTATTTATTAGAATAGAGTGAATATTAAAATTAGGACTCTTTTAGGGTTGTTACATGATTCTATTATACTGTAGGATTTGAAACCTTTCCTAGCATGGTGTATTGTGACAAGTGATCCCCTAATTGGGTCTAGTGGATCCACATATTGGTCATGCCTTCGCTTAATAAATGTAATCCCAATCAAAAGTGTAGGTATGCTTTATCTTCTTCAATTTAGGATTTATTTATAGGCATGATGCATTTATAATTGTATATATTCTAGTAAACCTAATGTGAACTAACCCTTATAGTATTTGTTCACCTTATTCTCATTTATTTCATTATTTTTAACATATATTTGCCATACTAGATCAACTCTATTGGCCTAGTATCTAACTTATGTGCTCAAGTTTTTAGGTATATGTTATTGATCAACCCTATCGACCCATGATAGGTTTTTTTAGATTTCTAAACATCCAGTCTAGACTACTAGGTCAACCTAGTTAATCCTATACTTTTTTAGACATTAGGTTCAGCATACTAGGTTAATCTAGTTGACCCTATAAATTTCAAGCACTCAACAATAAATTTTTGCAAATCTTGATCAACCCAATCGACCCAATTAGTAGGATTTGTAAGCATATATCAAGGTTCTTGAATAATAATATTCATTCTCTACATCTATGATCCACAAAGGTTTCTTTATATCACTCTATCTCTTTCTTTATAATTTTTCCTTTTACAGTTTGTAGTCTTTAAAACTACCCTTACACAATCAACTAAATCGACAATACTGACCCAATTTTGTGTTCGGTGTGTTGTCTAGATAATTGGGTTGACTCTACCAACCATGTTCATTTTTAGACCTTACTTCTGTAGTATAGGTTTAACCCTATCGACCCTATTCTATATTTTGTGCATACATTGTTGACTATATCAACATTATACATTGTTTCAAAGTTATAATTAACCTTATATGTTAGTAATTAATTTACACTTTCCATTTTTGTTGCTTACATGCTTAGAATAGATCACATAGTATAATTAGATGGTTTTTCAATTAATTGTTTAGTTTCACTATTTTCCATTTTATGCACACATGGCCAAATCACAAAATATAAACAAGCATTTTAACATTTGTCTACCTAAGGCCAACCTACTTGGATTTCATCACCAAGGGGGAAGCCAACTTGATACTCTGGTTAAGTATAAATTATGGTTAATGGTATATTTTAGCTAAGCACATGACACCATTATCACTGTGGTGTGTGAAGTTAGGGGGTAGACCCTAATACCAATCTTCTATCATTGCCACTATAGTTTATTTTAGCCCAAACACCCTGAAACCATCCTTAGATTGTCATTCTAGTTCCTTTCTTATATCCAACTTTCCATCATATTTAAAATCATATCTTAATAATCTAATAAACATTTAGGTTGACCAATTAGTTAGCTATTTAATTTCTAAGTTGATTGCTTGCTCTTTACTGAATTGTATTTTCTAGTGTAAAAAAAATCATTATCTAGTGATAGTGCAAGGTTTTGTTTTGTGTGCTTTAATTAGATTATCCAACATTAATCCAATTGACTATTTGTTTCCTTTCATCTATTTATTGATAAATTGATTGCAAAAGTCATCTTTTTTCATTTCAAAAATCTATTATAGGCTTCTTAAAATTTCCCTATCTACTATATTGGGTCGACCCATTTGACCCTACACTTTTTTCCACCCTTTATTCATGGTACTAGATCAACCTAGTTGACCCTATATAGTTTGTATATTCTATTTTCTCTTTTCTCAATTTATGTTCACTTTATTGGATTGATGTAGTCAACCCTGTACAATTTGTAAACCCTCTTTTTGTGCTAGGTTAACGTAGTTGACTCTATACTATTTTTATCATTCCCTATTTTATTGATTTTTCATCTCTCTTTCCTTCCATTCATCATAGACTTTTTGTTTGATGGCAATACTAAGTTTCCATCAATAGACATGATTAATCTTACCAACCCTAATAAGGTCTCCCATAGGTAGATTAGGTCTCCTCTCTTGGATGCTAGTAATGTTTATATCACCACTCATACACTGAACTATACAACCCTTCCTATTACCTCTTCACAATGTAATCTTCTTTTCTCATTAAAAAACCAACCTAAATTAGAGTATACCCCTGAAATGCTCTTCTTTATCTCTAAATTTCCTCAACATCAAGGAAAATATCCTTTTATAATTTACAATATTATGATTAGTGATCAATTTGAAAAGCCTCATTCACCTACTCCTACATTCTCAACTATATTTAGGTGTACCACTTTATTTTATTCTCAATCTCTTCCTTCAATTATAACCCCTTCTCATACCATGACCTATTCTTCTCTAACTTCTTCCACTTCCATGCCTAGTATATCCACTAACATGGTAGGTTTTACATCTAGTGGGCCTCTCATAAGATCCATTATCCTTAATAGTTTCATTTATGCTTCATTTTCTACCTAAGGTAATCATGATACTAGTGCTTATTCTTCTCAACCATTCACTAGCCCATCTTTTTATACACAAGCAAATCTTTCTATTACTGTTTCACATTCTCATAGTTCCTCTCAAGATCCTACTAATACCAATAGTGGTACCTAAGCCATGAACACAAACTCTAATTCTTCTAACAATGTTGATCAAACACATAAACTATTCATATAAACACTCAATGAAATGAATACCTTTCAAGCTCATAACACAAATCAAATGATGAGAATGCAAATCCACCTTCTTCATCTTCAAACTCATCCTCAACCAATTTCTTGGGGCATACATAATCATAATTTTCCCCTTCCTACTCTTTGATATTATTAAGGCAATCTCATTCCTCAACCTCATTTGATTAATAAAACCATTAAGTATCTCCAAAATGAACATCTCATTACTCAAATTACTAACATTGATATTGGAGGTATCACACCTACAATTTATTATAATGGATCAACTAATCCCACCCTTCATCTTAAAACATTTGGAGATCTTTATAATAATTGGGTCAAATTAAACACAATTGTTGCTACCAAAATCTTAGCCAAAACTCTCATATGTGATGCTTTCGATTGGTACAACCAACTTAGAACTCATTTCATTACTAGTTTGGGAGATTTAGTGAATGCTTTAGTTCAATAATTTCAAATTAGTGATCTTCCTAAGAATATTTTGGCCCACTTATTAAATTTAAAGCAACTTGAAAATTAAACCACTCAAGACTTTTTTAAAAGGTGGAAAACTTTGTCAAATAATTGTGAACATAACATGGCTAATGATAATCTTTTCCATCTCTTTACCAATGCCATTTTTTCCTAAACTTCAATATCAGGTCCAAACTCTCTCTCCATACACATTAGAGGAGGCTATTGACCAAGCTAAATGACAATATTTCCTTATGCATCAATTCAATCCACCCCAAACTTATACAAGTCCTCATCTCTTACTTAAGAACAAAAATTACAATGTTACAAATGATGGGGTTATAGATTCTTATGACACCATTCACAATGTTCAAGCTATCATTCCCATCCCTTCATCAAAACCAACTCCCCCTTCTTAATGATACACCAATCCTCACTTATCTACACTAAACAACATTAATGTTCATAAACCTCTATCCTCAGCTAAATTTCTTAAGCATCTACCTAAGCCTCTTTTGCAAGATCTTGACCCTACCTATCATATGAAATCCTGGTATGATCCTAACAAGTTTTGTTGGTTTTAAGCTAGTTGGGGTAATTCTCATGAGACCTGTAGATAACTTTGTAATTTAGCTATGGATTTTCTTCTTGGTCTTAATTTTTATCACAATTCTATCATTCTAAAGCATCAACAAGATTAATAAATTACTTTCAAGGATTATAAATAACATGATAAAACCAAAGCCTTAAATCAAGTAAATGATCATTTAGCTATCTATAAAGACCCTCTTCCTAATCATCAACCTATTCAAGACAATAAATACAAAGCCAACCCTTCTACCAATAATGTCTAAAGTCTTGTTGAACCAACTTTTGAACAGAATGTGGCTAGTATGACTAATATGTGAAGGATGGTTACTTTTATCGATTCTCAACCTATCTACACTCCTCTTTCATCTAGAACATATCATGTTATCCAAGATTCTTCTCCAACTCATTTAAATAATTTAGGGCAAGATGAAATTATTAATTTTGATGATTCAATTTCCAATTTTCCCTTGGATAACACTTTATTTTCTATTTCTACCACTCTTTGATCATCTTCTAACATTAATGATACTCAAAATTGTACTAACACTTCTTTCAATTCTCAAAATCAGCTTGAACCAACTACTTCATCATCAACACATGATTTAAAACCTTGTTATAAACCTTCTTCTTATTATCAACAAAAAATATAATGTACTTTGGCTCATCCTTTTGAGGACCTCCTTAATCATTATGCACCTATATAAAAAAACCTTCATATGGGTTATGATGAGTGGAATCCCATCACAAAGCTCACTACTCTCCCATCCCAAATTCCATTTCTTGAGATTATGAGGACTTTTCCACATCATATAAACCATCTTATATAACTATTATTTGAGATGAATGTCCTCATCCTCCCCTAGTAGGATGGGAGGTAGCCTTATCTGGATCCAAAGATAGTATATTACAACAATGTGAAGAGATGTCTATCAATGTTGATGAAACTATAGACACTTTTATTTATTTAAAATTTCCTTTAAATTCTATGATTATCAATGAGATTTTGCTTCATATGGATTATCCTACCTTATTCATTAGTATTCAAATAGGTGATATGCAAGTTAAGTGTGCATTTATTGATGAGGGTTTTAACACCTGCATTGCCTCTCTCAATTTCATTAAAACCCTTGGATATTCAGAATGTAAGCTCAAGTATACACATAGAACCTTCCAAAGATATTATATAAGGTAAATACCTCCTCTAAGTTGTGTGTGGCTTCCCATTACCATCCCACATATCACCATTCATGTGAAGGTGATGATCTTTAACTTTTCCCTTTCTTATAACATCTTGCTTGATAGGTTCTGAACTCATCGTATGAGATTTGTTACTTCTTCCACCTATCAATATATTAAATTACATCATAATGGATCCATTTATAAGATTCATGGTGACACTAACCCTTATAATTTCAAACAATTCCAAGATCATGGTGTCTTCAAGATTCCTGCTATTTAACCTTTTCCTAGCATTTCATTTCATGAGTCATAGCATCTTAATTTTCCTATTAATTCAACCTGATATAATGGACATCCTAAACACATTGGGAAAATTCCTCCTAACCTCTTAGATTTTGATGATGATAAACCTAATGAGATTAACTTAAATATCAAATTTTTTGATCTCTCACCTCATCTCATCTCATATCTTCCTTATTCCTTATAACCTCATTATCACAAGCCTCCTTGCAATGATATTCTCATAATATTAACCAAGACTTAGCATTATATTTACCACACTTCCTCATATGACAAGGTCATCCATAATTGTGTCATTGATATTCACACCCTAGATTATGATGATGGTTATTCCCTAGATGATATGTTATTGGCAGTCTTGTATAGGCTTTGATGCCAAGGTTGTCTATTATCATTCTTCTTTACTTGAGTTTTTTCATGTATATTTTAGTCTTCCTTCATTTATAATTCCTAATTTTAGTATTTTTATTCTTTATCATATGGTAGAGATGGTGCCAACACCTCCAATTTCTAAGGTGCCTCATAGGAGTATGCTCATAGATCATGTTATGACTATGCCTTACCATTTTGATAGATTCCTTGATCACCATAGTTGATTCACTCTTGAGATTAGTGTGACCCTCCTTAGACCTTTTATAGATCTTAATCCTCCTTTAGTAGAGAACATTCCCACTCTTACTATAGTTAAGCATATTCCCACTCCTATTGTTGTTGAGCCTACACCTACTTTTCATCCCATTACTCCTTATGTTGAGCCTAGTTTCATTCATCCTCTATTACCACCTTCCCTTGGTGATGGTTTGCTTCCCTTGCCTAAGATGGCTCCATTTCCCATAAAATGGGCTGATGAGTCCTCTCCATCTTCTTCCACTCCTATTATACCTCCCTCTATGAGTTATTCTCCTAATACCACTCACAAGGGTATCTGTTGCTTTTATGGGATAGATAATCATTTTTCTACCCATTATCGTAAGTTATGATAGTATAATGTTACTTTACATCCTTCCTCTCTCACCTCAAACAAATACATGCTTCCATTTAAGGTTTAACTTGAATATATACCTAAGTATGGTGAGGTGTATTATCTATGACATCAATGTGGCACCCATTACATTGATCATTTTTGTATCCTTCAACAACACCTTAAGGATCACCCTGTAGATATTTTTAAACCTTATTCCATTCCTCACATAGGTTTTTATTATAATAAATCTCCTCCTTCTTCTCCCAAGCCTCCACCTCTAGTGGTTACATCCCATCCTGTGGTCCTTACATCACCTTTTATGCCTCCACCTATTATGCCTCCACCCATGGTTCCTTCACCTATGGATCCTTCTTCACTTGTGGGTACTTCACCCATGGATTCTTCTCCACTCATGATTCCTAAAAATCTCATAGAGCCCACTCCCACACATTCTCTTGAGCATCCCTTTCCTAATTTACTTTAGCATGATCCTTTAAGCATTCCTACTTTTTTAGTTGAGATTAGAAGAGAAGTCTTTTCCTAGTTTTCATTAAAGATTGATGAGACATTAGTAGCAGTTCATATCTAACTTTATAGAAATTTATCTAATGTCTTAGATAATGTGTGTGGATATATTTATGAGAACATGTATGGTGCCTTTTCATTTACATTTTGATTGGACATATGCTCCAATTTTAGTTTTATCTATCTGCTGTATCATTTGATGTTGTGTCAAATTCATATTTTTATTATATAGTGATTCTTTACTTTTTGTACTATATCTAGCTTATATTATCATTTATATTTACATATGATTGTCTTTATTTATAATTGATTTCTCTTTCTTTCTTGAGTTTTTCTCAAAACTCTCTTCTTGTGTGTCCATGATTGTTTGCTTTCTTAACTTTATTTTTCATAGATAATTATCATTGTTGATTGGTTATACAAAAACTATTCCCTTTGGTCCCTATCTTCTTTTACCATGTGATCAGTTAGTAAATAATGTATCTCATTATACTTTCATTTCACCAGTCCACTTTAGATCTCCTTTCTCCCATCTTTCTTTTCTGTAAACTAAGCATATACATGGTTGAGACTTGAGATCACATGCTAGTTCATAGTTAAGCCTAAGTGTCCTAGTCAGTCTTTATCTTTAGTTACTTAGCTTCCTTTAGGCTCAACCTAAACTTCATTAGTATGTATCACTACATCTCTCATGATTGGTCATTCCAAATCTATATGGAGGAGGAATCTTAAAATTCCATAAAAAGTTAAAATATAAATCATTTTACAAAATGTAATGATATAAAAGGTAAAAATATTCTTAAAAGTCAAATCACACTAAAATATGTGATTCAAAGTACATCTCCTTATTTTAGTCAAATCTCTAACTCCATAGTTAGCCTCATGGCAGAGCTGAGGTCCTTTGGGATGTGGTAGGCCATTAGATTAGAAAAGGAAAATAAAAAAAATCTTTTAGTGCTACCTACTTTCTCACACAAGTACCCAATCTTCACAGTAGACCAATGACTCTATAAGGGGTTTTAAATAATAGGGAACACATCATGGGAAGATAGGTTTATTTTATCTTTTCTTGTACCAATCTACCTTTTTTAGTTGATTTTAGTAGCATACTTATTTTCCTACAAAGCTTTATTTCTATAGAAAATAGATTGCCTTCATACATTAATGGTCACTAGTCACTTAGTGTCTTCTCATATCCTTAGTATGCCTCTTGTCTCATAAAGTCTTCTAATAAGATGCCTAAGTCTTTATTTTTACATTCCCTATATCCCTCATATTTATTTTTAAGAAATATTTTATTTTCTACTAATCACTCCCCTTGGGATCTCATTTGTGAGTTGCATTATAATACTATGGATAGGACCTGACATTCCTCACAAATTACCACCTTTTTCCTTCATATTACCCACATCCTTTTTAACCTGATTATCACAATTTTTTACCCTAGTGGTCTTCTCTTTTTGAGTTGTAGTGTAAGACTATGGATAGGACCCGACATTCCTCACAAAATTTTCCAATAATACAAGTCACAAACCAAATTACATGTGTAAAATATGAGATAAGATGTGATTAATTATGAAGTTACATGTCATTGGCATGCTTCCCAACTTGATTTAGTATGTTTTATATTTAATTCATTTTTCTTTCACTTTTATCTTCTTATTTTTCAAGTGCATTTAAGAATACAACCATTTCTTAAAATTTTCATACTTCCCATCTTGAATTAGTATGATAAATTTAAGACCAATCTTTTGCCAATTTTTTTTCTCTTATACTTCCCAACATGATATAGTATGATTGATTTAATTAATTAATTTTTATTATACCATTTATGCTCTTTGACATACCTTCCATTTTATTACATTATTTTCATACTTCCCAATATGGTTTAGTATTATTTTACTTATTTTAATTTGGTGCAAAAATATTTCACTTTATTTTTAAGAACAAATTCCTTTTTACCATCTGGTTCTACCATCCCTTGGTTCAGTATACTTAGTAATTTCGTTATTATTACACTTTTCACAAATTGAAATAGTGTGTAGTACATTTTTTGATTGATTATATTTTACCAAATTCTTTTTGCCTATTTCTTTTTTACCATATATGTGTCTTACATAATGCTAGAAAAGAAACCACATCTCATATATTTCCTATAGCATATACAATAAAATATAAATACATGTGCTAGAAAGAAATGTATTCAAAGAATCTATAACCAAATCCACAATGATGTAAACATACTCCATCAACATCAATATGCCAAAATGATACATCATATATACATCTCATGAGTTTTGACACAATAAATACAACCATATATACAATGTTCCAGCTCTATGGTTGGGCCCCATCCTATCTATCTTATGGCCTATCGAAATTGCCTATCGAGGCCTTGATCTAACTCCTCTAAATAGTATGTTGTAAGAAGTCCATCTGATATCTCAATCCCTCTATCTATCTTGTAAATGTGTTATCTACACATGTGCCTATGTTAACATAGTATGGGTCTATGTATGTGCTTGCACCAACTACATCTACATCACTGTATGTGCCTATGTCATATATGTCATTATATCTATATGAATATCTCTCTCTCTTTTAATAAGGATTGACAAACTTGTATCTCACCTACACCCATCTCTACTGATGGATACATCCTCTCTTTATGTTCATATTCACCTCATTGCCTCCCCTCTTAATCTAAACTAGATCACTTGAGTTGGGGAAGATGGTACACTAGGGTCCTCTAATGTAGTAGAGTCATATAGATATAGAGTCTCATCTAAGACATCATGAAGTGTTCCCCTCACAAGGGGCCCCCATCTCTCATCATCATCCTTAGCTACACCTACAAAATCACACCCAAATAGATATTATATCACTATCATATCTTGCAATATCTATCTACCTCTAGTTTTTATTTCATAAATAAAAACTCGAGAAAATAATTTAATCATCTTTATCACCTATCTATGTCTCAACCACTATGGTCTCACCATTCATGCAACTACCTAACATAGTCTCTTCATCTACATAGCCTCCTAGCACCTCCTCTATAGGTCACCTCCTTAGCTCAAATCTAGTTGTCATGGCTTGTGTCTGCCTTAGCCTATGCCTAAGTGGCCTCTCTATCATCCAATTCTCCTTTAACTCACCTACTAGGTCATTAGGGATGGTGATAGTCTCCATTCTTTCCTACTCCTCCCACCTCCATCAACACTATTTCCTTAGTGGTTTTAGTTCATCTCACTACAAATATGGTGATGGTATCTCTAGTGCCACTACCTCCACATCCCTCTCCTCCTACTCTACTCCTTGTCATGTTTGCCTAATCCATGGTTGATCAAAATGTGGTCTAAGCATCATCCTCATCAATAGTGGCCCTAGTCTCCTCCTCCCTTGTAGTTCACTCACATGCTAAGCCCACTACTTAGGCATCAATATCAATGTCATTGGATGAGGTAATCCTATCTATCCTAGTACCCATACCACTATATGTGGCTCTCTCCACCAAGTATAGTGTCTAATAACCTTTGTCCTCATCATAGCTAGTATATTTATGTACCATCTAGCCATGTAGTTTCTATATGCCCATATCAATGCCACATTATGTCTACATGTCTCACTATTTGTAGTGTTTTTACATGGGGCATGGCCCATGATACTTGGTCCTCTCTCCATCTCCATACTCAAGGTGGCCTATCATCGACCATATGGGAAAAAACAATTGATCAATATATGGGAAACCTCTCATAGATCCAAACCATCAATAATATGATCAGTCCTATCAATTTTTTACCTCTAACTAGCACCTCATACAGATCATATATGATCTAGACCCAGATGACATAGTTGAGATCATATATTATACCCTCCATTAGAATCCTCCTACTCAATTCTACCATGAATAGTGGTACCTTATCATCTAACTTGTGACACATCACACATTATGTCATAAGTCCTATCACAACCTTCTAGATATTATGAATCTATGATGCATACACATCAAACATACTAAATTTCCTATCTCTAAATATCATCTCTAAGCCTGTAGCCCACATGGATAAGGCTTTCCTCTCTTTTAGGCTATTTTGTATGCCTGTAGTCACTGGTGCTCCTACTACCAATAGCCCTAGGATGTCATGCACATCTTAAAGAGTGATAGCTACCTATACCATGTCCCCATCCACCTCTCACCTAAAGGTGTTAGTCAATCATTCTTAGCATCCACAACACATGATTAATAGATCTAAACTTTAGGGAATACTACACATGTTAGCTATCCCTCTTAGGCTTATAGATACTAGCCTAGATATATCACCTATGATCAAAATCTCTAGTAGATCTAGTACCCATGACATGTCTACCAATCTCTAGAATTAGGGTCATCCTTGTAACCAAGAAATAACAAAAGATGTATTAGATCTTCCATGTCATGTATAGTCAAAATACATTCTTTTTACAATTTTAATAAAAAACAAACCTAAATTGCTTCAATTCATTTATTGTTACCTATTTTTAGCCTATTTGATCATTTTTCCCTTACTTGGTCATTTTAAACCATTTTAGCCTTCTTTCATCCTTTTTCATGCATTTATATACACTTTGAGTTCTTTGGTTAACCTAGTTTGACCAAAATTTTCATATTTTTAGCTTGGTTGACTTAAAAATCTAAGTCAACCCTCTTATTTCCCCCTCCCTAGTAATCTGTTGTCATTCTAGACTTTTTAGATCAGTTGGCAAACTATAATAAGTTGGCAGTCTATAAAATGTATAGGGTTGACACACACCTACTAGGTTGGTAGTGTGGATTTTGCCTATTTTTAGCATACTGGGTCAACTAGGTTTACCTAATTTTTTTTAGCTACTAACCCCTTACATTTTCCTTAAAAAGTGCCTTATTGTCATCTTCTTCCTAATTCCTCCAAACCCAATTGCCTAATTGGTTTTAACTACCTTTACAATCTACTATCGTTTCATTTTGACATCTAAAAATGATAAAAATTATTTTTTTCTAAAAGCACACTTAATTAGATAAAATACTCAAAAATTGGTATAAGATTCTTAGTTCCATACCTGTAGTGTACCCATTCCCATTCCTGGAGCCCCTCCTCATCTAGCCTATCATCTCCTTACCATCCTAGCTCATTTGATCCCTAGAGCTCTTTTTTCTCTCCTTCACAAGTTAAAATAACAAAATGACTTATCTTTCCCCCTATTTAAAAACACTTTTCAAAATTCAAATTCATCAATTATTTTTCTATAAATTCCTTGTTTTACCTATATCTTTGGTTTTACACATCCATTTTCAAAACCATAAAATACATTGGATTCATGATGACGTAGAGAATATTATCCATAATTATATGCTTATATTCCAAAATTTTTGATTTTTGGCTATTTTTTGCACTAACTTCTATAAGTTTGCCTAATTTTCTTTATATTATATGCCTTCAATTTATCTTTTAGTCTATTTATTTATCTACAACACTAAGGTAAGTGAAGGTATGTGTTTTTCAATTACATCCTTTCCTTTATCTTATCTACTTCTTACTACACTTTACTTAGCATCACCATTGCATGTTATCATGTTTTATTTCCTCAAGCACCATCCCATGTTGCATTTATGTGACACGTGATAAGATTTGAGTGGGGCATATGTATACACATAATATTTTTAAATTTTTTATTGATTACTAACACTTTGTATCTTGTAATAACTCATCAAGTCTCAATCTCTCTAAGTGCATGCCTTAAAGGGTACATCAAGAAAGGGGTAGGTAGACCATTAGAACTTCATAAGATTTTTGTCCCTTTTACCACTTTCTATCTACACACTCATCTCCTAAAAACCATTTACTCTAATAGTATTCTTCTTAGCCTTACCCATTCTAGTCATTTAACATGCTTTATCCTCCTTGATCTTGCCCTGAACCCCTTTCAACGACTAGGTTAACCCTATACAACTTTTAGCTTTTGATTATTGTACAGGGTTAACTAGGTTGACCCTATACTATTTATGAACATTTTTTATTATGAGCTTTGTTATCCCTTCAACTAACCTGGCTTAGAACCTAGTGGATTACCTCCTAAAAACATATAGGGCCGATTAGGTCGACCCTATACAACTGACATATTCAAAAGGATTTAGGGAAATATCTAACTATATATATAAGTTCATTTCCAACCATTTGTAAGAAGAATAGAAGCAAATAATAATAACTATGAATGGACATTTTTTTATTAACCATTCTACTTGAGGAATAAAGTGTAGGGTTTCATACTTTCTTTGGAGACACAGATCTTGTCTTGTGGAAAAGTATTTTGGATGCATATATATGTTGTATATATTAGAGCTGATTTATTTTTTTATCCTTACATACCACAACAATCTCTTGTGAATCACCTTGGCCAAGGGAGAGATTGAGGCTCAGTAGGTTCATCTTCAAGGTAAGTATTCCTAACTTTATTTTTCCTTTGTAAGAGTAGATAGATAATGTAGTTGTGGTTCTTTATTCCATATATTAGTATTTTGTAGACATTGATGTGAGTATATGTCTTTTATGCATGTTTAGTTTATTTTATTTTATTTCTAACCCCAGCTTTGTGCCACAAGATTTGATGCACACTAGATTAGATTTACTTTTTTATTTATTAGAATAGAGTGAACATTAAACCTATGACTCTTTTAGGGTTGTTGCATGATTGTGTTAGACTATAGACTTTGAAATTCTTTCTAGCATGGTGTATTATTACAATTTATCCCCTAATTGGGTCTTATATATTTTTATATTGGTCATGCCCCCATTAAACAAATGTATTCCTAATTAGAAGTGTAAGTATGATCTAGCTTATAGACATGATACATTTTTGATTGCATATAATATGGCTGTAAGTAGAGGAGGGATAATATGCCAAGTCTAATTTTTAACTAAGGCATTATATTCAACTTGCACAATAATATTCAATCTATCATCTTGAGTGACTTCCTTAAATAATTGAGGTTTAGACTCATACATAGTCATTAATGCATAATAATAATGTTGACTTTTAATTAATTTTATGTTAAAAACATTAGAATATTTAAAATAGGTATTTTACCTATTTAGTCCTTTTAGCTTAACTTTGAAACTTAGGGGGTTCCTCAAACTCTAAGTTATCCATAACTAGATCAACTTCCTTAAGAGCATCCATTTCATCATAAGGGGAAACATGAGAGTCAGGTTCATCAATAAAAATACATTGAAAAGGATCCATAGAGGACTTTAAAAAAAAATTTGAGAATAAGAACATTCTTATTCTCAATGATGTAGCATTTAGAGGGATCATACACCCTTAAACCTTTGTCTTACCTCCATAATCTATAAAACTTCAAGAATAGGAGGTGGGACCGAGCTTATTTATTTTAACTTTAGGAATAAAGATAGAAGTAGGACTACCAAAGATCCTAAGATGAGCCACACTAGGTTTATTTTTAGACCACATTTCTAAATAGGTAGACAAATTCAAGGCTTTGGTAGGGACTTTATTCAAAATATGCACTATAGTATTCATGGATTTGACCCATAATAACTAAGGAACATTTTCAAATTACAACATTATTCTAGCTATTTCTATGATGGTGTAGTTTTTTCTTTCAACAATACCATTTTGTTGAGGGGAATAGGGAGTTATTAATTCCTTTTGAATACAAAAACTAATAAAAAAAGAATAAAAACTCTTTACTAACATATTCACTACCATTATCAATTCTTAATCTCTTAAAATATCAGCTGCATTTTCAACATGAGCTTTAAATTCTTTAAACTTAGAAAAAATATCAGATTTTTTTTAATGAAATAAGACTAGATCATTATAGTATAATCAGTAATAAATGTAATAATGTATAATTAACCATTAAGATAATTAACTTTCAAAGGACCTAAAACATCACTATGGATTAATGCTAAAGGATGTGAGGAATTCACATCATGAACCTTGTGAAAGGGGTTAGTATGTTGCTTACCACATAAGAAATCCTCATATGTTTCATGATGAGAAGGAATAGACATAAGTCCAACAAGAATATTATTAATATACATATCATATAAACTTTTATAGTTAACATGTCCTAGTCATTCATGCCATAACTAAGATCCATTCTTATTATGCAATGAAAGTAAACATGCAAAAAGAGAAAAGATATATAAACCATTCTTTTAAACACCTTTAATAATCAATGATCCAGATTGATTTCTAATAGTATAAATATATTTAATAAAAGTTACAATAAAGTTATCATTTTTAAGTTCAAAACAAGATAGTAAATTCCTTTTAAGATTAGGTAAATAGAAAACATCATTAATAACAATATTTAAATTTTTTTGCTTTTCCACGTATAGTTGCTTCTAAAAAAGAATTATCTCTTAAGTAAATTATTTTAGAGATATCTATAAAATCACACAAAATATCAGATAAATATGTCATATGGTTCAATGGACCATTATCTAAGATCCATTCATTTTTATTTGAAGCAAATAAAGCAACATATAAAGCAATAACATTTGAATCTTGATTGTTATTCTAATTAAGGTTTTAACTCTTCTATTTTTTTAATTATAATTCTTTCCTTTGTTATTTTTAGAAGATTGATTGTTAATTATACTCTTTTTTTTAAATAGGTTTCCCTTCTATGACCAAATTTACCACACAACTTACAATTCTCATCAAACTTGGATTTATGATTCTTATCACTAGATTTCATATTCCCATTTTTACCTTTACTAGAGTTAGGGTTAGATTTCTAGTTTTTTTAATTATTAGAAACATTATTTAATGTGATAAGTGCTTGTGTGACATTATCCTTGGAATCAAAATTGGTCATCACTTGCTCTTTTTGAATTAGAAGGGCAGACAAGGTGGTAATATCAAAGATATCTTGCTCAATTTGTTACTTAGAATTCAAAATTGAAATAAAATTTTTAACTTTTCATGAATATTTAACGAAATGATAAAATAAAACAATTTATCTTGAATCAAATTATAATTACATCTATCTAATTGAGCTTTAATGTTTTTAATCTTAGCAAGAAAATTAACAACTTTTTCATCACTCTTCATGGGTGTAGTCAGCATTTCAAGGATTAACTTAATGATATTTGAAAGATGAGTGCCTTTATGCATGGATTCAAAGAGTCTTCAAGAATTGATAGGAGACTCTCGATTACCAATGTGGAGAAGGAATTCATCCTTAAAACTCCACAAGATAATGGACATAGCTTCCTATGATTTTGTTTGAAATGCATTGGTAAGTTCAAGGTCACATATCATCTAGAAGGGGATTTCTCAATTCCAATGACAATATTCCACAATTTTTGGGCCATAAGTTTATCTTTAACACAAATTTTCCATATATTATAGTTATTTCCATTAAGCATTTGATATTTATCTAAGGAAAAATAGGGCAAAGCCATAATTTTCCTTTAAACAAGATAGTAAATAAATGATTTAAAAATAAACAATTTTAAATGAATTTTTGAATTATTTTCAAGATAAAGTGAGTTGCACATGAAACTATATATAAGTACACAATTTAGATTCCAAATAATGAAAAAAATTGAATCAAAATTACACAATTCTAAGTGTCGAAAGAGTCACACTCATAACATTACTAATCCACTATTATTATAAAGTTGACAAAACAATAATAGGAAGCTAAAAAAAAATTGACCACTTGAATGTGTCTGAAACATGTCAAATCTTAAAGATTGACTAGTTGGATGACTATACTTGCCTATGTTTAGACTAGATCAAGTGTTGAAAGAAGGACTTATTGCTAGGTCAGGGGGTTTTCACATGAGAAAGAAGGCACACAATCTAAGAAATAACATTCAAATTAATTTAATTTGCAATTAAATTAACCAAAGTCAATAAGAAGATAACAAAAAAAGAAAAAAACTAGTGATATTTGAACACTAGACTTATCTTTTACAAGTTTTTACCAAAATTTATAATCACCAACTCATTTATGAGTGAATTCAAATATTTTAAATGCCTAATATTATATTTAATTATTTTTATCTAATTTTTATTTTTAAAAAAATATTTTTCTTTTAAATAAAAAGTAAAAATATATTACTTGTTTTTGACATTTTGGTAAAATATTCTAATAAAGGTAAATGAAATTTGCAAATTTAAAAAATAAAATATTTTTTAAATATTTAAAAAAACTTTATACTTATTTCTAATGTCTTCTATAGTTGGAAATAACACATGTCTAGGAGAAGAGGAGGAGCTTGAAGAAGATAGAGGTCTTTTTAATCTTTCAAAATTTGTAGATCCTCCTAAAATCCTCCCATAATTACAACAAGCCTTTTAAAAAATAATTGGTGCCAAAAGGATTTTTGCCAACATCCTAGATCATACAAGTGTGCCAATGGAGCAGAGAGAATTTTGTACAAGCTAATCTAGAGCTTCTTAGGCCTTGAAAAAATTATAGGGGTCCTTATTTTTTTAAAACTAAGTGATTAAAACTTTTAGAAGATAATTTGATGCACAAAAAAATTAATTTTAATTTTTTTTAGGTTTCTAGGCCATTCAATGGCATCCAGGTGCCTAGGCTAATATAAAACTTTAAAAACAAATTGGTTGCTTGATCAATAATACTAGGATTAATGATTAAGTTTTGAATCTTCATGAAAATATCCATAGAGTTTTTAGACACACCAACTAGGTCATTTTAGCTTCAATAATGGCATACTAGGCTTGAATATATTAATTATTGATATTTAAATTTATTAAAATAGGCTTGCTAACTAAATAAAACATTTTGTGCTCTGCTACCATGAGATAATCTGAATATGTTGCAATGTATATTTAACACAAGTAGATCTAGATGTAAATTTAATCAACAAAGCATATGCAAATCAATGAACACAACACAAGTATTTACCCCAAAAAAACTTCAAAGACGTAAAAAAAAAAAATCAAAGTGATATTCAATATTAAGAAACAATAATAAACCCAATACACCAAATCTTCTTCATCTCATTTCTCAGATAAATTCTTCACAAGTTTTTCTCAGACAAGTACTTTCCGCATGCATGAATACTTGAATATTTGATTTTTTGTGTTTGATATGTTTACAATAGGGGTAAAACCCTATTTATAATGATTCACGAGAGGATGTGACCACTGTGAAAATAATGGGCTCATCCACCCCAATAAATCCAATTAATAAACATTTGGTAAATATTAATAACTATAATAAGATTATTTATTTTCATGAGGTTTATACATCAAGTAAATAAATAATATATTATTATTTATTTAATTACTTACCAATGTAAGCCAAGGGTTAATAATATCCACTTAGAAATTAATTACTCTAAAAAAAAAGTATAGTGTAATTTTTGTGAACAAGGAATCCATAAAGGGGAGGTTATTATAGTGTTATATCAATAAAACCAAATCAAAATAACACACTAAACACTTAACACCTCTATCCTAGACACAAAGGAGAGCATAAATAACAAGCATACAATTAAAACACAACTATAAAATAAAAGAAATCATTCTTTTACATTTCATGGAGCTCCAAAATGGTTTTTTAAAGTGGCTTTCTAGGCTTTGTTCATCAATAAATCTTTATCAATGAAGGTCACTTTACTCAACCTTTCTGTGGCACCTTGGCTTGGTTGGTTGGCTTATTAATTTTCTATGGTAACACTACTTTAAAGGCTTCTTGGAGGTATATTGGCATAATAAATTTGGCTGATGAGAGCTTTTAATATATTTTTGCATAATAATAGTACACTAAGAGAGCTTATTGATCAATAGGTATGGCCTTATATATATATATATATATATATATATATATATATATATATATATATATATATATATATATATATATATATATATATATATATATATATATATATATAGCTTCTAAAGTTGAGTCTCACCCAAGGTGAGTTAAGGTTGAATTTAAACATTGAATGAGTTAAAACTAACCCTAGGTTAGTTGAGGCTAACTCCAGTTAAGTTAAAAAATTTCATGTTATTATGATTTTCAATTAATATACTAGGCTCTCAAATTAAATATTTTTAGATAATTTGGGAGAGATCAACAACTCATAAAGGCAATATGATGAAAAGGGTTGATATTTTGATTTTTAGAATTTTCATTTTAAGATATTTATTAATTAAAAATGTAAAATTTAGCTAAGAATTCAATATAGTTTAATTATTTGATTCATTTTGATTATTGTTTTCTCTTTTAAGATTTGTTCAAGTGTCCTGCTTAATAGGTTCATAGGCCAAACTTCTAGTTGTTTGGTCACAAGGTGACTAAGGATGAATCTATGGGAGGTTATTATTGAGTACAATATAATAACCAAATATAGATGCCTCAACATGATTTTGAGCATTAATTACTTATTTATGTATGTAATTAGGATGTTTAGTGATGCTTAAGCTTAATTTTCACTATTTGGTAGAAATCAATCTAAAGTATGGTTAGAAGCTAGTTGTGGCTAGAATGGGGTGTCTATAGTTTTCTAGTATTTAGGAAGGCATTGTAATATATAGACATAGTAACATTATCTCAAATAATAAAAAGGTATTTTATGCCTAATAACCTAATAGGTAATGGATGAGCCCTAGATGCCCCCTCAAGGGTGTAGTTGGCAAAGAAGGCTAGCAATCGGTCTTTCAAAAGAAGGAAATGATAAGACCGAAAAGGTAAAGTGGGTGTAAAATAATGATTTACTTAAAGGTATTTATAATCATTGGCACAATTAAAGGGTCCAATTTGGTAGATAAAAAATATGATTTATCCAAAGGAAGTTATAATCATTGGCATAGAATGGTAAAAAGATAATGATTTTCCTAAAGGCAGTTATAATCATTAGGAAAAAAAAGGTAAAAAGCTAATGATTTTCCCAAAGGTGGTTATAATCATTATCTAAATGAAAAAATTCCTTATTTGAGAATATAGAGATAATTATTTGCCCAAAGGTGGTTATAATCATTAGCATAATGAAAACATGCCCCAATTAGGTAGATAAAGATAACAATTTCCCTGAATGTGGTTATAATCATTAACATATAGATAGATTGAAACATATTGATTTTTTAAAAGGTGGTTATAATAATTGGCATCTAGATATATTTAAACATGATTTTTTTTCCAAAGTTAGTTATAATCATTGGCATAAAGTTTGACACAATATGGAAAATTGGAAAAGGGGATTTATGTACTGAATTCATACTCATAGAGTAAGAGTAAGATGGTACAAAGGAGAAAGATGAATTTTGGAAACCTACTAATATGGATATGAATGTCCTAACTAGAAAAGATTAAAATTCTTTCATGATTTAATTACTCTATAATTGGGAAATGATTTAGATAGATCAGGAATTTGTCAAGTGACTAAAGAAAAGAAATGCAACATCATTGCTTGTAAGATTTCTTAAGCTGATTTTTGTTGTAGCACGTGATGGTATGCATCATGATATAAAACACCATAATAAATTAGTTTTAATATGCATAAATAATGATACATAGTCTAATCAATAATCCAAAATAATGCACCAAGGATAAAAACCATGATGATAATGTTGATGTATGAATGTGGATGGACTTAAGCATAATTCACAAGGAATAACCCAATGAACATAAATATACTAAGTCAAGGAACAAAAATAAAATAAAAAAATAGACAAAAAAACAAACAAGAATACAAAACACTAATGAACAAAAAACATAATAAAACACTAAGAAACAAAAATCGAACAAAACAATCAAAATAAAATGAAACAAATATAAACATTGGTTAATCACAATGTTAGTTCAAATAGAAGACAAATTATTTGTGCATGTGTAATAGAGGGGATACTCTTGGTGACAATATGACCCCTATGTAGACAACAATGATGCAATTATAATAACACAAGAACAATGGCATAAGTTTGATAATATGATATAGGGAAGAAACAACATAAACAAAATGACAAGCATTGCCCCTAAGCTATAGAAGAAAATGAAACAAACAAAAGATGGGGAATAGAAGAAAAGGAAGGGTAGCCAAGATAAATCCAAATGCACTAGGAAAGTGTACACTAGATAGATAGTTCTATAGACATAAGGTCCAACATAAACTTCAAGCCAAATGTAGTTCTCCCAAGATATGGGATAAAATAAAATGTATGATCGAGAAAAATATGATTGATGATGTAGAGGAAATATGGAAATGGTCTCGCAAAATAGTGAGATCATTGAAAATAAATAATACTCACAAAATGGTGAGAGTGAAAATTAATCTTATTATTCATGCATATATCAAATTTAAATACATAATATGTACAATATAATCTCACAAAATGGTGAGAGCCCAAGGTATAGGGCCAATAAGAATGGGGAAACTAGATGACAAGTGGTTGCTCATGAAATAACTAGGAGTCCCAAAATCTTGAAGGTAAGGAAGTGGTTGAAAATAAAGGAAGGTATGGTTGAGATAACTTAAGATACTTCATGTATCCAAATGTTTCCTACATAGTTCATGCAAACCTTAGGCTCATATAGTTCTCCTAGAAATGGGAGGAAAAAGACCAAGGTGGTCTAGAAATAATCTAAACAAACAAGATTGTTCAACCCAAAATTTTTGATGGATTTATACCTTGTATGGAGATCTTAAGCCAATTTTCATTATTTTATGATTTTTATGATTTTCTAGGTCATTAAAATTTTTTTTTGGAATTTTCTATGCATCTCAAATTGATCAAGAATTATAAAATACTTAAACAACCCCACTCACAAAATGGTGAGAGCATTCAAATTGAAATTGCTTACAAAATGTGGAGAACATGGAAAAAAGGTGAATGAGTTGACCTCAACATGAATCAAGCATTTCCTACATACTCCAATTAGGACCTCAAGTCACTATTGTTCTACCTTACAGTGGAGGAATCCAACTAGGTAGTAACAAGTTCATGAATTATGCCAAAGGCATAGTATGGCAATAGAAATGCTAAGGTGATATAAAAATTCATGATAAAGGTCTTGTTCCTAATTTTTCCATATACATTTATAATTAGGAAATAATGGCATGGTTTAATGATAATAATTTTCCCAAAGGTGGTTATAATTAGTAGCACATACTAGGACACTAATTTACCTAAAGGCAGTTATAATCAGTAACACTTGTAATGAAATGAAATAACAAATGAAGGATGCAACTACCAAACCACTATCATAATATTCCAATATACTATCTTTGTCTATAATAATAAATCAATAATTGAAACTTGATCTGAATCCCCTCACTAAAGGTTCCCAAAGAATCAATGGAATGGAACCAAGGTCAAAGTTTTGGGAGGGAGGGCAAAAATAACTTGTGTCTATAGGGAAGGTATGGTAGAATGGTATTTGACATGTTAAAAATAAGATGATATGGTACAATGTAAACATACCTCATATGTAATACTTCAAGTATCTCAAGTAAAATAATGCTTGAAGTGTATGATGTTCAACTTCTTATCTAGTTAATCCCCATGTGGTGTAGTGAGCCTATATGCTCTAGATCCATAATTATCAATAATGATATATGGGCCTATCCAATTAGGTTTGAACTTACCTTTCTCTTTCTTCTCAATTGTGATGTATTTTGAGTTTTTTAAGCATGAAAACACCTATCTCAAACTCTCTTTGCTTGACCCACTAGTTAAGTGGCCACATAGTCTATTTTGGTATGCTTGAAGGTTGTTAACAATTACCATGCATTTTTCATTAAGTAACTCTATTTATTATAGGAGAGATACTCTATAATATTCATCATCTAGGATGTGTTTTGATGAGATACGTAGAGAAGGTGACTCAACCTCAATGGGAAGAATGGCCTTAGTGTCATAGACAAGGGAATATGGAGTGGCTTCAGTTTGAGTATGGTAATTAGTGCAATATGCCAAAAGGGCTCAAAGATTTAGAGGTGCCAATTTTGGCCAGCATCATTGATAATCTTTTTAAGGATGGTTATAATGGTTTTATTAGATGCCTCTTCTTGGCCATTACCTTATAGGTAATATGTAGTAGAAAAATATTGGGTGATATTATATTTGACACTAAGAATTTGGACATCCTTTTTCTAAAATGATCTACCATTATCAAATATAATGTCAAATGGGATACCATACTAGTAGATAAATGGTTAAAGATGAATTTGTAAATCTATTTTCTAGTTATGTACATGAGGGGTATAGATTCAAACCACTTAGTGAAATATTTAGATGAGGTAGGGTTAATATTCCAAATGAGATCAAGTCCTCATGTTTCAAATGGCCATGGTATAAGCATTATTTTTAATGTTTTAGTTGGCACATGAATCAAATTTTCATATCGTTGACACCGGCCACACATTTTAACATAAGCAATTGCATTTGCTTCCATAGTTGGCTAATAATAACTAGTACATAGGAGATTTTTGGCTAGGATAGATTTTTTGGTGTGGGATCCACATACTTCATAAATATTTTTTAATGTTAATGTTGCTTATGCAAAATTTAGAAAATAAATCAAAGTTCCATCAAAGCTTCAGAGGCAAAGGGTTGGGCCAAGTAAGATATAATGTGAGGCTTGGTGGGTAAAGGCCTTTAGTTATTTACTTGATAGGTTTGGTGGCATGATATGGTCATGAAGGTAGATAAATATGTATGAATACTATATAGAACTGGGACCAATAATATCACAGACCATTGCAATATTTGAAGGTTTATGAGTAGGCACTAGAATATTTTCAATTAGGAATTGATATTATTTTTATTTATCTATGTGGTGGATTAAATAAACAATGGTAGCCATGGAATTTATTGTCCAATTACTATCCCTTGGTATGTGTTCAAATTGTATGCTATCAATCTATTGTTTGAGAATGTCAATCATGGCCTTGTATGACACCAACTTGTCACTTTTGGTCTAAAAGTGGTCTATACCTTGATTGATGATTAACTAAGAATCACCATAAACTTTGAAATGCTAAAACTAGTGATTCATATTCATCTATGTATTAGTAAAATGAAATATGGTATGGAATGATTTAGGGATAAGATCCCCCTATGGTGTAATAAAAAATAGGCCTACCCATAATCTATGTGATGTGAATGATCCATCAAAATAAAAATTCTATTGTTTCTCCTCATGGTGTGTTTCAATGATGGTCATGATGGAATCCTATGAGAATTAAAAGGTGAGAGGTTTGATATCTATAAAGGGAGCTTCAACAATTTGATCTTTAAGTACTTGTCCCTTTATAGCTTTCTGCTTGACATATTCTATCTCGAAATCACTCAAAGATGATCCATTTAGCTATGCAGCCTTACAAAGCTATCTTGGATAGTAGATACTTAAGAAAATCTACTTTGGAAATAACTATGGTCTTGTTGTTAAGCACATAATGCTACAACATCTGGGTTACAAAGACCATAGCTAAATAATCTTTTTCTATAGGCGTATAGTTATGTTCATATGTAACCAGTGTATAAATTAGATAGTACATGACATGTTCTTTTCCATGGTCATCATGCTGATCTAGAAGTGCCCCCAGGGTTTTGTCTATGGTAGAGAGATATAATATAAGTGTCTTTCCTGGAATTAGTAAAAAAATAGGTGAATTGACAAGATATTATTTTAGTTGCTAAAAGTCTCTAGAATTCTTCATCCCAATGAAATGTGTCACTCTTACTTTGTAAGTGTTTAAATGGATGGTATTTTTTAGTTAATTAAGAGATGAATAGACTGATAGATTGAATCTTGCTCTAAAATCTACCAAATTACTTCAAATTGGAGGTTGGTGGCATCCTAGTAATGACTTGCACTTTGATAGGATCAACTTCGATACCTCAATGAGAGATAATGAAGCCTGGTAATTTTCCTAAAGTGATACCAAAATCATACTTATTAGGATTCTATTTGACCTTATATTCACAAATCCTCTCAAATAATCTTCTTAGTGTAGCTTGATGATTGGCCTGGGTATTTGATTTAACCAATATGTTGTCAACATAGTATTCAATGATGTCATGCATCATATCATGAAATATGATGGTCACAACTCTTTGGTATGTTGCCACAACATTCTTGAGACCAAACAACATAAACTGATAGGAAAACATTCCATAAGGAGTGGTCAATATTTTATTGTGTTGGTCTTCTAGTGTAATTCAAATCTATTTGTATCCTAAAAATCCTTCCATAAGTGAAATCATTTCATACCCCATTATGGAATCAACTATCATGTAAATATTTGGCATAGAAAAGTCATCCTTGGGGTAGGCCTTGTTTATATCTCTAAATTCAATGCATATTTTGATTTCTTCTAGCTTCTTACTAATAAGCACAACGTTTGAAATCCACTATAAATAGTTGATCAGTTAGATTCATCTCGATCCTAAGATTTTTTCCAACTCTTTCTTTACTAAGACAAAAATATGAGGATGCATATTGCATAATTTTTGGTTCATAGGTTTGGCATCAAGATGTATAAAAAAGTGGTGTACAACCAAGGCAAGGTCTACACCTAGCATGTTTTAATAGGCCCAAGTAAATATATCAAAAAATTCCCTCAAAATAGATATAAATATTTCACGTTCCTCTTCAGTGAGAGATGCAATAATTTGATCCATTTTTGGCTATCTGGAGTCTTGATGTTGACTTTCATACTATTTTATATGATGAGAGTTGGTCAATCTTCTAGAATGGTTAGTAATTATTTGAATTGACATCTAACTACAAAGTCCTCTAGTTGGACTGGTTATTCAAGCTTGCCTAAACTAGATGAATCTAAATCTCCAAATGGTAGGGATGGCCCTATCAAAATACTATAGGAAATTTTTAGGCAATTTGATCAAAGGCCTATTATTCTATTAAATTGAACTTAAACCCAAAAGTAAGTTCATCATTGGTGGTCTCTTGAGCTTCATGTGAGGAAAGGTGAACACCCCATATAATGTTGCCTAAAATGGATTTTCATTGAAATACTAGTGTTTTATTTACTTTTACCCTGGTTAAAAAGTGCCTCAAAGAGGTTTTCACTTTGATAACTCAATGTTTTATTCTTTTTTTTTTGTCTAAGGGTGTTCACCTATTCTCCAAAATATGTTGTAAGATCCAATTTGATAGAGAACGCTTATTTTTGGTATCCCAAAGAAACATTATCTCTTGGGCCTAGAAAATCACAAATGACCTCATCATTCTCAAATTCATCTATAGACATTATGGATTCTTGTTGGTCCTAGGCTATAAGTTAAGGGTGATAAAGAGGAAGAGGGTTATAGTGACTTACTAGGGTACTTGTGCAAATGGTATGTGGGTAAAATATGTTGGTATTAGCAAGGTCTTCATAAATGTTATGATCGAAATCTCTTTTACTGCCAAAATTATCATCATTTGACATTGGCATTGAAACATGAATAATATATGTCAGATCACCCCTAGGAAGTTTAAATCCAAGACCATAAGTTCATCTGTATCAAGTTATAAAAATTGGCTCAAGAGTACCTTATTGATTTGGCCTAAGGCCTCATCCTTCATAGGATTGATTCTCCATGATCTTTTTAGGAATGGGATACTTGTCATTTTTGTAGTAATCAACCAATTTGTCATTATACAACCAAGATTTATCACTAGCAAGTGGATCCTCTTATTAGCTAGTATACAGTGTGTAAATGATAGGATTTGGACTATGAAGTTTACCTTTTCCTTTTCATTACCATTTCATGCAAGGCGGATTAGCTTAGGTCTTCCATAGGACTTGGGGTTCTATGGAATCTTGGTAATGTGAAATGTATTATGGGTCAAATACTCTCATGGGCCATTGGTTGATATTGAAAAATGATTAGACATTTCAATAGGAGTCATATGTGAATATGAATTAAGGCTATTTGGGTCTATATACTTGGCCTCTAGTAGTTCAACAAGTATTTCTTTAACTTTATCTTTTTTAAGAATCAAATCTAGGCCAAGTAGTAGTAACTTTCATACTCAGCCTCTAAATGCTTACAATGTTCATAAGGATACAAATATCCATTGATAGTGACCTCCATGCCTGAGTGAGAGAACTTGAGACATTGGTGCAATATTGAAGGGATTTCACCAATTTCATGTATCCAAGGTCTACACAAGATAAAATTATAATATAGGTCAAGGTCTAACACATGACAAAGTGTATCATAGGTCAAGGTCCCAATGATAATTGGCAAGCTTATGGTACCTTGTGATTCTCATTATTCATTGTCATAGGCTTTGATAGTAATTATTTCTAATTGTAGACTGGCTATTGTATATCTAAGATGCTTGATGAGCATTAGAGACATAATATTTAGGCCTAATATATTGTCTATAATGATACATTTGAATTTATGCGATGTGATGACAAATTCAATGTATAGGGGATTATTATGGATAGGGCCAAGGTATGATATATCACTTTAGTCAAATGTCAATTATTGGCCTAGGGCTAAATGTCTAACCAAAACTTAAAATTTATCTGGAGTTATGTTATTTTGAACTTGGGATTGGCTTAAGAGTTTTGTTAATATGTTCTTATAGATAGTAAATGTATGAAACAAATATAGAATGGATATTTGTGTGGGTGCCTTCTAGAGTTATTCCATAATGTCATACAATTTTTCCTTAATAGTGGTATAATAGCCATCATAATGGGTTGGATTGGTTTATTGGGAGGAGGTTGTAGGTTAGGGATGGTAATCTTAGACCACTAAGTTATGATTGAATAATTAGGATTAGAAATAGGATAACTGTAACTTAAAGATGATGGATATGGACTAGATAAGATAAATATTGATTGTTAGTGCACTTGGTTGTGGTCACATGGCAATGAAGAGTTATTAGTATAAGGTCATGAAATAGTAATCCCTAGTTACTATTGTGTGTGATTGTGGTCCTAAGTCAAGGAAGGATTACTTGCATAGGTGTATTGATTGGAATTATTTAGCAATGGTCCTGGTCTATTAACACTTAATCTAGAATTAATGGTGATAGTGGAAATGTGACCTCTTGTAATATGACCTACAACCTTGGTACTATCATGTACAACTACATGGTAAGTCTGTTGGTAAATTTGATTCATTATGGACTTGGTTCCTCCCATTTGATTGACATTGTTTTTTTTTGTTTTTGGTATTATTATTGTTATTGTGGCTATTGTTTTTGTTATGACCTTCATTGATGTTATGTTGATTATTATTGTTATTATGTAGAAAAGGGTTTTGGTAGATCCTTAGGTTCTAATTGGACATAAATACTATATTATCCAATGTAATCTCTACATTTTACAACATATTTTTGATGAAGTGTTTGATCTAGACATAATGGTGTAGGTTATGTCCATGAACATGATGCAATCACATAATTCATTCTCTTATATGGAATACCCTTAGGATAGTGATTCAGAATTGGCCAAAAAATCATATTAGTTATGGAAATCTTATGAAATAATACTTTTATAGTTTCACCAAGGCCATTAAAGGATTGAGGAGTGGGTATTCTTCTTGGAGGAGGGGTTTGAAAAGGTGCTGGTTGTTGTATTTGTGGACCTAGTCTAGATTATTATGAAGGTTATGCTTACTAAATAGGTTATTAATGAGGAGTAATCTATATTTATAGTGTGGGTTTATCAAATGGTGTTTTCACCATTTGGACATGGCATGAATCATTTACTCTATCTACAATAACAGTCTTATTATGGTTGTATTGCTTGTATTTCTCATAGTTACTATGTTGGGCTAGTACATATGCTTGTGCATGGACTTGGTTGGGGTTCTGATTTGGGCATGTTCCTTAGTTTTGGTTCTAATTTTTGTTAAAAGAGGTTAACTTGATAATCCCTTTGTTAATAAGTGAATTTTCAATTAACAAACCTTTGTCGATGATATCTTTGAAGGTATGCACATATTGAAGCTCTAGATGATATGATATCTTGTTATGCAAATTTTTAGTAAATACAACAACCAATTATTTATCTAGTAAGCTGTGGATGAAGTAACTAGCAAGTGATCTCCATCTATATAGATATATTTCAAAGATTTAAATATCTTTTTGTTTGGCTTGAGTCAAGTCTACCAATAAAATTTCATGTTTGATACTGTAGGATAAATGTTGCACAAATTTATCTAAGAGATCATCAAAATTAAATGTGGAATTTTTTGGAAATTTTAGGAACCACTCCAAATCCTATCCTGATAGACTTATATGGAAAAAAAGAGATGTTAAATGTCACTATAATCCACTAGTTGATAAGTGACAGCTAATTCTATCAAATGGGCCTTAGGGTCTCCTTTACCCTTATATTTATCAAATTTTTGTGGTTCATAACCTAGAGAAAATAGTATCTAAATATATACCATGTTTAGTGGGTATGAGCACATGTCATCTAACTTGAATTTATTAGTCTAGTTCCCTACTTGAGTGGTGGCAATCACATCCTTAATTTTCTATATTCATTGGGCCAAGAAACTAGATGGAACATTTGACTGAGGTAGTAGTTGGGCGATCAAAGGTGGATTACCTTAACAAGATTATAATGGAGGTATGGTTTGTTGTAGAATGTTGGTTTGATGAATGAACTGAATAGGAATATGCATCCATGGATTGGGATGCAATTTTTGACATTACACTCATTATTGTGTTATATTCTAGTTTATATTTTTATATAGCCTTGGATTTGAGGGAATTGGGGTTGTGATGGGAGGATATGGATTTAGGTAAAATAATTTACCTATTAAGGTTGAGTAGGGACTTTTTTCCAAATATTCAAACCTATAAAAATAAAGGGAACTTATTGTAGACTAAGGCCCTATCATTGAATGTATGTCACATGTTGAGCAAAAGGCAATTATTACCTAATTGGTACTTGTTAGATAGTGGTACCTCTTTGTTGTACAAGCAATTGTATTAAACTAGACACTTGTTGGGTGTTTGGAAATTGTCTTTGAGCAATAGAAACATATTTTTTATCAGATAATGTTTGTGATTGTAAAGGTCTACTAGTCTATGATTGTAGAGGTACATATGTGGAACATTTTTTACCCCCTATTGCAACAACATAGTGTTTTTCCTATGATGTGGTGGTATATTAGACTATGCCTTTTGTTTTGGAATAATAGTCATCACCTATTGAGGTGGAGTATCATTTATCACTTTTTGTTGAGGCAAATTACTAGTCAGAACTTGATTACTTAATCCCTATGGTTGCATGCTTGATAAAGTAGTTGGTTGAGGATTAGAAGTAACTTTTTATGGATGTGATGTAAGAGTTATTACCCTTACTATTATGAACCACTCATGGTAATAAATAAAGGTAGTTGTCATTGCGTACTATTTTTTGGTGTATTTAAACCACTTTAGCCTAGATTGTAAGACACTTGCATGTTATCCACTATGTTTGGCACATTATTTTTCATAGAATTTGGAGTCACCTATGCAATAGATGGGACATTGTACATGTCACCAACTAAAGTAGTTTGTGTAAATGGGTTTATACCTAAATTATCTTGAATTTTTAAATTAATTAATATCCCTATTGAAGGAGCTATCTCTATGAGTGGAGTGTTTGATATGGCCATGGTATTAAAATTGAGCACTAGATTCAAATAGTTTTGATATGCTTGTTGCATTTGTATAAAGTGGTATTCCATTAGACCCTTCCATTTTACAAGCATATTTGGGTCTTGATATAAAATTGGCATGAGCACTTGAGGATGACTAGTATAGGTTTTTTTAATGGTTTAAGTATAAGGCATGTTTAGAAACACTCTAACTAGACTAGGTAAATTTTCATGGGGGAAGTATACTAAAAACTTTGCCCCTACCTCCACATATTTGACTAAAACCTCATACTTATTTTCAAACAAGTGAGGATCAAACAAATAAGGGTCATATTTTGATGGAATAGTAATGTAATATGGTTATTGTTGAGCTTGTTCTATAATTGATTCTATGCTAGTGAGATATTAAGTGGTGTGTTCTTGGTCTTCCTCCAAATATGGAGTTGTGTTAAATAAAATAATGGGCTAATAGATCTTGACTTTATTCCCTAGATTTAGTAGTTTAAGGAGGATGGGGATACATCTCACATACCACATCATCACCATAGGGGTATTGAATATATTTATTGTTTGTGAATATGTTATCATAACCTAGATTATACATGGATTCACTACGAGTGTAACAAGACATATACAAATTGATGAGTAACATTATGCAAAGAATATCTAGAGTTTTACAAACTCTTAAAAACAAGGTCTAAAATATAAATGGTCCAAAATTGGTCTAAAACTCATTATAATAAATGGAGTTGTTTCTCTAAAATGGCCAATGATAAGCTTGGTCTAAAATTTTCTAACATCAAATGTCAAATGTCTTACACAAATGGTCAAGTGAATGGATAAAACTAGAATGCCAAACTTAGGTAAAAAGTTTTTAAAATAAAATCTAATCTAAACAAACAAGGTTTCTAGGTCTTTGGGAATAAGTCACAAAGGTAGGCTCAAAATAAATCTAAGATGTTAAGACTCTTTGAAACATGACACAAGAGCTAAACTTGGCATAAACTAGGTCTTAAAATGAAATGGAATTGCTAGGTCTTTTGGAAACAAGGCAGAAAGGCTAGACTTTGAAACACACTAGGTGTAAAAATAAATTGGAATTTGTTAGGTATTTTGGAAATAAGGCACAAAATATAGACTTGAAAGAAAACTAGGTCTAAGAGATTAGAAGATAATTAATCTATCAAATTTAAAACACTTCGACTCAAGCTAGGCATTCCAATTCAAACACACACTTGACCTTTAGTAAAAGACATTAGAATTTAAGTACATGAAGGGTATACCATTTCCTAAATTTAGGCATAAAGAATATTCTTTAAATCAAGCAAGGAATTAGTCTAAGTTGCACAATCTAAAAGTAGAAGGTAAATGTCTAAGCCAAAATTATGTAAGGTATAGGCATAAACCAATAAATGTTTAAATCTGAATTTATCAAGACTAATTTAAAAACTGATTTATAAGGCTTAGTTTCTCAAATAGACAACAAGCTAGATGAAAATGAATAGCATAATAGTACTATGCATAGACTATAAAGGCACAATGGTTTTGAAATGGCAATTAGTCACAAGGTAAAAAGTCTTTGAAATAATGTGAGTATCATAACAATGTTATCTTTCTATAAAGTTATGACAAAATGATTTGTTTCAAAAAATATAAGGCACAAGACTTGGAATGAAATGGGCATCATAATGATGCCCCTTTTAAAGAAGTGACACCCACACACACATAAAAGTTTGACAAATGACCAAGGTAGAGTGTGGTGTCAAATGGATGGCATAACACCTCTTTAATCAAAAGAGTGATGTGAAAACATGAATTTTTATGGACATGGCCTAAAAAAACAAATAATTTTGACTCAAGACAATGTAAGTAAAAGGAAAAATGACAAAAACACCTAAGTGTAATGTCGTAAATCCTAAAAACTAACAAGGTATCTTCATACCATCAAATTATGTCTATATACTTACTCCTGAGAGGAATTTAAGTTATTAATATAAAAAGTAAAATGTACATGAAAAGTAGGGTTTTTATGCCCCCACTTCTCTCAAGATTTTATAGGTGACATGGAACTTTGGGGTACTTGCCTTGCATTTACAATTAATCTCTAACAAGTGGGGTTTATCGAAACTATCAATTTTTATACGTTCTAAATGGTCCTATATATGTGGTTAACACTAGGGTACAATATGTAATTTTGATCCACATTAAAAAAAATTATTGTGATAAGGTATTGTCATTTTCACAACCACTACATCCATAAATTTTTTAGTGTAGTGTGATATCTGAGTTAAACATACATTTTGAATTAGTCTCTTATGAATGGATCTTTCTTAACATCTCAAATAAGCATTCCAATAATTTGAACTTAATTTGTATACCCCTATCATGGATTTGGGTTGAGGTGATGTTAGGATATGAATTCTTGGATAAACACTTCCCTAGAGAACCCATGGAGAGGTGATGAACTTCCCCCCATAAGCCAAAATGCATAAAATAGAAATTGAATAGGAATTTAGGTTCATTTTTGGGTCACCCAAATAACTCAAATTTTGGAGAGGGCCTTAGAAACATTCCTTTCATGATTTTTAAAAAAATAAATAAATGCAATAAGTGAGCATTTTTTATCACCCAAGTTCCCTAAAGGGGATGGGGAAGAGCATACATGCAACACTCAGCTTGTGAAATAAACACTCAACAATAACCGTAAAAATGGAAACTCTTATGAGTATTTAACTAAAGTGTGAGTTCATTTTTATAGCACCAAACTAAATATGTCATGAATTTCATCCCCTTAGCATTGTGTTGAAAACTTAAACAAAATTATAAATAACTTAAGTAAAAGGTCTTTAAAACACCAAATTTAAATGTGAGTTTTTGAATCTTAGAGTATTTTAAAACTATATTTTCTTGGCCTTTGGGTCATAAAAAATATGTTAGGGGGTCCTTGTGATTAGAATCAAAATGTAAGTGGTAAAATTAATTTTGGAATTTAGCTCATAGGTTTCAAATGTTTTATACATAGTGCAAAACTATAGAAACACATATTAATATCATAACTTTTCCTATAAAACTAAAAATAACTAGCACAAAAATGCAATTTCCTACAAAATTGAGTGTTAGCACAAAATCATAAATCTTAAATCAATATTACAAAAATTAAGACAAAACCACCACTCTTAAGCCATAACTACAACTTACCCTATAACACAAAATGGTTAGTGCAAAATCACTATAGTTAAGGCAAAATCACTACTTATCATGTAAAATCTCTACTTATCATGAAAAATCACTAATTATCATGAAAATTATCTAATTGTCACGTAAAATCACTACTTATCATTCAAATTCACCACTTATCATGCAAAATCTCAATTCTTCCTACAACACAAAATGGTTAGTGAAAAACTACGACAGTTAAGGCAATATCATGATAGTTAAGGTAAAATCACAACTACAATGTCATAATATTATAGTGAAATAGTACAATATCATGATTATAGAAAGAAAAATCACAACTACACAAAACAAAAATGTGATTTCCTATAGAATGTCTATGAACCTCCAATTTCCACTTTTTTGGTAAACAAGTTTAGATTTTGAAATGAAAATTGTTAGGAAGATGTCCTAAAATACCTTGAGAATAAATTTGTGGGGTATGGATCCCACCAAGCATTCCATAATGTGAAAAAATAATCCATATATTGGAGATTAATATAGTGTTGGTTCAATAAAACTAAATCAAAATAACACACTAAACACTTAACACCTCTAACTGAGACACTAGGGAGAGCATAGGTAATAAGCATACAATTAAAACACAACTAGAAAACAAAAATAAATCATTATTTTACCTTCTTTGGAGATATAAAATGTCTTGTTTAAGAAGCTTTCTCAGCTTTTTGCATCAAGAAATCTTTATTAATGAAGCTAATTTTTCTCCACCTTTCCTTAACACCTTGGCTTGGTTGGTTAGCTTATGAATTTGGCATGATAACACTTCTTAAAAGGATTCTTGGATGTATTTTGGTATAATAACTATGGCTTATGAGAGGCTTTAATATATTTATGCATAATAACATTACACCAAGATAGCTTGTTGATCAATAGGTGTGGCCTTGTATTTATAGCCTCCAATGTTAACTCTCACCCAACGTCAGTTAAGGTTAAGTTTAAACATGGAATGAGTTCAAAATAAACCTAGGTGAGTTGAAGCTAACTATAGTTGAGTTAAAATTTGTCATGTAATTATGATTTTCAATTAATAGGCATGGCTTTCAAATTAGATATTTTGAGATATTTTGGGAGAGATTGACAACTCATAAAGGCAATGATAAAAATGCTTTATATTTTGTTTTTTGTAATTTCCATTTTAATATATTCATTAATTATAAGTGGATAATTCATATAAGCATTTAATCTAGTTTAATTATTTGATTCATTTTGATTAGCATTTTATCTCCTTTAGGATTTGTTCAAATGCCTTGCTTAATGGGTCAATAGACTAAACTACTAGTTGTTATGTTGTAAGGTGACTAAGGATGAATCTTTGGGAGATTATTATTGCATACAGTATAATACCTCAAATATGGATGTTTCAATATTATTTTGAGCATTAATGATTGATGCATGGATTAAATTAGGATGTTCAATGATTTTTAGGATTAATTTGTACTATTTGGTATAAATTAGTCTGAAGTATGATCATAAGCTAGTTGTGGCCAGAATGGGGTGTCTATAGTTTCTATATCATTAAATATCATAACTACTATGGTATTTCAAAGTTTTAAAGTGTGATTTATGAAAAATTTAATCCTAAATAAAATATACCTTATAACAAGTACATAAGGATCATTAATTATGTCTAAAAACAAGGCACCAACAAGCCATATATAGAGAAAAGATGATCAATGGTCATTCAAAACCATTAATGATGATGTAATTAACATATTTCATATTTCCCAAAGTAGATTGTATGTTTGAATGATAGGATGTACAATAAAATAAAGTGGATATATGAAAATGTGGTGCATCACATTAATACCTATCATTAGGTAGATCAATGTTTTTAGACACATAATGGTAATCATCACATCATACCAACCATTTGACATTAATTCTCTAGAAAAAATCATGTGCAACCAACTCAACACATTTAAACCATTTTACTAGATGGATTTGGGTAGTAAAATTTATATAACAAGGGGAAAAAATAAAACAAGGAAATTAAACACTATTACAAATAAGGGAGCTTTGGAATTTGCATCTAATACAACCAATTGTGCATAGGTTTATTATCAACACTTTACAACCAAATAATTTTTTTAATTTTGTCTAAACCATCAAACATGGATCATGTAAAACTATTAATACCACACATAGATAGTAGAAAGAAGAAATGGGGATTGGATTATCACTAAAACAAACCAAATATCATAATCCAAACCCTTTTAATTTTGTTAAGGTTACATAATCCAATCACTTCAACCCAAATCAACTAGAAGTAGCACAAGTAAGATTTCTCGCATTTCAACACCCTTTTCAAGGTTCTAATGAAGGGAGACTTATTAAGTTTCCTACCTTTAGACAATTTGATGATGATTACATTGCTTAGTATATATAATGAGGGACCTAGTCATCTCTCACAATATTTTACACTCTTCATCAAGCCTACAACCATGATGAGAGTAAAAAGAATTCCAAGTTAGGAAAAATCTCTTTTACCTTATAAAAATAAGTCCCCGCCCATTCACTCACACACAAAGGAGAGATATACTAGGGAAGGTAGGGGGATTCATATAGAATCAATGGAAAATAACTCAATTCTCATTCTTTCTGAGTGCATTACTAAACACTTTTGGTAGACCACCAATAGTATTGTTGACCAAATTTGAATTTTAAGTCAAATTTGGGCACCCCTAGTAAAAAATTGATTTTTTTGGTATATAAGGGGTATAATATATTTTCATGAAGTGTTTTATAGGTTAATTTCTATCAACTAATGTCATATTAGCTTTGGTTAATTATTTTTTATGTCCTTATATCATTTTTGGGTCATTTGAGGGGTCAAAATAGTGCATTTAATGCTTTATATAATTTTCTTAGGAAATTTACAAGTTTAAAAATGTGATTTCATGCCCTATGTTTCATTATAATTCTTAGCTAATTTACACTACTAAAAATGTGGTAGGTTTTTTAGAGAAAAGATAGTTTTCTTGGCAAAAAAGGAGAAAATGGTACTTGTACGACCTCCTTGGGAAGTGTACCACTTGGAAAAGGTTGAAATGTGACTATTTATCTTCTCCAAGCTCAATCACATGCTTTTTTGATCTGGATATGTCATTTATTTCTCAAAACCATTTTTCTTCCTCACCTTTCTAGACATATAAAAATGACTTGCATGTTTGTATTTGGTATGAGCAACACAAGTGGTTTCAAGAAGAATGATTCTAGAAGATTGTTATACACTCATAGAAATTAATTTTCATATAATTAATTTTTATAATTATCATCTTTGATTTATGAACCATTCATTTGAAGTTGATTGTGCAAATATGCCTATCAATTTCTACACCCTTCAGGGTTTGCCTTGGTTTGGAATTTTTCATACAATCCAATAGTTAATATTGTTTCCAAATGATATATACTCAATTATTAGTTACCATCCATGATTTTTTTCAAGTTTTAAGGTATTTTGATAAGTCAAGTACATCAAGGTTACAAATTAGTCCCATCTTGTGTTGTTGACAAATTTTTACTAGTGATAGTATCTTCATGCTTATTCAATGGATCTAGAGGGTTTTTAAATTATATTTTGAATATTTCATGTTATATTTTATTTAGTTTCCTTCTTAATATCTTTCTCCAAGTAAGGTCTCTATTAGGATGTATTCATAAAGATTATGAAACCAATTAGCCTTATGACTGTCATACTTAACCACATCTATAGAACCTGTGTGTCATTTTTATATAAGTTTGATGGATATTTAAAAGAAATGGTGTATCCTTTATCATCATGAAGTATTTATCCAAGTTTCATGTGATATAAAAGGAGGAAGTGTGCAGTCATTCACAACTTTTGCATGCAATCAACCATTAACATGCATCTACAGGTATTTAGAGTAATATCATGTTAAGAGTGAAAGCCTTAGTCATGATATCAACCTATTTTACCTGTGATTAGTTCATTTGAGGGCATTGAGATAAACCTATAACCCATTTTAAGGGTAAATTCAATACACCCTACCCATTCTTATATGCATTTCCTACATAGCCTAAAACACACCTATAAGAGGTATTTGTAGAGATATAGAAGTGCTTGTATAGAGAGTATGAGATTTTTTGATAGAATATTTAATGACATATCATGTTATATGATCATTTTAAGAATTTTTGAGGTGTGAATTGGTAGATTGAGGTTGAAATTTATGCTCAAAATCCCGACTATTTCAGGTCCAGTTTCCCTAAAATGGAAAAATAGTGATCCTTAGGGTTCTTGAATATCCTATAATATGTATAGCATTGAGAGTTGGAAGATATAGATAGGTGATTTTGAAACCTTATAGCATAGAGAGAATCTATTCCAAAGATAAAAGTTAGGAAAAGAGGAGAAGATGAAAGTTTGGAACATCAAATGTGACTCCAAAACACTAAATTCATTCAATGACATCTACAGGTTTCTATCTTAAGATGAATTTTGATATCTTAAAGAAAAAAATACATTGTCATGATTATAATTTTCCATTGGTTGAATGGTATGTAAATAGGCATAAATACCATCAGTTGATGTTGATGTGTGGCAATTTAAGCTCTAGGAATACCTATAGATGTCTCTTGTATGGATGGTACAATCAATAGTAGGGTATGAGATAGTAAAACCTAGTCTTGATCTCTCCTTGATTATTTAAGATAATTGAAAGGTAAATTAAAGACACCCATATACTTTGTGACAAATATGGCCTCAAGTGAGATTACATATGCAAGGTCTCCTGAGGAAGTTTACACCTACAAGTATGAGTTAAGGTAGGGGTATCACAATCTAGTAGAGAAGGTTCAACTTGGTAAATCCAAAGTGTATAGAAAGAGAATAAGTGAAAATAACATGATAAAAGGCTTATTAAAACCTTAAATAAAACCATAATGACCTATTTAGGTTTATGAATGCATGAAATAAACTTATAAATCTCTTAAAACCCTCTGTATACACCTACAGTCAAGGGTTGACTGTGTTGATAGAGAATTAGAAAGAAATAGTGCCTTGGTGGTTGATATGCTCTAAGCATGATTAAATAGTTATAATCCATTAAAAATATCTTAGGAAGTTTCAAAATTTCCATATAATGTTTCTAAATGTATTCCTCCTTTGACCACTTGTAGGCATAGGCCTTAGAGCAAAACACAGTCAGTTATGACTGTGGTAATAGTGACTTAAGCAAGTGATTTTAAAAAGTGTTTTAGCCCATTTAGAGGGAAAAAAACAATAAGAGAGTGGTGTAAATAGTTTCAAAATGGTCTTTAATAGTCTCTATACACCATAACTAAGGTTTCATGGAGTAAATGATCACCTATAGGTAGGGCAAAAAGGCACAGTCAGGCAGTGAGCTAAAAAAGGGGCCCTAAGTGGTAATCAAATGTCACCCAAAGTGAAAATATAATTCTAAAGAATTTAATAATGATATTTATAGATATTAGTAACTCATATTAATTATCACTAAGGTTAAATAAGTCATGAATTCCTACAAGTAGGGGTCTTTTCAAAAGGAAAACACAGTCATGGTAAAACACATGCTTAAGATTCAAGAGTATGAAGGGTCCATAAAGGTTAGAGTAAGGAATAAAGACTAGTAAAAATATATTATGATAAATAAAAACTATTTATTCTCATGGAATTATTAATTAAATATAGAAGAGGGGTCCTCATCATTCATATATAGTCCATTTGTAGAAGGTTCAAACACAGTCTGCCTATGCAAAATGTACCTTAAAAATTGAGGAGGTTTTGGGGTCTAGACTTGAAACCAAGGGGTAAATTTTTTTATAAATAGTCCTTATGAGTTGGAGAAGCTCCTCATATATTTTTTTTACTGAGAAAATAGGGTAAGTTCCCTCTATTTTATCTTGGATAGAGATTACTTCCCCTCATACATAAACCTTGCATTTTGGACAAAGGAGATAGAAAGGTGAACTGGAAGCTAATGAGACAATTCAAGGATGTTTTTGAAGTTATAAAAAACCTAGTGAAAAATTAAAAAACCAAGATATAAATTTTTAAGCTCAATATAATGGTCTAGACTCATAGGTATGCAAGCAAGTTTGTTAGACCTTAAAGGGACCTAATGCTAAATGGGGTAGTCAATTTCTTTTCTGACCTTGGGTAAGCCTTCTAAGCAATTATATCACGTTCTTGGGTTTGATACAAAGGTTTCCAAGATATTTTTGTGTAGAAAAAACTAAAGAAGGCCATTTTAGACTCAAATATAACTTAGACTTGTGCAAAATGGTGAAAACAAGCTTGAGAGGTCAAGTTCAAGCACTCATATCTTTCACGATGCATTGCATGGGTTCCAAAGGAGTTAGGGGAGATTATTATAGGTATTTAAGGCCATATTTTTTGAATTTTTTGGAAAATTGGATGTCCAAATTTTATGAACAATGTTTAAGAAGGAAAACTACTCTAAAACCCTTATAAATCCTCAACTAGAACTAGTTTGATAAACGGAGTTGGAGATATAATAAAATGGAATAGTTGTACCATGAAACCTATTTGAAGTTAAAAATGACTCCCTAAATCTACTTCACATTCCAACTATTTGTATGAAACTATACAGACATTTTACAAAACAATGTTTTTCTCACTATTTTGTGTGTTTTGTAGGTTCTATAAGGAGTCAAGAGATGAAACAAAGTGTGGAGATAATATTGAGACTTTTAATAACTCTTTATATTCATTTCATTCTGGGAAACAAATTTTAAGTTATCCAACTAGGTGATTCAACTCATCCAGTCAAATTTGGCATATTGGATAAGCTACTGAAGAAGATGGAAAGCTTTAAATGAGCTCATTTTAAGTGTCCCTTTTGATTATAGGGCCATGTATGGTATTGAAATGATTAATTAACTTTATTACATGTATTTTCATGAGAAACTAAAGGCATTTTGGAGGCCAAATGTGCAAGATACATGAAAGGATTTTTTTTGGACTATAGATGATGATGGCTCCTTACCAATTGATTTTACAAGACCAGGCATGTAACCAATGCATGGATAAGAATGTATGATGTGCCTACCCTACATTATAATAATTATACCTGGTCTTGATCAGTTATGGTACATTCAAATAGAGGCAATCTTGAAGGAATTTTTATATGCAAAATGAGGAGTTTTATGCCACTTTTCATGAAGTTTATGCCTCAAATTGACACTTTTGCTTCTATACCTTACATTGTTCATCCCATATCATTATCACATGAAAAATTAAATACTTATCTTATCTTGATAAGTGTCCTTTTGACCCTTGGACTTCTCTTCTCTCTCTCTCTCTCAAGTTCTATAAAGACTAGCCATTTTGGCATTATAATGGATGTTCCACCTGAGTATGGCAAATCCTTGATCATTTGTATAAATTTTGATCAGTAAAATGATTAATAATTACCTCTTCCATGATTTTTCATAGTTTTCTATACATTAATGTTGAATTTTATTAGTGAAGACTTTGAATTCCTTAACAAGTTGTCACATTCTCTCACCTATTTGCAGCTTCTTCTTGTAGGGAATGTGATGTGTTCTAGGAAATTTAAAAGTTTAAGTGAGTTCATATCTTCATTATTGATATTTAAGGCCTCTTGTCTAGTCCTCCTAGCCTAAGACATTCTTCCATAACCTCATAATATAACATTGATCCAAGAAGATTTAGATTGGAAAATTGTATGTTTTGGTTAGTTTCTTGGTCTCAAGAGTAACATACATATGGTTGGAAGTCATCAATCAATTTGTTATATCACCTCCATAGATTTTTTTTTCCATTTATATTTCTCCCTTTTCACCCCCAATTTTAGTTTCAAGTTCAATCCTAAGTGATACATCAAGGGAACTATCCCTATCTAGAGAGTCACCTCATTCCTTAGGTTGCCCAAAATCCTAGAGGTCATTCAATTATGCCACTAGGATGAGGAGAGATTTGCATCTCCTTAAAGGGTTCAAATATAAGTGACAAAAATTATCAAATAGGAAACCAAAGGCATTATTAACATTGTGTATCAGATGATACAGATGAATGAGGATTTCAATTAGCTTGAGCTTTTAGCCTTGGATCTTATTAAAAACATTAAAAATGTTGTCATCAAAACATTATAAGTGTTTTAATATAAATCTTTGGTCTTAATTCTCTATTTTACATAGTGGAAGCCACTAGAGGGCCCAAAGAATCTAGGTGAATACTTTTGGTCTACGACCATTTTTTCTAACATCAGTTGGATCAAGATAGGGTATTCCTATAAATGCTTGGGGATATTTAATGCATGGTGATATGAAATCCAAGTCATGACCATATCTCACCCTAGAGTACCCAATAATGTTCTATAGTACCTAGGAAATCATATGTTGGTTACAAAGCTACATAATTAGATTTAGATCAAAAAACAATAGTGACTACATTTCTCCTTTTCATCACCATGTTAAATGCCCATTAGAATTTTTATGGCATAAATCTCTAGCTATTATATCAGTACAACCTCTATGAGCTATACCTCTAGGTGCATAATAACCTCTGACTACATGAACATAAGAGACAACACTATAGATAGTAGCAACTACATCACAAGTTGATAATGGTAAATAGAAGGCACAAACATGGTGAGATTAAATACCACCACCAAATAAGAGGACAATAAATATCAAATCTTGGTTGGATAATAAGCATGTATCAAAAATCACTGCAAAGTGTGATCTTATAGAGTTATGCATAGAGGACTAGGAAATATTTTAGTCAATTCTCATAGACATAGGTAATGAGTTCTATGACCAAGAAGAAAAATAATTATTCTTTTGTAAGGCATTACGTACCTATTAGGTGAAGAATTAAGTGTGACCAAAATTATGAGTTTAGATTATCCAAATCTTCCTTCAATCATAGTATACATTATGGGGAATGAAGCATAGCACCAAAATTTTCAAGTGGATCTATTTCAAATATATTTAGCTATAGGATCTTCTACTATGTATGAAACTTACTCTCCATTTTAGGAAAGTCTACCATTAGTCTTATTGAATAGGCTAAGGACCCATACTAAGGCTAGAGTCTCCCTAACAACTAAAGATAAGATTGTGTCCTTTACAGATCTAGTGGATGGGGTAAAATTTTAGCAACCCCACCTACTTAGAAGATGACCTTGGTTGAGAAGAGATCAAAGAAGACTCTCACTCCTCAATTTTCTAAGAAGAATTTTTTAGCACGTAGAATTACTATTTTTTATTCATCTTATTCTAAAGATTCATAATCAATCACAGTGCTCAATTCACCAACTCCTATGGAGGATCCTGAATATACCAACTCACCCTAACCTAAGCAACCAATCAAACAACTCAATGTCATAACACAAATATAAGCTATTAAGGATAAAGAGAATCAATAAAAGGCACAACAAGTGACTTCATAAAAGGCTAAAAATGTAGAAAAAAAGAAGAATAAGGAAGAGTAAAAACATGAGGCTACTAAGGAGGAAGAATTATAGAACCAAGAAGTATAAAAGGAGGAACATAGGAAAAAGGTCAAGGAATTTTAGGTAAAAAAGAAAAGAGATAAATAAATATAGGTGATGAATAAATAATAGGAATAATTAGTGAGGAAGAACAAAGAAAAACATAACCAAGAATCACATGCAACACTAAAAAAGACAAAGTGGATGCATTCACAAAGTCTCAAGAGTATAAAAAGGATAAAGAATAATTGCACACCCAAGAGTAAAAATCCAAGAGGTAAGTTCAAGAGTACAAATCCAAAGATAAGACTCAGATAGTAGATAAAACTAAGGTTAATGTAGAATCCAAAGCTGAAGTTGAGGTAGAAGTTGGCATAATATTTTTACCACTATGTGATTTTACATACATGATCTAATTAGTTTGATTAAGTTAATAATAGGTCATGTTGTCACCAAATATTTCACACTAGATGAGGTTTTTCAATCCTAATCTAATATTTTGGCAACATTGGAATACCTCTAGGCCTGTGGGTTACCTATAGTAGAGGTAAACGTCTAGGTTTAAGGGCTAGCTCCCTAAATTGACCTTTAAGTGCTTATCACCTATACTGAGTGACTAATTATGGGAAAAGGGGCATAAATATGCATGAAATTAAACTATTCTAAGGGGGTGATACAACTTAAGTATTTTCATAATATCATCATACTTCCTTCACTATGAAATAAGACCTACAAACTAGCTTCAAAGTCTTAGAATACTCTAACATCAATATTTCAATATAGAGGTAATTTGCATGAGACAAATCAAGGTAAGTTCATCAGAGGTCATATTATAAAATATAAAGACACTTTCACACTTGAAGGGATCCCAACACACTAGCTAAAATCCATATGACCTATTAGAATGATAACTTCTTGTACCAAACATGAAAGGACAAATATAAGAGAAGGATAGTTATTTATCACTAAAATTTTCCATACATCACTTTGCACACTTAGAGAATATGTTTATGGACTAAAATAAATATTAAATATATTATTAAAATTCAAAGTAGATTATCAAACTATATGTATTTTCCATACATGGTGTGGAATTAGATCTAAGAGCCAAAATGGCTAGTACTTATAGAATGTGATAAAGGAGAGAGAAGAATGAAGCCCAAGAGTCACTCAAAAAAGTGTCAATATAAGAGAGAGTTATGTTTGTAGGATAATGTAATATGGAATATACCATTAAATTTATCTTAGTACAAATGTACCTCAAAATCATAAAATTCCCCAAATTGGCATAGAAGTCTCTCAATTAGCTTCTTGAAAACTATCTTCATCACTAGCTTCTCTTAAGGACTCCAAAGAAGAATAGGGATAGTTAACACATATGAAATGTGATTAATGGGTTAATAAAAATCTCCAACACATATTATATGTGCCCCTAATAATTTATATTATTCTAGATAATTGTTCTCACTGTCTGCAGTCACTATCATCCTTATTTCACTCATTCCTCACACTTATCACCAAGATGCCAATCATTTGTTCAATCCAATCCATACTGGGATGGTGTGACACATTTAAATATTATTCCTATCCTTAAATCCATTATTTACACCTTAAAATGCCTCCCCATTAGAGTTATCACTTTCTCACTTAGTGATCACCTTCCATTCACTATGTCAGTTTGGACTTCCTAAAGTGAAGGTGTTTTTAGATATACCTATGTGATTAAATTAATAAATAGAAGAGAATGAGGGTTTATATTAGGTCTCATTATATAAGTGATCCTCATTCTTTGAGACTCCTTTTTACTTATAAAACATAAAAAACTGTTAATAAAACTAGTTGTGTACCTTGTTTGTACAAATAGGGTAGAAGATATCTTAATGCAAAGGAGACTAGGGGAGTCCTTTACAATTACCAATCACTTTACAAGTCATAAAAACTCATTTTGATGTATTTATATCAACTTCTTCCTCATTTGGTCATTATCAAGGGTTTTGTAGGTTTTTAGGTAGTTTAAACCTTTAAGGATTGCTCATAAATTGTGATGTTCAATCCTCAAAAAATATCATTAGAAACTTTTTCAGGTCCCTCTCCAACATATCCTATCTCCTCATACCTCCATGTTAAGTATCTGTATAGATAAGAGCTTCCAAACTTAGCCTCTTGAGCCCTTCTTTGCATTATATGCACCCTATCATGTTTCTAAGCCAAGAAATGACTCTTTGTGACATTATATATAAAATAAAGTTTTAAAATATCCTTATAAATCCTCATTAAGGTCCTCAAATTATTTTCAAGGCTCATATATCCCTATATGTGGTATTATCCATTCAATTGGACTTTAGGTCTAGTTAAGGCCTAATATGCCTAACTATACCTTTGTGGGTTTAGGCCATCCTATTTTGTCTCTTAGTGTTGTGAGGCCTTAGTAATGTTTTTTCATGTCAAATACAACTCCCTAAATCTTTACCTAGTGATCCAACACTCTATGCATATTACTTTTACCTTCCACACTTCTTTCCTATAGGGTTTCTTTCTCTGGGAGTTCCCTTTATTTGAGATAGAACATAGGGCACTTCCCCTATTATCCCAAGAAAAATAGTGATATTAGGGGATTGGGAAAGTCATGGAGACTTAATTTATATATTATTAGGTCTATGTCACATTCATATCACCTCCAAACCTCATAAAACCCAAGGTAAACTTTTGTGTAACATTAACTGTGAAGGATTTGCAAGTATGGTTGTAGGTTAAGTCATAAGCTTAGTTTCTAACTTGTTTCCATATCATGAGGATATAATGAGAATTAAATCATCATAATTAAGTAATTAAAAACATTTTAAATCTCATCATCATCCATGATATCCTCTTTAATCTATCTCTCTACACTTGATTAGATATGGCCTATGGACTATGTGCTTGTATTATCTACCTAGAAAAAGGGCATATGCATGTAGGGTATCATTGTGAGTTAGACCTTGTGTCCTAATTATATTCTCTTTATAATCCTCAATACCATATCATAGATACTAGACTTTTTCACTTCATGCATATGCTAGGCCAACACTTCAACTATCATGCTTTAGTGCACAATCATTCTACCTCAAACTATTGATGATCATTCTAAGAACAAGAGACACCTATAGGTTGGATTTTAGTTATTAGACTCTATGTTACTTATACTAAGGTCTTTTTGAAGTTTTTGAAACCAACTCCAATTGGTATGTGTTTATGTTTTCAAGTTTCCAATCTCCAACATTCATATCATGAATTTGTAGGTGACCTTTTTGAGGGCAAGGGTACACCTATAGATGATGATGTAGGTCAAGACCCTGTATCTCCACCCTTCTCAATCTTCATTAGATAACTAGTGTCCTTATCACTTTAATAGTGTCACTTTACATGTAGATAATATTTTATCATTCTACCTTGGACTATGATGTCATTTGAAACTCAACATATTGCAGAAAACACTGACTTTCTATAGTGAAAGAATATATGAGTTTGAATACCTCTTTTAATCACTTTATCATGGTCAATCATCTAACTTATCATGTAAAAACACTATCCTTATGATTGGGTCACCTCATGGAAAAAATCAAAACTAGTCAAAACCCAGTCATTTCACCATGAAAGGATTAAAGGAAAGGTGAGAACCCTGTTTCAAAGTTTTAAGGTAACTTGTCCCTAAAATGGCTCTCTTAAACTATGGACATAGTTACAAGTTTGTTTGTCATCATAAGAACTCCATAATTATTTTTATGATAATATTCAACTTCTTAAACCTCTATGGAGGTCTCAAACATGTTCAAACACTAGCACTCCAATTTCTCAGCCTTCTGTGGACCACCTGTCGATGCACATTAGTAGCAAACAAGGAAAACTTGTCTTATATTATCTCTAAAATTTAATTTAAATATTAGGAAAGGTTTAAGTTTGTTGTTTACATATTATATCCATCTCACACTTTGAGAACCATCTCTAGTCTTTCAAAAAGGTTGTTTAGAGCTCTCTTTCATTTCACTGTAGGTGAATACTTGCAAGAAAATGTGAATGTGTACCAAATATGACTATGTTTCCCATAACATCAAATTTTAAGACCAAATATTCACAATAATATATTTATCACTAAGGAGAGGTTAAAAAACAACATGTCAACTTGCATTTTCATCTTTACATTAGTTAAACTGGGATATAAGCTTCTTTAACTAATGAAATTATATGTAAGTAGCCATGGATCTTCCACCAAAAAATAGAGTGTTTATGCCTTTCAACTCACCTATAAACATGAAAAATGAATGAAAAACATGATATAGGGATTACCTCATTTATAAAACACTTTCTTCAATTGGTCTATATAGACTTGTGTAAATAGAAGCAAAGTCTATAGGGTATGGGAATAAACATGTAAAAAGGAGTAATCAAATTCTAAAGAATGGTTCATAGAGTAATAGTAATAAATATTTGAAATCATACCATGAAATGGAAGTATAATAAGTTTTTTAACATCCCACAAGATAATTTGACTTTACTCATCCTCTGTTATCCATATTAGACTAAAATTAGTTAGTCATTTTTGTATGCTTAGTGGAATGATGGAGAAATGAAATAGCTATAAGACATTTTTGGGACTTAAAAATATGATCAAGTATGATAATGAGTTCAAGGAATTTGAAGGGTCATTTTAGGAGCCTACCACATGTGCCACACTTCTGTAGAAGCCGTATAACTAACTTAAAGTATCTAAACCACCACTTCTCTTCTTGTTTTGATGTCAATCCTATAATTTCTATTTATAAACTAACATTTATATCAAGGTAATAACATGAAGGACGTTGAGGAACACCTGTAACATTTTTGCACCAAGGGAAACCATACAACTCTCATAAATGACTCAAAAAATGACTCCTCACATGACATAGACCTACAGGTGAATATGAATAACGCAGTGACAAATCAAATGACATTGATAGGACTAAGATACACCCTATAAGACCCTAATAATACCCTATAATATTTTTAACTATAGAGGGTTAACTTAGTGTGACTTGTGGTTAAAATAGTCAACATTCTTGATGATTTCCTAGGGGTGGTATGCTTTCTATGCCAAAGATCATTAACCAATTCCTATCCATTGGGATATAGAGTCACCTATGCACAAATATGAAACTAAATTTGCATTTAAAAACAAACCAAGACACAATAAACAACAAAAATAAGAAATAAAACAACACACGACACACTTGTACTTCATGAGAACTTATGGAACACACACAACAAACTTAAACAAATAACTCAAACACAAACTAACCTAAAAGAAAATATTCCTCCTATATCAAAGGGGAAGCTTGAAACCTTTCTTGATTCATGAAATTAAGGATTGAATGAGGCATTTTGATTTTTAAACATTGGCATTGATTCCTCTTTATTCATGATACTTGCCAACCTCATTAGTATAATGTTCAAAAAAATCATGTCAGCGATAACCAGACCACTTATGAAAGTAAACTCGTCTTTAATTTAAATAACCTCAACCTTTTGATAAGAATACTTAGTTGTAACCTTAAATTGTGGTTCAATAATACATACCTCCTTGACTTACATGGTGCTCTCTTGCTTTATCTTCTCATGTACTTGACCCTCAACTTGGCAAAATTATTCAAGCTCTTTAAGGAGCCTCATTTGCTACTACCAATCATCCTTAATCTCCTTATCTTATAGAAACACCACCTCTCCAAATCTATCTTCTTGGTATTGATGTATGAGTTCATCAATCTTATCTTTCTTATGCTTCAGTACATCTACAAATGGTTTAAACTCAAGTAGTGGTGTTGAGTGTTCCTCAAGGACAACATCTTCTACTTTGGATTCATGAGACTCTTCTAGGATTGAAACCTCTTTGATAGTAGCTTCACTAAGTTCCTTCATGACTATAGCCTCTTGGCTAGTATATTTATGTTCATCTTCATTTATCATATGACTTTAAACTTCATACTTGATCAAACACTCAATAACTTGCTTGTCAGGACCATCAACAACCTTGTGATAAGATATTCACTTTTTTAGAGGATGGATAGACTTACTCAATTGATCAAATTCTTGACTTATGGCATTGAAATTTTTCCACAGGTCATCTTCCTCCTTATGACTATCATGTTCATGGGTTATTTCATCATGGACATCAGCTAGATCATTATATATAGGGTCCTTATCAAACACTTCTAGTTTCATACCTTGATCCAATTTTTTGTGTAAAACTACAACATGACCTTTAACATGCTTCTATTCACTAAATAATATATAATTACACTTATTTTCTCCAAGGGGAGTCCTTATGGTGAGTTCTTCTTCATAGTCACTTGAAACATCCTCTTGACTAGTTATGGCTTGAGCTTGTTCCTCTTTACTTGCTTCCCTCAAAATAATATCTCCTTTAAAAAGGGATGAAGTGGGAGGTTGATGGATAGTCTCATGGGATAGAGATGGAGTATGGGTTATGGTGAAGATATTTTTAATGGATTTGGAAAAAAGGAATTCTTGACTGAGATCATAGGGGAGTGACAAGTTGGGTTGGTTAATAGGAAACACATCTCTTTCAACAATAGTCTCACCATGGTCATCACCTCATTGAGGCTCTTCAACAACTACATGTTCACTTTCAAATTATTTTGATTCCCACATATTTATCCTATTTATTGAGAATTAGAAACACTTCTTTTTCAAGTAAATCTGATCATTGATATCCCATTGAGTTTATTATTCAACCACACCCCACATGTACATACACCTTTGGACCAAGTTTCTTAACTGATCCATGTGATGGTTAGGGATCATGTCAAACTCATCATCACATGTTCTCATCATTTATTCTCTATCTATTAGACTTGGTATGAGTGATAATAAGTATTTGATATGAGATGGGATTTATGAAGGAGGAGGAGGGTAATGGTAGGGATTGAGGCCAACTTTTGTTTGTTGGATTTGAGCTTATAAGAATTCACATCTTGCATTATGATATATTGATGTAAAACCATGAAATCATATGATTCTTCATAACAAGACTGATAAGAGTCATCTTGATGTTTATATACATCATGGTATGGTTGGTAGGAGTTGTATTGGGATTGCTAGAAAGTCGCTTCTTGATAGGTTTCTTGATAGCCTTCCTCATAGGTTTGTCCAAAATAAAGATGTCTGTATGGAGGAAGAAATGGGTGACCATGGGCCTGCCATGGCTCATATGATTAATAGTAACTTTGATAGGTTTATTGAGGGGTATAACATGGATGACCATAGGGATGATCATAACAAGATAGATAGGGAGGTGCATAGTGGGAATTTTAATTAAAGTTATTCATATCAACCTCATAGATCAAATGAAATAAAAGAATTGATCATAACCTTCAACAATAGATACCTAGGCTGATTACAACTAGAATATTTTATTAAGATTAATCATTGGTGCTATCTTTCTTGCTTCCAAAAGTTTATTAAAGAAAAGAAACACCAACAATCTTTCCACTCTCTTAGACCTTGGTCCCATCGGGCATGAAAAAACTATATTCACTAAATATTTAATCCTAGAGGAGGTTTTTCAAGCTTAATCTAAGATTTGGGAAACATTGAAATACTTATAGGCCTGTGGGTTGCTTATAGTAGAGGTAAACCTCTAGTTTAAGGTCTAGCTCTTAGAATTGACCTTTAATTGATCATCACCTATACTAATTGATTGATTATGGGAAAATGGGAATAAATATGCATGGTAGTAAACTATTCTAAGGGGGTGATAAACCATAAGTATTTCCACAAGATCATCATAATTCTTTCACTAAGCAACAAGACCTATAAACTAGCTTCAAAGTCCTAGAATAATCTAACATCAGTATTTCAATTTAAAGGTCATATGCATGAGAACTCAAGGTAAGCAGACTAGAGGTCAGATTGTAGACTACAAGGACACTTCATCCTTAAAGGGATCCCAACACACTAGCTACACTCCATATCACCTATTATAATGAGAACTTCTTGTATCAAACATGAAAGGATAAAGAGAAGAGAACAAAAGTTATTTATCACTAAAACTTGCCATACATCACTTTGTACAATTAGATAAGATGTTTATGAACTCAAAGAAAGATTGAATATATTATTAAAAGGTAAATTGAACATCAAACAAACAAGTATTCTCCATACATGGTGTGGAATTAGATATAAGAGCCATGGCTATAATAAAAATGTTTTTTTGACAAAGGGTAGGAAAATTAGAGTTAAGACACGTTTAGTAAGGAAATTTTTTAATTTGGGAAAAATTGGAGGGGGTAAGGGTAATTTTACTAATTTTTTTATAGTGGGAGTATGATTAATGAAGACGAGGGTATTTCAAAAGTGAAAATGAAAAAAAATATAAAATTTATCAAAGAGGGATAAAGGAGAAAAAAAGGGAGATGGACACTGTGGAAAAAATTTGAGGCAAATGGACAAAAATAAAAGAAGATATAGCAAAACCCAAAAAAAGGGAAAATGAACATTTGAGGGAATTAGGAGTAGAATCGAGATATGGGACTTCAAGGAATAAAACATGGATAATAGAATTTTAGGTGTTCAAATAAAGTTTGAGGATCAATCGGGCTATATACGAAGAGATAACAAAAAAATGAAAAAAAAATTACTTTTTTTTACTAGTTTTTAGTTTATGTCAAATGTCTAGCTAAAAGTCCTCTAATTGAGAGCTCTTTGATACTTTGTTGATATTTTTATAAAATTGATAGGATGAATATTTTCTCATTTCTAGTTTCTATCAAATGTCTAATTGCAAGTCTTCTAAGAGTCTTTTGAGAATATTCTGAAACTGGTATAAATGGGCCTCAAGTTTCCATGGTTGCCTAAGGTTTTAAAGATATCTCTCTAGCCACTAGTGCCATCTAAGTAAGTATTTCTCTCTAAAAAAATTTGGCCATGGATTTACCCCTAAACAGTAGATCTTGGTTTTCCTCATGGGTGGGAACTATTCAATCAAGATGGGGTCATTTCTCATTTCACTAATATGTCCTCTTAATGGGCCAACTACTTTGGGGTTCTTGTGGTACTCCTCATAATGAATTTTAGGGATTATGCCCAAGCACTTCCCATAGTTATGCAGACATGTATTTACCCTAATCCAGAATAGATTATTGTGATACCAAAAAATACTTGAATTATGCAACAAAATATAAAAACACTTCTGAGAGAAAAACTTGGCCCTGAAAAGTGCTCTTATACTAGATGAGAGGATCCTCCTATAATATATTAATGAATATACATGAAATAATGGATTTATTTAATGAAAATTCATGAAATAATAGATTTATATTGCTAATTGAAACATCAAAGGGATTATATTGATTACAGGCCACTTCAAGGGGGTAACCTCCTTTGATCAAGCTCAATACAAAAAAATTATGGATGCCTTCATTGGCCTCAATATTTACTTATATACTAAGTCTAATATAAGAAACTACTTCTTCTCATGAATGTGGGATAAAAAAAATCCCATGGATGACTTACAAAGCATATGTGTCCATAAAAACTAATATACTAACAAATTAAAGAGAAGGGGTGGCATGGGTTCCTAACATGGGTCTACATTTTTTGTGTCTCTATATCTATTTTATTTAATAAACTAACAAGTTTAGTGTAAATTGTAATATAGTATACTTTTTTCACTTATCGCATAGCTATCTTGTATTGTGATATTCTGATGGGTTTTATAAGAACCTCTGCTATTAAATAAATAAACATTAGGGTGTGAAATACAAATAATTATACCAATAACAAGTGTAGACTAAAAAACATGAGCTCAACCATGTTCCATAATTTCATACACCATGTTGGTAGCTTAAAGTAGATCCAGGGTTTTACCCATGTTGCTCAACCAATAAAAAAGTGTAGTGAAGGCATAAAATCCAACCAATAAAATCTTGTTTTCATGAAACATATCAAATAACCACATTACTAAGACCAAAGAAATAATAACTTTGTACACAATCCAACTAATAAACAATTGGTTGTATAAAATATAGAAAACATCAATTTTGATTAAGAAAACCCTCAACCATAGTATAACTTCCAACCAATAAACTCTTGGTTGTACTAAACATAGTAAGAATTAGGTTTAACTAAGAAAATGATTATCCATATTATCAACTCAAGTATATAGAATCATGGTTTCTCTTGGTTATAGCATTCAAATAACTACTACTACATGTAACATATATCAGCCAAATAATAAGTGTCAAGCATAGAAAACTTATATTAAACAAACACTCATCCATAAATTCCAATTTCAAAACCCTTCAAGTGACAATAAATAAACAATCTAAACTATGTTTTAAGAGAGGAACAACAATTAATCTAATCCATGATTTAAGAAAGGAATAACAATCAATCCAACAAGGATCAAGAAATATAGGAAATCTTGTTTGTAAGGGATGTGCATAGGTTTAAAATGCCAAATAAAATCCCTCACTATTTTATCTATGCCACTTACCTATCCCTACCTACCTCAAAACCCTTGAGGAAAAGAACACATTCATGGTTTTCAATCAAATAAAACAAACATAATCTATGAGTTCTAAAAATGGAAAAAACACTTGCTAATTTCTAAAATACATAGTACTAACACACACCTTGACCACCATTGCCTTCAAGTAATCTCTCTTCCTTTCCCCTTGCTCTTTCCTTATTTTGGTTTATTTTCTTGTTGTGTTTTCCAAAATTTTCTAAATCTCATCAAATGACCATGACAAATATTCCACATAATTGATTCCCTAACCTTCAATCTCTCATCAGGACCGTATAAATAATGATGCTTAAAAATATTAAATCTTACTAATTTCTAATCACTATTGTGCCCTAAGGCCCAATAAAACCCCACTCTTCCCTTCAAATTCCATAAATGAAAATCATGGTTTGATTTGGTTTTATTTTCCTTTCCTTTCTTTTCTTTGTTTCCTTCTTGTTTTAATTTTCCATAATCTTCCAAAGGTCAAACCCTACTTAGGTGCTTCTTTTATCATTAGAACTATATATAGATTTTTTAATTAGGTATATTTATATAGTAAATAGGTTACCATGTGGATGTGATAACATTGTGGTCCTTTTTTTTTGGAAAACATCTCAAGAGATATGCCACATTTGTGTAATACCTAAGAAGGTAGAGGTATTTCTTCCACCAAAATTAACCAACACTCATACTTAAACTTCCCCCTTTGGAATTCTCAAAAAACATGCCTAACCAAAAGATAAATAGTAACCAATCCATGCATGTGCTATCCAAGAAAACTAAAAAGACTAAAACCTTATGTTTCATGAAAAAATTGATGTCAAAAAGAAGATCCAATATAATTCCAATCAAGACTAGAATTGGAAGTAAGCTCCACAACCATAGAAAGTAATGGAGAGGAAGCTAATGAGTAGACAAGAAGAACCAAAAATAATAATATCCACCAACTAAAGAGGAAAGGATAGCCTTACAAAGATTATGTTAATCAATTATGTTATTATCCAAGGCCAAGATGTGTAAGAGATCATTCCTTTGCTTTACTAGCCACCATAAGGGAGGAAGACCAAAGCCTTTCACTTCAGATTGGTCAAGATCCTAATTATCAAGTACATACACAATTTTATTGAAACTCCAAGGAGTATGTGAATAAAAAACACTATCAAAATTATCTTGAATTTTTTGGATAATTATATAAATTCGCCAATTCTTGTAACTATTAGAACTAGGATCAGAAAGTAACTTAATCCAAAACTTAGATTCAGCAACCAGCTAGATATTCTTCCACCCAACTTGTCAAGGAGTCTTAATACCTTCCACAATATTTTACCCTTCAGCTGAATTGTTAGTGGTAATACCAATCTTGGCAAAGAAAAATAAAATAAAAGAATTATCTAAATCCCTACCAATGCCTCGAATGATATAATAACCAATATTTATCTTTGAAGTGCCATTAGTATGGATTCCTTTGAAGCTAGGGAGTGGAATAAAGGAATGACCCTTACCACTAGAAACTACCTAAGATCAAGGGGATACAACACAATGTGAAGAGCATGAATAATTAGTGTCCCACACTAGGAAGGTATTTTAGGTTATTTTATCAAGTGCATGACCAATTCTCTAATATTATTAAGAGTGTGCTACCAAATCCAAATACTATCAATACCCCTCTACTTGAAAATTCTAGAATTTTAGTCCTTCCACGTGTTCCATAAGAAAAATAAACCCTAGCCTATATAATTTGATTATAAAATACATCAAACTATAAAATATAGATCTAATACTGAAGGGGTTGAATCAGGGATGAAATACCTATCCATGGGATGCCCAAAAGACTCACCAAGAATTGTCATTACTTGATAATGAAGGGACATGAAAATAACATATGAGAAAATTTTTCCTCATTATACCTATATAGGACACATCTAAAAGGACCATTAAATACCATTTTAATAATTTTATATCTTTTATGAGCTCTACCATGAAGGAGGAGCTAGATTAATAACCTAAATTTAGGACAAAAATTATGACTTGAAAGTTGATTAAGAAATCATTTTGAGAGACTAAATTGAAGGAAGACAAATATAATGATAACCATTCACCACAGTGTATATTCCATTATGTTATCCTCCCCAAGCTAACAAGTCTTCCTCATCTGAGCAAGAAAGATCTCTATCTTTAAGAATATGAAGAAGTTGGATTTTAGAGTCCAATGAAATTCAAATCAATCAATCTTCAAAGGAAATCCACTTCCTTTCAATTGTGAATTCTATATTTGGGTATATTTGAGTGTTTTGAAACCATAATCCAATCTTTATGATGCATCTATTACATTAGCTCATGAAAATGGGGATATTGTTTAATAAAAGTGGGATAACCATCCCAAGAATCAATCTAGAAGTGTGCCTTTTTACCATTCTTAATGATCCAAAACAACTTGTTCCTAATCAAAGACTTTCTAATTTTTAGAATAGTTAGCATAAGAGAGCATTTCAATGGAACGGATAACTACAAAATTGGATCAAGAAGTTTATTTTTAGCATATTTGGTTGTTAAGGTTTATGCCCAAAGTTGTGATGGGCATTGAAGAAGATGATAATAAATCTTAGTAGCTAAAGCTTGACTATTTAAAAAATCTGAATGAAAACCCAAACCTATTTCATTCTTTTGGATACAAAGCATAGTCCATTTCCCCAAATAACATTTTTAATAATAAGAGGCTTCTTCCTTAAAAACTTGTGGCATATTTGATCGATTTCTTTGAAGATAACCTTAGGAACATGTAAGATGGAAGAGAAGTAAATGGGAATACCTTTTAGAACATTATTGATCAAGGTCATTCATCCCCCCTATAGAGAGCCATATATTGGTCCATTTGGAAATTTTAGTTTTCATCTTATCCCCTAACCAACTTCAATTATAAATTCTACTTTACCTTTAGGGAACACTGAGGTAGATAACTATTAAAGAAGATTTGAAAATGTGAAGGCTGTCAAGAATCATAGCTTCATGTTTGAGAGATGTAATATTGTGTTTTAATTTTAATCAATCCATAAATTATATACCATGATCCATTGTCTATTTTTAAATACTTTTTAACATGACACAAAATATTTTGCTAATTTTTCATGATTCTTCCCTCATGCTCAAAACTAATGTCTATAAAATTTTAAAAAAATCAATAGTACTAGCTCAAAAAGAACAAAATGGTGAAATAATTACATTAATCATTAACTAATTAATAACATGATAATGTGAGATTATATGCAAGTAAATAATTAAAAAAATTAAATATCTTAATATAAATTAAAATTAAAATAATATAAGCATAAAAAAGTTCATTTATTACCCATTATGCCAAATTGGAACTCATTTCTAGGTTGAAATTCTGGAGATGTTATAAATTAGAGTCATACAAATGAGAATTAATTCTAAACACTTTAACTCATTATGCATCTTAATTTTTCCTTTTAGGAGTTACTAGACAACTAAACCTAGACAGAAATAAGATTTAGATTCTTTGTCAATGTGACCCAAATCAAGTATTGGTTTATACCACTTTAAATGAGATTTCAAATAAAATAAATATGAGTCAAAATAAATATCTATATCAATAAATATGGCCAAATTTACATGTATGTTTGTATGACCATTCATTTAAAACTTATACTTTTTTAATATAGCTCTAATAATATTTCTCAATAATATTTTGGTAGTTGATATTTGATCTCAAAAATAAATTAGCCATTTTTTCACCACTAAAATGTGAATTCCATGTTTTTACTTATAATTTGGTGATAGATAATTGATATCATATCTTGAATATCAATGGTTATATCATCCTTTTTCAACTAGTGAGGATTCAATGATGGATGGTCAAGATCACATCTTGAGGATCGATTGTTGTATCATCCATTTTCCACTCTAGTGAGGATGTTTAACTAAGACTTTGGCATTACACATAAAATCAATTTATTCTTTGCATAAAATTCAAGGATTTTAGTAAGTTCCAAGGATTTATGGTAAGAGGATCTTCCTGCTTAGACAATCCCATTCTTAACATGTTCTTATTACACCTTGTATGTAACATTCCATGGAAGCCCATTTAATGGTCCTATTATAGTTCATGTGGAATTAATTTATTGTGGCTTTCAAAACTTATTTATCAACACCCTTTCAAATTCTTGTCATTTTAAATTTCCTTCAAACAGTCTTACAAGCATATCTTTCACTTCATACTTTTTCAAGTATGTGAAAAATGTTTATGTTTAAGGACTCAATAATGTCAAAACCCATGAATTTGGGTCTATTCTTTCATTTTTTAATATTGATTATTCTTTTCAAGAACATGAATGCCATTATTTTTAAATTAATTCCTATTGTTGTCAAATAAACTAAATGAATGCATGCAAACTTATGTATAATATTTATATATTTAAGAACATTGAGTAAATAATTTTCTCATAAATATGTCTATATTTTCCTTCATTTATTTTATTTAGATGTTTGAACATTATAAAATTCAAACATGTTGACACTGTTATACCATATCTCTTTTGGAACAATTTTGTTGCTTAAAATCTCTCTAAATGTCCAAGCAAATTTTAGACCCAACATGAAAATTGAAAAACATAATGAAAACTAAATTAACTTAAGATTCATGTTGAGATGGTTATGAATCTGATAAGTAACAAGTGAAATATTTAAATAATTTTGAGAAGAAAAAGGAAAATAAAGATGGTCAGATTAAATGGGAGGAATAACATTAGAAATAAGTTAATAAAAAATTAAATCATTAGATATGGAATATGACCCTCTAAAAGGTTGATCTACATTAGTTGCGATATAATATATATTTTATACTTTTTAGGATACATATTTAACTTTAGTTTATTTCCTTAAGGTTTCACTTTGGACATATATTAACACATACAACATTGTACCTATTTCTTTAACAGAAGACAAAATATGTTTTCTAAACATAACCTATATTTCAGACCTATCATTCCCATCAAGGTGATTAATATTAGAAGCATTATTAGTTTGATATCCATTCACAAAATTATCATTCACATGAATTTAAACATCATTTGAATTAAAACATCTAGTTTTAGGAGGAACATTAATATCATTGAGAAACACCATTTTATTTTTAAAATAAGTACGAGTGTTATCCAAATAAATTTTAAAAAATATAATAGGTTTACTATTAAATATATCACTTCACCTAATAGAGATATTATATATAACAATTTCGTGTTGAATAATATAGAAACATATATAACACATAACATACCCTAGAATTTGAATGATAGTGCAATAAAAAAATTATAGTTTACAAAACACATACAAGGGGTAGGTACAATGATTACAAGAAATGGAGTAAGCCCTGGGAAAATTAGGGTTACCACAATCAAATCAAGATCTAATCTTAAGTAGTGTAAGAGAGCATGGTTCACCAAAATGTTTTATGAGTAAGTGGCATTACATCAAAATTCAATACATCTATCCATCAACAATGAAATTAAGACTTAATTAAATTTACCTCAATAAAATAGTAAAATTAGATCTATTTATAATAAGGAATATTTTAAAATAGTTAAAATGTGCAAATAGGAGGTTATTATAATAATTGTATATGTTTCAAATGTGGAAATACTTGTAAGAATAAAATAGTGGGAAACAAGACTAGATAGTAGGTGAATAAAATATATAAAAATAGGAGAAAATTTAAACAAAACTCTTGGATGACCCAAAATATAACATTTATTTACTATCATTACTATAGTTATAAACTACATTATTGGAAACTTTAAAATTATGCAAAATAAATTTTACAACCTTGTTTCTTTACTCTTAGCCTTTAAAAACCTTTCTTCATTTTCTATAATTATGTGTGGATCTATGGTAAATTGATCTCCTTTCATAAAACCCTAAAAAATCATCTGGTACCATTAAAGAATGGGAGTTGTTTAAGAACTTGTTTTATCCATCCATTATTATTAGGGACCTATTCTAGGATATATTTTGAAGATAACACTTGATTTATTTTAACAATAAATTTTTGGATGCAAGATATGATCCTTATATTCTTTTTTACACTGGCATGAAGAAGTGGTACAATATATTTCAAGACTCTAATCTTGAATCAAATTATTCTCTAAACATTCATATTATGCTCTTTTAATTAAATTATATACTCTTGATTTCATCTTGTGACTCACATTCTTTCATTTCATGTTATGTATGCACTAATACACTAGTGTATTTATTAAATTTTCGCATTTAAATCTTGACCTGATTGGCATATAATAAGCATAAAAAAATGAGAAAATTAATACACAAGGCAAAAAATATCTAAAACAAGCCTCAGAATTAGGTCCCATAATAAGGAAGCCAAAAAACATGGCACTACAATTCTAGTAGACCAGATTCATAGTGGTATGATTCTGGGCAAACACATAACACCATAAAAATAAGGCTGGATAGACAAAATAACATGGAGAGATAAAATAAGAGAAAAGGGACATAAACAAGGCCTAAAACACAATGAACATGTACTAATGAGATTTTAATATCAAATTTTAATCAAAAATTATAAGAGTACCCTAGATCAATGTAATTTGATAGCTAAAAGTACCCTTGGACTAAAATTAGGTTTCTACAATAAGCAATCTTAATGGGTTAAGTAATTGCCACTAGTATAATGGTGATATAACACTTTTTTCTTACTTATTTCATAATATTACCATGTATGCCATTATATGTTACCACCCAACATCCATCACATCATCCTTGAAATTTATACCAAACATTCATATAAAAGAAGAGCACATCTAACACCAACAAGAGGTTATTTCAAGTCGATTAGAGAAAACTTTGACATGGAAAAAACTAAATGAAAAAACATGTTGACCAACACATGAGTGAAATAAATTTTGAAAGAGATTTTATTTTTCTAATGTTTTTCCATATAATAAAAAAAAAATGAAGTAGAAAAGGAAGGATAACAAACATTCACCTAATTATTATGTCCCATATTAGATATTATAAAAGATTAATAGCATGACATACAAAGTGGATTTACCTTCATAAACAAAAATACATCTAGTAGTTCATGTTATGTATTTACATAAATTCATTACTTAAAATATTCCATCATATAAAAAGTTACCAAATCTTGATTAAGAGGTAAGAATCATTTCAAACCCTAAAGAGATTCTCTAGACACATATGAAGAGGATGTGGACTATGGTAATCATGAAGTATTTTATCAAGTGGAAGAACCTTCCTTGGGAAGATGTGACATGAGAATATGAATATTTTTGTAAAATATCATCCATATATGATCATCATTAAGGATAAATCTTGTTATAAGGAGTTTACTACACACTTAGCCTATTTTTTGTATCGAGATATGTGTGGTTAACCTATTTCATGCATAACCTTTGAATTATTCATTTTATAATCTCTATGTTACATATTGGTAGGAGTATTCTATATAATTAAATTATGGAGTCTTTATAGCCTAATTATGATATATATAGGAATTAGTGTTAAATATTAAAATATCATATTACAAATTCTATTTTGATCGTATGAATTGTGGAGGTTACCCCCTCAAAGTGATCCAATCTTATATTTTATTATTTTTCTATTCATTTAACTTATAATGCAAGGATTTGTTTTATTGTGATTTATTATATTATTATTTATAAGTGACTATTTTTAATATATGATGGGTATGTATTAAATAATGATATACTATTGTGAGTCTTCTCTTATTAGTTATTTCCATTACATGGCACTATAAGAATCAGTTGAGGTAATAATCTTGGTAAATAAACCAATCAAAATCAAGTATTTTTCATCAATAATATATTTTATAATGTCCACATTTAATTTTGGCCAATTTTTAGCTAGCAAAAAAATTATTTATCATCCCATCAGCTAAAGGATTCTAATATGACAATTTTATGGTGTTCTTGTAGTACATAATTTTTTTAAAATGAAAAAAATGCATAAGTGACATGTGTGCATATTTTAATATTTGAATTTACTTTGGAAATAGGAAATTAAATATCTATTTGACACTACTAAATAATTAAAAACTAACTTGAAATCAAAAAATTACGTGTACAAACTTTAATATTTTTACATGTGCTTGAAAGTAATCAAATATTATGTTCTATACATGGATTAGGTACTAACATTTTTCAAAGATCACTATCAGTTATTGAGTCATTATGTGGGTCTATTTAATCATTATCATTCCACTATAAATTTATATAATACATGCAACCTATTTAATTTATATACCATTATTTTATTGTTAAACATTATATTCTATTGACCTTGGTCACTTTAGTTCATGATAAATTTGATCACAATATAATAATAGAAAGTTGATAAAATGATATTAATGGAGTGGCCACTAAAATGTATAATTATATTCAATTTATATTAAAATTTGACACCATCAAAGATTTTTTAGACTTGAATTATCTATGCATTATAAAAAAACAAAAACTATTTTTGTATAGCTCTAAACAATTGCCAAAACTCTTTCACTATAAATATTCTTAAATTCCATGCATGATATGCAATTTAGATATGTAAAAAATATATGATGTCATGTAAGGAAATATGAAGAGAGGGAATTTGGACTTCAAGAGGTAGAACTACCTTTACACCAAAGACTAGGGGAAAAGGTGTAACACTTGTTGTAATTTGGATAGTAGTACGATAGGGCCATAAAACAAATGGGATATGTATGTGCCAATCCCAACCTGAAGCACTTAAAACTTTGGTCAACATTTTGATGAGAGTTTTGTTGGAGGCTTCTCCTTGTCTATTTTCCTATAGATGGTAAGGTGAGGAATGGCTAATTTTGATGCCAAAAACATTACATAGGGCTTGAACTTTTTTGTTTTTGAATGATTTGTTGTTATCTATTATGATTTTATGAGGGACCCCAAAATGACAGATAATGTGATGATTGATAAAATCTATAATTTTTTTAGCTTTAATGGAGATAAGGAGGATAACATCCACCCATTTAGTGAAATATTATAAAGTGGTGATGATATATTGGTGTCACTAAGAAGAGTGAGGATTGATTTTTCCAATGAGATCCAATCCCCACTATGAGAAGGGCCAATAATCCATGGATACTTGAAGGCCATGAGTAGGCATGTGATGAAAGTTAGTGTGTTGTTAGCATTTAACACACTTATTTACATTGTCCCAATAGTCATGATTGAGGGTAGGCCAATAGTAACCCAAGCATAGGATTCTTTTGGTGATAGTGAGGCCACTAAAATGTCCCCCACAAACTCCATCATGAGTTTCTTTGACGGCATGAAAAATCTCATGACTATATAAATAATGGAGGAGAAGACCATCAAAGCCACATTTATATAGGATTACCCCAAGTATGTTATAACGAGAGGTGCCCTACACAAAGGCCTTTTGGGTATTATTTGAGAGTTCAGGTGGAATGATTCCTAAGTTAAGGTAATTAAAGGTTTGGTCATACCAGACATCAAAAGGAGATGCCTCTACACTACAAATGGTTGGAAGGTTTAAACTAATATATGAGAGCCTAATGAAATGGTGTATGGTGATAAATAATTTATATTCCATAGGTTGAGAGGGTATTTGAGATGCAAGAGAGGCCATTGTGTTTACAAATTTGTTAGTAGATCAAGGCACTAATTGGATTTGATAATTGTCAAAAATGTTAGGAGCTAATCAATGAGGAGCTTATACTTTTGTAAAATGTCATTTTTAAATTGATAGGACCCATTGAACTAGTTAATCATGAGTTGAGAACCACTAAAGATAAAAATGGTTTTTTTTTTAAGGTGAGAGCAATTTGGAGACAAATGACCAAAGCTTCATATTCTACCATGTTGTTAGTATATTCAAAGTTAAGTTTAACATATAGTGGAAAGGTTTCATCATGAAGGGGTATGATAATTATGCCTGCACCCCTACCATGTTGACATTTAGAGCCATTAAAAAACATGGTCTTTTGGTAAAAGGGTTGTCCCTGAGAAAGAGTTTTAATAAACTCATTAAGAAATGTTAATGGAATGGGATGGTTATCTAGGAGAGGGGATTCAACTAATTAATCAACAATGAACTACCCCTTAATGGATTTTGCATGAAGAAACTCAAGATCAAACTCCGCCAGAAGCATGAGCCACTTCACCATATGCTAATTTTGGTATGGCTTGGATTCATATACTTGAGTGGGTTAGTGTTAATGATAACATATGTTTTATGATTAAGAAGGTACTAACAAATCTTAGAGGCAACAAAAATGAGAGAGAGACAAAGCTTTTCAAGATGGGTATATCAAATCTCATACTCTAGAAGCATGTGACTAATATAGTAAATGGATTAATCTTTGTTTTGCTCATCTCAATGAGATAGAATGGCACCTAAAGAGTGATTAGTGGTAGATACATAAAGCTATAAAGGCTTATCATCCCTAGGTGGGATAAAAATAGGAAGTGCTCTTTGAGTGAATCAAAGGTTTGTTGACAATCTTTGGTCCATTTAAAGGAGGTGTCTTTCTTTAAGAGGTGGTGAAAGGGTTGGCATGTGTCTAATAATTGAGAGATGAAGCAATGGATGGATTAGAGTTTTCCCTATAGACTATGAATTTTCTTAAGGTTTGTTGGAGGAGGAATTTCTAGGATGCCCTTGACTTAGCAGGATCAATCTCAATTCCATGAAGGGAGGTGTTAAAGCCTAGAAACTTTCTAGACAAAACCCCAAAAATGCATTTCTTGGGATTGAGCCAAACACAAAATTAGATCAGTCAGTCAAAAATGATAGTAAGAATAGATAAATGGTCCTTACAGTGTTTAGATTTTCAAGGAGATCATCCACATAATCCTCTACAATTTTATGAATAAGATTGTGGAAGACATAGGTCATGGCCCATTGCTACATTGATCTTGCATTTTTTAACCCAAAAGGCATGACCCAATAGCAAAAGGTTCCCCAAGGAGTAGTGAAGGTGGTTTTATGTTGGTCTAAGGTAGTGATCAGGATCTGATTATATCTTTAAAATCTTTCCATGAGGGATAACTTCTCATGACCTACATTACATTCAACTAGGTTGTCAATGTTAGGGCATGCACGGTTAAGGTCTTAGAAATCCTTACAAAGGCAAAGTCCCCTAGTGGGCTTGGTAATAGTAAAAATATTATAGACCCATTATGGTTAGTTAATGGGTTGAATAAATTTGATGGATAATAGATGTTGAAGTTCTTCCTTGATGAGAAGAGTTATACGAGGGTGCATTTTTTGAATTTTTTGATGTACCATCTTAGCCTCTGGATGGGTAATGATGTTATGAAGAGCAATGGAGGGGTCAATCCTAGACATATCTTAATAAGACTAAGTGAATGCAATGTTATGGTCCCAAAGGAAGGAGAGATAATCATATTTCTCATTTGAGTCCAAGGATTGAATGATATGAGGATTCTCTTGGGTTCCTAAGTTAACATCAATATTTGATTGATTGAGCATGGTTTAGTTTTTTGGATGGAAGGATTTATGGATGGGAGAGTCTCCTACACCAAGGTAGGTGAGGATAGAATTATTATCTTCGAACTAAATGGTATAGATGGTGGGTGAATTGTGGTTGATCATTTTGGGGTGGATGAGAGGAAATATTTTAGTTTGGCCACTGTGCTAATAAAAAAAATTGGATGGGATGATGTCAAAGTCTTCAAATGGAGTTAGTAAGGGTAGAGGTTCTTTAAATTGGAAACGTGAAGCTGATAGGGTTAGAAGTTCCTCAACTAAGATTGGTGTGGTTGGATGTTTTCCAAATGGGAGAGATGGGATTGGTGAGGTTAGAGGTTCATCGATAGTGGTGAGAACTATTTTTAGTGATGTGGGTTCTTTCAGGGGAATGTATCCCAAGCTAAAGAACTTATGAGGTTTTTATTTTTTGATGATGGGAAGTTCATGAGGCATTTTTTCATAGAGTCTAAAATACAACCCTTTCCAAGCACACTAATAAAGGTACATTTGGGCAAAGGTTAGATTGTTAAGATAAGAAAATTTAGAAGTGAATGGTTGGATATAAGGCATGGTGATGAGAGTAAGGAGTGGCTTATCAAGACCCCATAGACAAAATATGTTCTATTGTTGGAAATGCTAATGGAGACAAGGGCACTAATATTGGGATCATAAGATGGATAATTTTGGAGATTCCCAAATTTGTGCAGAGAAGGGAAAGCATCCAAATCTAGGAGTCGATATTCCCCCAGCATGAGACATTGAAATGTGGATTATAAGGGGTTTTTGATCAAGATCTGAGATAAAGGGATGATTAAACTAGTGGATACTTCCTCATTGTTATAGACATAAGTGTTGGTAGGTGGGGTTGATGTAGTGGTTTGGTTAGAGGTTCGTTGTGGAGGGGGTGAAGGTGGAATGAGGACATTATTGGTCTGATATGTCATATTATAGGAAGTGAAGGGACTTAGATCAACTTTGATTTTAATGAATTGTCCTTCATGTTTGAATTTGATACATCAGTGAAGGATGGAAGGGATGCAACCCATGGCTTAGAGCTAAGGGTTACTGAGTAACACATTAGATCAAAACTTACCCTCTACAACAAAAAATAGTTTAGGAATAGTTCAAGGCCCCAAATGAATGTGGAAAATAATAGTTCCCAAAGTCGTAGCCAAGGTATCATTAAATGATCAAAGAATTATCAAGATTTTAGATATGATTTTTTTAGGTAGTTGAAGTTGATCATAAGCATGGGATGAGATGATATTGATACTCACTCCCCCATCAATCATGAATCTTTTGACATGTGTCTAATTGATGGATGTGGTGATGGAAAGAGGGGGATCAGGGTATTCACTATGATGTGGTGTAATTTTTTATTCTTGAAAAATGACCATGATAGCATGTTGGATGGCTCTAATCAAAGATGAAAGAAGTTGGAGATCATCTAATTAAACCTCTATATAATGTATTGCCTTGATTAAATGTTGATAATGTTGAGGTGAGGTGCTAATTAAGTCATAAAGGCTCAGTTTCACTAGTATTTAGTGAAGTTGTTTTAATACCAAGCATTAGATGACTAGAGATGTATTAGAAAAAGGGGCTTCTAAAATGGAGACTTTGGTCTTGGGTGGTTGTGAGTGTGAAGGTGAAGGTATAGTTGTTTGGGTATGGCTGGTTGGTTGGGGAGTTGAAGGATAAGACAATGGAATGGCTACCTTGGCCTTGCCCTTTTCATTTTATTGGATGGATTTACCCATATCCCTTTGTTGAGCTCGAGACTAAGTCACCATATGAATGGTATTGATAAGGGGGATGGTTGCTTGCTTTAGTTCCTCTTATTCACTCTTTGGTGGAATTAAGGAAGTGGATGATTGATAGGTGGTAAAAGAGGCAAGGGACTTACATAATAATCATCTAGTAGATCATGTTCCTCCAAAAGGCCATGAATAATTGATTGGAGGGATTTATAGTTTTATATATCATGTTTAGGGTTCTTATGATAAAGACAAATCAAATTATCCTTGAACCAAGTTGGATTTTGGTGAGTGGGGTCAAAAGGGTTGATTGGTGGTAAGCTAATGACATAAGCTTACAATAGTCTTTGCAAAATGGTTGTATAAGATTTTGGTAAAGATCTAGAAGGTGTAGAAGTTTGAACTCTGGGTGTAGGGATCTTATGGGGTAAAGTTTTTTGGATAGGAGGTGTGGTTGGTGGTCTAGGAAGAATTGGCTTAGTTACAATAAGTTTAGGAATTGAAGATCTAGATGACAAGGGTTTAATGGATGGGAAAGTGGATGGAGAAACGGTGGTACAGAATGATGATGAACTAGAGGGTTGGGTTGTTATAGGAAGAGAAAGGGGAGATGGTTTTTTGGAGGAAGAGTAGGTAACAGGAATGGTGGAAGGATATGGTCCCAAAATAGAGGGTAAAGGTGAAGGAGGTGGTATGGGCATAACTCAAGGTTGTAGCCTAGGCAACCCTCCCTTTTTAATAGGTTTAATTGGATTTGGATTTGATTGGGTTAATACAATTAAATCCAATCCCAATGAAGAGTGAGGGGGATTAGGCTTGGGAAGGATCCCTAAATTTTTTTGTGGCTTGATGAAAGAATCATAGGGTATTTTTAAAATTTTAGGTGAGGGTATGTTAGATGGTTCACTAGTGATCTTAAGAGGGGTAGTTGGTGGAGTTATAGAAATAGGCTTGAGGGTAGACTCAAGTGAGGTGAAAGGTTCATATTTTCCTTGATACGAGAGTCTAGGTTGATGCCAAAAGGTGGCTCTATCAAAGTTAGGTTGTGAGGTAAATTCTAAACTTTGAATGAGTCAGGAAAAAGGTTTATAAATGTCTATTTTTCTATGATCATTGGTTTCAAAGTGCAAGCCTTTTGAAGAATAAGGAGTGGTTTTAGTGTTTTTATATTTGGTAGAAGGTTCTAAAGCTGATGATTGGGTAGATGAGGGTAAGGTTTCTCTGGAAACATTTTCTAAGGGAGTTATAGATGGTTCTATAATAGCAGTGGTGGGGGTAATGATTTCAAATGGAAGGATAGGCATAGTTTCTTCTTAGATTTGGTTATCCAAAGAAATAGGTGGTGTTTCTACTTAGATTAGAGGGGTGGATGAAATGGCTAATGGAATGGTTATCTCCTTGGGGTTTTACACCATAGGATAGGTGGATATAACTATGGTTTCATATAAGGAAGTAGAAATGATAGTTACTTCCTCCATTTGGGCACCTAGAGAAATAGTTGATAATGAATTATTTTCCTCTATTTATGTGATAGAGGTGATGATATTTTTATCAATGGGTAATTTATTGATGACATTAATTACATGTGCCTCATGTGACTTGGAGGATTCAAGTTGGTTTTCATGGTGTTGGGTTGAAGGTGGATGATTTGGGAATGGTTTTCAAAAAATATAAATAGATTGGTTGGAAGGAGCATTTGGGTTATCAAACACAAGATCCCCTTTATTAGTTAGGTCTTAGACAATGATTTTATAGGTATTACATCTATCATTATCATGTCCAATAACTTGATGATAATCACAATGATTATTCTCATTGTACCACCTAGGAAGGGGGCAAGAATTATCAAATTATTAAGGGGGCTTGATGGGTGGAAGTTGGATTAGATTAGATTTAAGTAAATTTTCCAAGATTGATGCATAAGACTCCCCAATCAAGGTAAATGGTTTTGAAGGAGCCCATTTTTGGGTATGATTTTGGTGATTGGAAGGATTTTTGGTTTGAGGTGTTTGGTTGATGGTTAGACGAGGTGCGGTTTTGAGATCAATTGAATGTGCTGATGATTTTGCTTTAGAATTAGTTAGGTTCATGGTTTTAGTGGTGGATGAGTTAGTGGATTTGAAACTATAATTTATTTTTTGAAGCTTCAACTTCCTTTCATTAATAGCATGGTTTTTAAATTTGCAAGCCATAGTGAATGCTTCATCAAAAGTCTTAAAGGTTTGGACTTGGAGAGTTGGAGCAATATGCTTGGCACACCCTTGAGAGAATAATTTGATCAATTTGGGTTAGGGTAACGGGAAGGTAATTTGATTATTGAGGTAATGGATTCATATTCAAAGTGTTTGATGGAGTATAGGTTGGTAATGGAAACCTTTTTAGATATGTTTACTAAAAAGTGTTCTAAAAAGGTTTGTGATAATTGAGAGAAAGAAAAGATAGAATGAGTGGGAAGGGCACTATACCAGTCAAGGGAGGCTCTATATAATGACATGGGAAAGGTCTAAAGGAGTAGAGAATTATCATAAGTGATCAAGTAACAAGCATGATGATAAGCTCTTAGGTGCTATTAAAGATCCTCTTTACCTTGGAATTTAAAATTTTTGGGCAATTCCCACTGATGAGGGTAAGCATGAATGGCCATGGATGGATGGAGAGGCTCATTACAAATTTGGTTGTAAGACAAAATATTCATTAAGGTGGAGATGGATGACTCTAAACTAGTCATTTTATCCATTAGTATTTTGATTAGATCAAGTTGAGGTTGGGAAGTTGTATAATTAAAAGGTACATTTTTTTAGGGTTAGGTTATGGCAATGTATTAATAGGAAACATATGGTGTTGAAGAAGCCATATATTGATAAGTGGTGCCAAGAGGTTGAGATGGTGACACATAAGAACTACTTGGTATGAAATCTTAGGTGCAAGGAGGCATGTACCTTGTTGGTGAGGGACATACTGGTAAGTTATCATAAGTATTTGTTAAAAAATAGATGTGGTTGTTATGGTTGAGGTAGGAGGAATTTGGGAAAGTTGACTTTAGGTAATTACTCTAGTGTTGATTGGGGGAAGGTTTTGAGGTATGGATATCACTAGGCTTTGAAGTGGGACTATGGATGAGGGATTAGTTGTAACCAAAGGCAAGATAGAAGTTAGAATGGAAAATAATCCACTAATGGATGGGGTATAGGTAACAAATGGAAAGGTTAAACCCACATGGGGTGTGATAGGAGATGTTTAGAGTTGGGGGGTGGAAGATTGGTTTGAGGATAGGTAAATGGGGTTTTGAAAGAGGCTTGGGTTAATGGTTGGGTTGAAGTGGTACCTACCATAAGGTGAGATGGCATGCCAAGAGAAAGATCGAAAGAAAGAACTGAAATAGGTGGTGTATAGTGAGATAATGTTATAAAGCCACTATATTATTGTCAATGAAGGAATTAAAGTATATATAGCCTCTATATATTATTGGGATTATAGAAGGAGAATGTGGTGGAGGAGAATGGTGAGGGGAATCCTGAGGAGATTTGTCAACATCTGAGGTATAATCCATAGATGAAGAAGAAGGTGGTGGTTGGTTGTTTTGATTTCCCACTTGTTGTCTGGTTGAAACCATATGAGAAAATAGGGAATGGTATTGTGAAACTCACACCTAAAACAAAGAGAAAAAACAAAAATTTGAAATCAATTAAAACATACACTAATAATTGCATTTTATCGTTAGGATTACTTTTAAATCACTTTTGGCTTATGCCTTAAAGAGTGTGATAAGGGAGGTTGGCTTGCAAATGGGTACTAAAGTGGAAGTCTATAGATAGTTTTAGGTTTTTTAGGTGCTTAAAAGGAAGATATATGTTGAACTTTAGTATGTGGCTTGGTGTTTTGGGCTTTCTCCCCTTACTTCATGATCCCATAGCCAGTGTAGACACTTACCTAATATATATTGAGTCTAGAGTTTATACCCAACTAGATAGTTGAGTTATTTCTCCTCTTGGTCATGAAATCCAACTGGGATAACCAAGAGGAGGTAAGGTTTCTTCTAGGTGATGAAATATTGGTCAGTCTTTTCCTCAAGTATTGTTTTGATGTCTAAATTATTTTGTGGTTTGGTTTTGTGTGTGATAACAAGTGTGAATGCTACGATAAGATTACTTTGCCTCATAAGTTACTAAATGAACTAAAATCAAAACACAATCAATGAATTCCAATGGTTTATTTTCAAGCCCAAAAATAAATGATTTCTTTTGATGATCAAATAATTAATGAAGAAAGGGAACTAGGTCCCACCGAGCATGCCAAAATGTTTCTCTCTATTTTTTTCTTTTTTCTAAGTATGAAAAGAAAAAACTATCAATAAGGGTAATGGTTATGATAACCTAGTATAAAATTAAAACTTGATCTATATGATGGTGGATACTCCTCTTTGGCTAAGAATTAATAGCCCAAAATAAGAAAATACTAAGAAAACTTATTTGTTAGACAAGTAGCAAAGTGGATTGCCTAGCATGAGCTAGGTCCTAGAAGTGAAAGATTCTTAGGAGGCTGTTAATCCACCTTTTTGGATAATTAAATTAAAATGATAAACTAAAATATAATTTCATTAAATGATATAAAATCTGAAATTAAATATAATTAATATGGATGTTTTGCTAAGAAAATGACTAAATAAAGCAAATGCTTTAAGGCTAGTTGAGGCAAGGTTATGGTTTTGGTTTGGCAAATAGTCAAAAGGGAAAGATGGTTTGGTTGAGGTTGATAAATGATTTAAATAATCAATAAGGTGATAGTCAAAATTATCAATAAGATAGAATGGAAAAGAGTAAAAGGGATAAATGGTTAAGTTGGTAAATATGGCCAAGAGGTAAAAGAGGTCAAGTGGGTGAATTATGGAAAAGAGGTAAAAAGGGTCAAGTGGGTAAACATGGCCAAGGAAATAAATGAAGTAAGTGAAAAAGGGGGAAAATAAGATGTGAAAGGTATGGAGGTAAAAAGAGAAGAGGCCAAAGGAGATAATAACTTGAAATGAAATAAACAAACAAGGTTGCCTTTGAGATGGTTGTCAATGATGGTGTTATTGATGATATTGTTGATGAAATCTTGGAGTGATTTCAGTAAATATTCTATGATTTTAATATTTTCTCCTCCAATATGAGTATGACCTCCTTCTCAAGTGGATAACCTCCTCCAAAAACCTTCAATAAAATGTTAATAATAAAAAATACTAATTTGCCACTTTCCAACTTAACCGTGGGTGAAGGAAGGGGGGATTTATAGCATATGTTGTGAAGATTCATGCCAAAAGAGGAATAATATAGGTATGGCACCATTTTATATGTGGTGGATAAATTATTCAAAATGAGGTGGGTGGGGATTCCCATTTGGGTTGGTGAGTGTCCCATTTGGGTTAAGAAGTCAAAAATAGGTGCCCTTTGTCTTAAAGAGGTAGGTATCTTATTTTGGAGGTTAATTTCATGTAAAATACATGTTTACTAATGGTTCCTTGAGGTTAAATTCTCAATATTTCAATGGGGGGCCCTTGTGATGCATAAATGAGGCCATAAAGCACTTTGGGAAGAGTCCCAAGTGGGGTATGATGTCCCAGATCAAGCCACATCACTTATAAGCCATGTCACTTGCCATATCACCTTTCAAATCACCTTCCATGTCACTTAACATGTCACTTTCCATGTCACATTCCATTCCACTTGTCATGTCATCATGAATAGTGGTAGTGGGTCCCATAGTCAATAGTGATAGTGAATAGTACTTTTGAATAGTATTATGTGACTAGGAAATAGTGGTTTAGTTAGGTTAAGAGGGATTTGTTAAGGATTAAGAAGGTTTATGGGGTCTTTATGGGGGTCCCGAGGCATTTAGTCATTGAAAACTACAAGTGCACAGTTTTCTAGTGTCTATAATACCTTAACTAAAATACACATGTAAAAATTTATAAAAATAATGATCAAAACACATGGAACTCAAAACATAAATTGTGGAGGTCATGATACAATTTTTGGGGTCACAAGGTGAAATATTTTAAGCTAAATATTATGACTAATAAAAATACATGCAAAAATAAGTCACATGCCATATAGTATGTAGTCACATAGTATTTTTTTAAATTGGATTTAAAAACTACATGGACCTGTTAAGGTTTTCAAATCTACTCTATAATTTTAATGGATCTATCCACTTAGATAATATAAAAAATAATACAACTACAGACCCATTAGTTGATCCATTCCACAATCATTTTTTTAACTTCTACATGTCATGTGTCAGTGTTTTATTCATCATAAGATCATAGAGTTAATAGTTTTTTCATAGTTCTCCAAGTGAAGCTATTGAAATATTCAATTGGATTTATATTATCTAGGTCCACTCTTTACCTATGATAATAAAATAACCCACAATTACAATATATAAATAAAAAAAATACACATGTTAAAAGATGTAAAAATTTTAATCAAAAGACATGTGACATTTAAAAAATCAATCACAGACATCACGACTCAATTTATGGGGTCATAGGGTCAAATAGTCAAATAAATCCTACAACCAATAAAATCACATGAAATATCTAAATCCATGAAGCCACTTTAACTTGAGCAAAGGTCTTTGATTCAAGTCACAACACTTCATTAGACAAATAAATTTTAATTAACTATTAAGCTTAGAGATATAATAATATTAAAATTTTGGAGACCACACTATAAACTACCCATGCAGGCATATGGTAATGGGTGTTAAATTTATCTCCAACCAAACATAGTATCTCATCTTCTACATACCCACATAACAAATAAAGTTGTCATAATTCATATAAATTAAAACATACTAAACTATATGTCTGAAGTATTCTTATAATTTTTTCATTACAAGATAACATGCCCATGTGACCTTAGTAAAAATATCATATCATATTAGATGTTTTTCATTCCAAACATAGTCATGATTTGTTAGAGATCAAAATTCCTAGTTCACAGAGTGAAAAGTTTCATTTAGTGATTAATAATTAATATAAACATCAATTCATCCCTGAGGTTGAATTTATTCCAAAATCTCAAAACATATCTCTCCACCAAAAAACTGATATCAAATTTATTACATGACATTTGATAATATGTTACATCTATTCCAAAATATCTAATGATATGTAGTATATCTCCACATTAATTTTCATGTTCACAGTTAACTTCATTTTCTAAACTACACATCTAATTTCTCCTAGAAGTTTGTATGATACCCAAAGTTATCTAGCCATTCACCACCAAACTTCATTTCAAATTTACTCCATGATGTATGAGTTGATGTTATAATTATTGAAAAATATTTCACATTATTTTACCTTATTTACCCTATTTTTTATTTTAAAAATATATGTTTGTCCAATAGGTGTAAAACTTGATAGGTATCAAAATGTTAAATATGTAAAATAATTAACAATTTTGATTTTTGAAAACAGTAAGAAAAAATGTAAGTAGCTTAAATCAGGATTTATGTTGATAGTCTTAGATATATAAAAGTGGAAATTATAAAAAGATATGATTGTGACTACTCATAATCAAGAACAAAATCTCAAACTATTTTTGGATGGGTCTACACTCCCTAAATGGTAGTGTAGGGTAGTTATGTATGTTCATTGTTGACTTATCCCATTTGACTATGACTAATGACTGACAAAGAAATAAAAAATAGATTTGTGATAATACTATATTAGGAATATAATTTTAGAATATTCTTAGACAAGACTACATTTCTTAAATAAAATCACACGTCATTTGTGTTCGTTAGTTTCAGACTCGTCTTCATTGACTATGTCAAAATTTTAAATTTTGTGCCTTTTATGCCTATGTCTGTTGCATAGGTTGAGATGCCATGATTTTGTTTGTGCAAAATGGAATTTATATTTTTGCATATTTTTTATTTGAAAACCTAAGGGCACATTAAAAACTTGAAACATAAAAAAAAGAGGGGAGTGTAATGGGCTAATCTAACCCCAATCACCCCCTTGATAATTGATTGTTTACTAGGTATCTAATACTCTGAGGGAAAATAAGCCCACTTAGAGTGATTAAGAAATTGTGTTTCATGATTATATTTATGCATCTATAAATATGGATTTGATACTTAGAAATTATAGTTCTTGATGTACTTTGATATGATTTAGACTTGGATTATGACTGCTCCTTGTGAATGATCTTGAATTTGAGATGAATAAGACATATTTTCTCAATTTACAATAGTGTAAATGTTCTCAATAGATAATTCCAAGATAATAACCTAGTGATGATAATGAATGACCTTTGATTTGTATTTATAAGAAAATATTTTGGTAATTTCCTTTAGTCATCCTTATGAAACATGCAAGATGGCCCAAAAGGATATTTTTAAATTTGAAACTAATTATTATTTGGCATGGAATGTGTCCACTTTAGGTGGAGATGTCCACAACATTATACTTGTTTACCTTGTGTAAATTTGACCCAAAAAAATCAAAGATGATTGTCTTGAGCTAGAGATAGTCTAAGGGTAACATAAAATAATTTAATCTTTTGATTTAGAAAGTTTTGTGTAATAAATATGGAAATCAAATGGTTAAGATTGCATATATATAAATGGATTATAATATGGATGAATAAGAGTTATGTATTTTGGTACAAGTCATGGTTTAGAATGTGTCAATAATTAACATTGTCAATTAAATATGACCAAATTTATGTGTCTACATCCCCCTTATTCTAGTAATGAAATTGCTAGAGTAAAGGAGAAAGAATTAAACCTAACTATGTATAACACACTTTGTATTTGAGAGGTAACTCTAATTGTGTAAGGAACTCAAATTTACTAAACACTACAAGATCATATAATGTAGTTATTTTTCCATATTTAAATTTAAAAAATAAAAAATAAAAAAATATAAACTTTGAAATTTGAAAACTTGAAAACTTGAAAAGAGAGCAAGAGGACATGTGTATTAATATGAAAAAAAATTACCTATTACCTCTAGAATATGATGGATAATAGTTTCACTTTGTTGAAACACTTGGATAATTTGAAGTAGTGGTTAATTTAGAGTGATCAAATCCCAATTTTGAATAATTAATCAAGTCCTTGAGTTGGAAATATGCATATTATAACTCTCTAAAATAGATAATAGTACCCAATGTGCTAACACATAGAAGGTGGAACCATAATGGGTTGACTAGAAGTGATTCCAATGCCATTGAGTATCACTAGAATTGAACATACATCACCTATAATAGCATATGGAACCATACAGTGGGTTATCTAGAAGTAATATCATGGTCATTGAATGTCACTAAAATCAAATGTACATTGCATATAACATATTGAATCACACCACTACAAATGGATATATATCCTAACTGCATGATCAAAAAATAATGAAGAATATTCATGCCCCAATCATGACTATAGTGCCAATAGATTTGAATTGAGATTAATTTTTTTCTTTGAAACTATAACTTTGAATTTTTAAAATATGCATGAAATGCCTTTTAAACTATAAATTTAAACTTTGAAAATGTGCATGGGAAAACATCATGCCATTTTAAATTTGAAATATGTATATGTTCATTAATAAGTATCACACCCTTTTACCCTTGGAAAATGTATATGTGCATGAACAAGTATCATTTCTTCTAAACTTTTAAAAATGTATATGTGCATGGACAAGTATCATGCCTTTTAAACTTTGAAAAATGTATATACGATCATGAATAACTATCATGCCCCCTGAATACATATCAAATTATATAATATGTAATGCACTTATATAATCCATTGTAATTGTATTTTCAACTTGTGACTTTGACCTCATAATTATTTTGCATATGCCCATGAATATCATTAGAGTGTGTATGATTATGTACATTAAGTATTTGAAAAGTGAGTGCATGTGCATGTCATATGCCCCCATAATACATACCAATATGTCAATATTTATTATGTGTTTGATTTTTTAAATACTTTTAATCTTTGAAAACTTGATCTTTGAATTACTTTCAATCTTTGAACTCTGTAATCTATATCTTTGAAACATGTACTCTTCCCAAATATGATTTTGGTTTGCTCATAGAGGATTGGATTTCTAAGACAAACAAATTATGATACCCCCTTTTAATATTAGTGATGTATCATTCAAGTTACTCATCTCAAAATAAGAGTTAATTTTATCATGTGATAAAGGTATAATCATTTCAACATGTGGAGAGTATGTTATCATAAAAATGTAATGTAATTATCTTTGAAGCATGTATGTAACATATTAAATGTGAGGCATGAAAGTGTCATGTATAGATAGATATATAAATGAGGCATGTAATAAAGTAATAATATCTAAAGTATAATATGTATTAAAATTTTATGATTGTATCATGGCACTATTAATTAATCTCAACAAGCATACCAAGCACAACACACAATGTCACACATTTTCAAACATAAGGCCAAGGGCCACATACAACGGACATGTTTTCATATCATGCATATAATTAAACATCACATTCATATTTACAAGTGTAGGAAGTAATAGGTATGTTCAAATTTTACACATACTAAGAAAAAATATCATAGAGATGATCAAGCATTTGTTTTGCACATAGGGGCAAGGGCCGCAAGTAATGGAGATGTTCAAATGTCACATAAAACAAATATTTCACGTATAGGAACAAGTACCAAAAATAATGGACATGTTAAAATGTTACATAATCCACACATAATAAACAAGAAATTTTTATCCTATCATGCAAAAAATTAAAAAACATTGAAGGAGCATGGTACAAGTGAAAACTAATATATTCCATCCATATGTATCAATGTCATATGATAAAAAAAGTCGCATATTCATATAGCATAATATCACATAAGATTAATTATAAATACATTTATAAAATATATAAATTGACATGGTAGATAGGTCATATATAGATACGATCTATTATAATGTAACTTATATAATAAGATGCACTTAACATAGGCATGGCCAATGTGTAAAATGGAATCCAACATCTAAGAATCCATGTAAAAGTATATGTCCTACATCAAACTCATATACCTCATGAAATGAATGTGTGTTTGAAAAATAATATTCTATCTATAAAAATATATGATAAATAATATATTTAAATGAGTAAACTAGCAACTTATGTCATGCTTAGGTCGTAATTTTTTATATTTTTTACAATATTTTGAATTTTTTTATATTTTTGACTCTTTTTTTTTGAATTTTTTATATTATTTTTTTCAATTTTTGATATAGTTTTATTTTATATATATATGAAATGGAAATTATAAAGGCTTTAAAAATAAAATAAAATGAGGGATTTAAATTAGACACAACATGTGTCAAGGCATAATATGTAATAGATGTGATGACATGGCAATGTGGGGAGAGTGAAATCAAGAAATATGCCCTCATTATATATGTGTATCCCCATAATTTAACTTAATATCATATGTATAAAGACCCAATTCATACCTCTAGTGGATAATAATTAATGTGTGGTTATGTAGTATGTAGGAGTAAGAGTATGTAATCATGTAAGCTCATATAGTAGTCAAAGTATGTATGGATATTTGATATTCAAGAATACTCAAGTAACATGCTACCAAAAATATGCACTATAGTCATTATAGTGATGAGTGTTATGAATTTTTAGAGTAGAATAATTAATAAAAAGTTAAGTGATTGTTGAGGTCAACATATCCCCATTTTTTTGAGAAATGAGGACCCTTATCCATTTTTTGCAAATTATGTTGTAAATTGAACATTCAACTTGATCAGTGAATATTATTGAATATCATGTGTTGATCTAGTTTAGATTAGCATGTTTAATTCATTTGACTTTATCCAATATTACCAATGTCTGATTGTTGTGTTTCCATGTTATAGGTTTAATAGAATTCCATTTGAATGAATATTGTTTAGGGTTTTATGCTTTAATGCTAATTTAACCCTTTTGATTAACCTTTGACATTTGGTAGATTAATTGGATCCATGTTTAAGTAAGTGTTTAAAACCTTAGTCTAAATGTTTTATCCTAAGTTTATTTTTAAATGAATTCAAATTTATTAGAGAACACTTTGTTATATTTCAAACCTAGTTTAAATTTTATCCTAAGTTCTAATTATGTTTATTAAAATGACTAAAACCTTAGTATTAAATATATCCTAAGTTTATTTATACTCCTTATGCATGAAATTTGAGATCTACATGGATTTAAAAATATAAACTCTAAACTCAAATATCAACCACTAGGTAAGATGATAAATCCATTAGAATCTAAACGCCTTTAGATGAATGTAACATTCAATCCTACATTTAAATCCTAAGTGCTTCACATCATGATTAAACAAAATATAAAAGGTAAGATGATTAAGATAGATACCTTAGACCCAGATTGACATGGATGCTTGATCAAAGGATTTTGATGATGGATTCAATGGATGCTTAGACATGGATTGGGTATGAAAGTTTAAGTTATTAGTTTTGCATGGATTCCTCACAAGCTTTATAGGTTATATTTCATGGAGGAGTAGCCTTGGTTATATATATTTTAATATGGAAGATCAAGGGTTTAAATTTGAAGTTAGAGGGATGAGATCAATGGATATGGATTATTCAAGGAATATTAAATTCCTTAGAAGTCTCTTGTTTAGAGACTTCCAGAGTCTTAAAGGAGCTTCTCCAATTCTAGAGGCTTGTTGATTAACTCAGGTATAATGGAGGATTAGGTGGGAGTTAAATAGGGATTATGTAGGTGATTAGGGACTAGGGATGTATGAAAGGCTAGGGTGTAGGTTAGTAGGTAGGTAGGTAGGTGGGTTTATGGGAATTACAAATTTCTAGATAAATGGATAACTAGGATTAGATTAGGATAATAGGGATTAGGATATAATTAATGAAGGAGGTGTGATGAATAAGATAAGTGAATTTAGGATATTAGATGAATGGATAGGAAGGGGGATATATTAATGGAATAAAATAGGTTAAGCATATTTAGTGTTTACTAGTAGGAATATTAGTCAATAATAATAAAGTGAGTAATTTTAGGTGCATACACTCCCAAACCCTTAGTTTATTTCATTGTTCATAGGAATGAATTAAATTATAGATAACCAAGTGGAAAAATATCAAGGGCTTGAAACAAATATCAATGACCTATAGGCAAAGATGGAGTTAATAAGTCTAAGGAACTGATCAATAGTGCATGTTAATAGTAAGATGGAGATCAATAATTTGTGCTTGATCATGCAGTCAATAGATTAATGGTGTGAGTTTAATCTTACATAATAGAGATCAATGGTGTGGGTAGAGTCAATAATTCAAAGAGCCCAGATTGAACGATATTCTACCATGTGTCATGAGAGCATTCAAGTGATGAATACTATTTGATAGTACATAGAGAGCCTATGGAGATACCAAGTGGCACACTCTTAGGAGCTCATATCAAAGATCAATGACCAGAAATAAAGTTAAGGATAGGAAGAATTCTTAAGAGATCAATGGTGTGAATTGATTGAGCTTCAAGATTGCATGAGGTAATGACATGTGTCAAAAAGTGATTAATGGTCACATTTTTAAAATAAATGAAAAACATGACATGTCAATGCCACATAAGCAATACATGTCAAATTAAAAGATATTTTGAACCCAAACATGTGAGAAGTATAAATTTGCAATCCAAATGCAATCTAAGTCATAAAATCTCATATTTCAAACTAGATTTCTACCATTAAAGCCTTGTGTGAACCTACAAAAACCCTAAAATCAAATGAAGATCCCTAATTTATCTTTGGGATCACTAATTTGAACCAAGAAGGTTGAATTTATCTCCCCCAATTGGATAATTTGATCAAGATTATAGCAATGGCAACATGTAAACATGTTTCAAAGCAAGAGGTTGAGTGTTCAAGGATAATGAGTTTTTAGCTACTAATTTGAACACATGGGATAAAAATTGTTCTAAATTTTTTTGAATAATTAAAAACCAGCCAATGATCACCAAATAAGAAGAGAAGATACTCCCTACAAAGAGATTATATGATGACATTATAGCCATCTAGATAAATGGATTTCACTATGCAATTGCAAAACTAGAGGTACTTCATTTTATTGATGTTCTTCATTTCATTTTTAAGGAACCTAAAATAGACAAGGGCATGTTAATAAATGAACATAATCATAGGAAAGTTTCTTACATTTCCCCAATTTCCTTTTAGTCTTATTACAAATTTCCCAAGCCTCAAATTGACCTAACCTCTATTATATCATGGGATAAATAGCATAACATGATGGATACCCTAGCTATGTGGTTAGAATTTGGTTACCAAGTTGTTATAGACCCACAAAGAACATTGTAATAAGTTAATTTAGACTTGAGGTTAGGATGGTAATGACAATGTTGAACAAGTTATATGGGTTTGAAACTATAACATATGAAAATCCAATGTGGGTGCCCATGGTGTATTTCATCGTTGAAAATGTGATAGTTCCTCCATTGGATGAGATAATCAACATCTCCCTGAGTAGAAAAAAATATGTAATTAGGCATAGGAATAAAAATGAGTTTTACATGATGCCTTATCTTATAAATGCCCTTTGTCTAACCAAAAATATTCCTAATTAGAGAGAATGGTCTCCAAGTGGTGCTCAAACTATTTCCCAATACTATTCCAAGTTGCACATCTATAAGTATAGAGACCACATCCATTTTATTTTTTATTGTGTCTACCCTCCACTAAGTAAAGCTATAACTGGTATCCCCATGGATAGAGTTAGCCATCTAATCAATAAATATATTGAAGCAATGGGGGATATATAGTTGTACCCTAGTTTTACTATCATATGGATTGATGGAACTCCAAATTTCCCTCTCAAGTTGTTAGTCCATGTTTCCAGTCCATGTTTCTGATAAAATAGTAGAACAGAGGTGACCTATCAATTATTCCATTATATATATGGCCTTTGCAAAACCAAAATAAAGGGACTTCTCCATAGTTTTCCAATGATAATTGGTAAGACTATCTTTAGGTAGTGAGATGATATTGAGGCTACATAAACATATAGGTCAGGTAATATTTCAAAATCAAAAAAATTTTAAATGTGCCTTATGAACATGATCATAGTCCATTTGAATTCATATTCATAAATGCATCCTCATATTTTGAAGTGATCACGAGATGAAAGGAACACAACTTAAGACCTATGTCTTATTAAATAGGGAAAAAAATGGAAGATAGTTGGAAATTAGGCCCAAGGTAATATCATTTGATTGGTATTGGTTCTTCTAAGTTTCCATCAATAGAAGCATAGATTGAGCATAAACCAGAAGAGAGGAGGCTAGATGAAATTGCTTCAAGTTCATTAACTCCTAAATCATCAAAGGTAGTAGAGAAAGAGCTACCTCAAGAGGAGGTAAATATTATATCCTTAGATCCTAATGAGTCTATTGAGGATACATTGAAGATGCTATCCATAGCTTATGATACAAATTCAGATATAGAAGAGATAAAGGTTGAGTAAGATAAGGAGGAAAAGGGGAAAAAAGCAACATTAGAATTAGTGATTGTTAATCTTCCTAAAAGAAAATCTTTGGCTACACTTGTCTCAAAGGCTAACAGACCTAAAGTGACTATCACTACTCCTTTGAGTGAATTTAATTTTTTTAGTGATGAAAACTTATTATATGGACCACCAATTTTAGAGTGGTTCATTTATGAACCAAGAATAGAAAATTTGCCTACTATCCATCATCCTTGGCCTATGGTTAAAGCTACCAACATCCCTCTAAAGAAAAAATTGAAGCCATAGATCATTGTTATACAAGAGGAGGAAGTAAGGATAGTGTCTAATCAAATCTAACCAATAACCCAATCAAATGTAAAGGTCTCAATTCCAAATGTGACCAAATCCTCAGTTGGGGTTAGGTTTGATCCAAGTACTACTAGTTTAAAAACAGTGACTAAGAAAAAGGTCATGCAACATGGTGAAGAAATTACATATCAAAGGGTAGATACCTTGACTAATTTATATTAGAAGCAAGTATAAAGGCTTGGTGAGGATCCAATCTTTGAAGAATATGTCTTAGAGTTGGCCCAAGCATAATAAAAATAATTAAAAACTACTATCAAAGGGATAAGGAAATAAAAGAAGAACATGGAGGAACAATCTATTCTATCTATTGTAGGAGATATGATTAATGATTTTGAGGAAACCATGCATGACATATTATCTCCTTGAAATATATAAGGTCCAAACAAGATATAGTGAACAAATAGGGTATGTTGGTTGTGAACCAAATAAACCTATGGTAGGGATCATATAATAAGGTGAAAGAGATGATCAATATATTGATAGAAGACCAAATTCCTAGGTTTAAGACACTTAGCCTAGACCATTTGAATATGGATATGGTTATATTTATGGAGAAGATTAAGGGTTTGAACAAATGATCTAGGAACTTGGAAGATCTTTCAAAGGATTTCAAATAGTTGGAGAACTAGATAAGGCATATATTGGGTAGCCTAATCAAATACCTAGTTACACTTAGTCCCATTGGCTTGATAATAGATGAGTATTTAAAGCATAGAGCTACTCAATTCATGCAGGAGGTGAAGAGTCAAAACCAAGGCAAAATAAGGGTAGACAATTAAAGGATCTTGGACATGGTCCTATCTGCATAAGAGAAAATTAGAGATGCTAGAATAATCAAGGAAGCTTTAGATAGGGATTACAAGGACTTCAAAGGCCTGGATGTTCAAGAAGAAGAACTTTTCATGGAGCCCATAATAGACTTCAATCTAATTGATTATCAACATAGTAAATCAATGAATATCCTATAGTAAAGACAAGGGACTGTAATAACAAAGGAGTCTCAAAGTCAAATATGTTGACTTAGAATAATCACTTGTATAGGAAAATGTATATCATTTAAAAAGGAATATTTTGTCTTGTAAAATCATGTGCAAATTTTTAATGCACATTTGGTTATAGGTCAGTTCATTTGTAAAGTTTCTAGTTTTGAAATATTGTAGAAGGACAAATATCCTTGACACTTATGCAATTGTCATTTCATATAACTAAATGGCATACCTCATTTGTCTTATATAAAATGGGTATTATCATTTGTAAAAGGGGGGATTTTTTTAGCAAAAAACTATTTTTAAATTTGGAGTAATAAATACAAGCAAAGAATTCTTCAAAGATTGTCTAGTATTTATTTATGTGATTGTTATTATCTTTGATTCCTCTGGTTTAATGTTTAGCTTTGAATAATTTTTATGAATTATTGATGTGCACATATAAATACAGAGTTATCAATTTGTGATTATGCTAGGTTGATTGAAAGATCTTAGATTTATTTTATTTTCCATGCTTTCCATGCAAATGTGCTAATGCAATTTGTTTGTGGGATTAACTCTTTAAATTCAATCTGGTTTCTTATTTGCATTATTTCACTTTTCCTTAAGCATTCCCCTGATATATGGTAGGATCTATACTTTAGTTATTACATTGCATATATTGGTATTGGTGCATGTTTGAATGAAATTTAAGCTTTGTCATAATTTCTAGACTGAAGATCAGAAACCTCTCTTTTTTTTCCTACCCTTCCTTTCACTCATTTTTTGATCAATTCACTATAGCTTAATTTTCATTGTAAATATACATGCTAGTTTAGAGTTTAGACTTTAGGTTTTGATCACAATTCACTATATTTAGATTAGATTAATTTTATATTCACAAGTAAGATTTTAGACCATGGTTGCTCCCAAAAACTAGTTATATTATATTTTTGTGAAATAATTAATTGCTTTATAGCTATCCACCAAAGATCTTAGGAAGATCACAACCAACTACTCATGTAATGGATTCTTTTAATCTAGAAATGAAAAGTGTTTATTAACACTTTGTATATCCTATGGTAAATTGTCAAGCATCAATAGGTGAGTTTCACTGGCACTAGAAGGAGGACCTTAGCTAAAAATTTATAAATGTCAAGTATCTTAATTAATTTTGGTAAATTTTGTTTAAAGATCAGTTGATTCTTTACATATTTATGTTTTCTAGCTCAATTATGTAAATATCATTGATATTCATGGTTTTAGACCACTCTTTAGGCTTATTTAGCTAAAGATAATTATTCTTTGAAGATTTATGAGAAATTATTGCAAAGGTAACTTAAGCTTTGTAAATTTGACATGGCTTTGTAAATTTGACATGTTTGAGGTTATTTATAGAAATTTTGTTCAAATATTGATTGATCCTTTGCAACTTTAGGTTTATTTGAACTTAAAAGTGTAAATATCACTCATATTTGTAAGTTTAGAGGTATCTTTGAGCTAATTCAGTTAAAGATAGTCATCTTTTGGAAACAATTGAATGAATATGTGAGAAAATTTCTTAACGTATAAATTTAATTATTATTATTATTTACAAAGATAAGGTTTATACATCATATTTTAAACATGATTCAGAGTTTACAAGTTGGAAAGGCCAATAATAAGGAATAGATCTAAAATAAGGCTTCATCTTCTTTCTTTAGAGATTCATAAGAAATCAAGAGTAGATAAAGGTAAGTATAGGGTTTCTAAATCTCAACCTGCTTCACCTATTTGTGGTGCTCTTATGTTCAAACCTTATCAAGGTATGTCTTGGTTGGGTGGATCTTCCATCAATGTGATTGGTCATGTACATGACTTGCCTAGAAATCTTGAAAAATATTTTCCTTCTTTTAGTCCTCTAGGTGTGGTTACTAATGAAGAACATATCAAGTCTTTTAAGGTTGTGTTGAGATTACTAAATGTTGTTCATGGAGATGTTACTTTTAGATTATTTCATTTTACATTCAAAGATGCATCATATGAATTATTTCTCAACCTTCGTGAGAATTACATTACTAGTTGGAATTAATTTAATAGTATTTTGATTGATCAATTTGGAAAGATCATCAGTCCTTGTGTCCTTTATCAACAATTCACTAATGTGAAGAGAGATTCAAGTAAAACCATTAGAGTTTTTAATGCTTGATTCTAAAATATGTTTATCATAACCATAGCTCCATATAGACCTGATTAAGAGTTAGCTTTAGAGATTTATAAGGATGCTTTATATCCCATGACTTTTGTGTTCTTAAAAGGATCTGTTGGGTTCATAAATACATTGGCCTTAGCCTATGCTGAAGCTATGAAAACAAGTGATCAAATTAAACCTTACAATCAATTAACATATGTTATTCCCAATGTTAATCCTAATTTCTCTACATTGAATTTAATTACAAATACTAATTAAAACATGCCTACTTTGAATCAAACACTATTTTTAAACTTATTACCTTTCGGTCATACTCATCTTGGACAAAACCTAAGATTCCTAAATAACACTGTAAATAGATCTTATCCAAGGGATAAAAGATCTCTAGTTACAATAACTAATATTAGTACTCAAGTTCATAATTTAGAGGCACCTAAAAATGAAAATGACTTCATTCTCGAAATGGTTCAAAAACTGAGTACTAACTTTCTTCAATTATAAAGACAAGTGGGCAACACTAGGGAAAGCTCTAACAAGAATTATTCTTATCAAAGATTCAACAATGGTAATAAAAACAACAATAAACCATTTACAACTAAAGACCTACCTAAAGTAAACATTTGTGATGTAGATTTATCTAATTACTATAGAGTCCATAACACTTCAAAGTATGGTGAATTAGATTGTGTTGAATTGTTTAACTCTTTTGAAACATATCAAGATGAGTTAGATACATTTGAAGGTATACCTAACAAAGATAATTCTATAGGTACATCTAGTTATTCAAAGACATCTAAATCTATTAAAACAACTTTGATGGTGGATACTTTTGATTTTCCATTCCAGGATGAGAATAAATATGAAGATATCCCAAAAAATCATGTTTTTCAACACTATCTGAAGGAGACTCATCTATTAAGAAAGTCAAAGATCATTCAACCTATAATTCTTCTTCCTCAAAGGCCCAAACCCTTTCCTTAATGGGAGGTTATTCAAGAAATGATGTAAAGAGAGGAGGTGATAGTCATTCAACATGAGTATCCCCATAAACAAAATCAGGTATCTATGGACTTTTCTCATTTTGTTGAATATTTTCAAGAACCTACTATACCAATCATGGAGAAAGAGCTTGTTCTTTATGAAACAATCAAAGGATATGATTTGTAAGAACTTTCTCAAGAACTTGAAATAGTTGATATGGATTAGGTAAAAATTGATCTTTCTTTAGAAGATAAATATGAAGATAACTCATATAGAGTTATTATTGAAATTGAGAATATTATTGAAGAAGATGATCAATGGAAGTAGTTATACCATGATTTTTTGAATTTAATTGAAAAGTTTTAAGAAAGTGATGTTGTTATGGAAATCCTAAAGCAAGATGATTTGGAGCTTAGTTCGATCGATGAGATGCCATTCTTTGCAAAAGATAAAGATGAAGCAAGTATAATAGATCAATAATTTTCATATGATTCCATCAAAAGATTAGAAATATATGATCAACATGTTTCAAATAGAAAAAATGTAAATAAATTTCATGTCCTTTTAGTTGATCATGATGAAGAAGCCTTTTGGGATGACTTGGAGAGATTTTGTGTAAATATTGATAGTCCATACTCACCTCAAGTGGATCTTAATGAAGACATCAATCTAAACATACCAATTATTTTTCCAATACAATTATTGAATAAGAATGAGACAAGTCATGACAAGTCTATGAATGAAGAAGAGTTAGTATTCTTGATACAATAAAGAAGAATTTGGGAAGAGGATGATTGGATCTTAGATCCATATCTTAAATCCATGCACTTAAAAATGAAAGTAGGATACCAGGCTACATCATCCATAAGACATAAACATACAAGTACTCCTATCTGTAAGAAGATATCATTAAAAATAAGTAATTAGGTTTCAAGGTTTTATGGTAGACTAAATAGTCTTCCATTTGATCTTGGAGGAAAGATTATTATTTCAATCTTATTATATCATATCGTCTTTGATTTAGTTTAGTTTCTTTCATGTTCCTTATTTGTAAATAGTTCTTTTATATGTTTGCTTGTTGTTTGCTTATTTGTTGTCTATTTTACTTTTTGTGTGCTTTTTTTTCTTTGCTTTATTCCCTACATTCAATAAATCTTTTCAAAACAATTTTAAAGCTCTAATCTATTTAGTGGCTCAAAAGAAATTCTCAAATCAAGATTTTAGGTATGACTCTTAAGCATTGATTGATCATGGATTTTGGAAATTTGAGCTTAATGTTATGATTTTGAGAAATTGGTGAGGATCGATATCTAGGTTACTTATTCCTTAAAATCTTAAACCTTGTTCTGATCTAAGTTTAGTTTTAATAAGGATTGAATATGTCTAAATGAAAGTTTGAATTATTAGAGCAAAGTCATATTAGCACTTAAAAGAATATTATTGCCTAAGATGAATTTTATGACCAAGGATGATTGTCTAAAAATCAAACATTTGACAAAATCCTAAAACCTAACTAATTCTAGTTCCCAACCTTTATTGGAAAGTTAAATATATCTAATAAATAAAAAAATAAAAGATTTATTGAAAATTTGAAAGTTTTCTAAGCAAAGGTGATTCTAGTAACCTCTATCAAGGCTATGGATATCTAGTTGGCAGTGGAGCAAGGCCTTAAGTGGAGCTAAAGGTATCTCTATTAGGGATATGGATGTCTAGCTAGGAGTAGAGTAATGATCAAGACTTCCCTTGTCATAAACCATAATTCATAATGAATATCTAAATATTCTACAAGTCAATGTTAATGATTAAGGACATGAAATCTAGAATTTGTTCTCTTAATCTCAAGGAAATAAGTGAATGAATCAAAGCACACACACAACATGACTAAGTTTTGATGTTTAAATCTAATTATGCATTTGTAAAACTTGTTTTAATCATGAAATTATCTTAATAATGGTACTTTATCATGTGGAATGATTGGTTTTTTTGTTAGTTTAAACCAAGAGTATCTGAGTTCTAACATATTGCTATGTTTCCCCTAGAAGTTGCCATTTTTTATGGTCAACATACCCCCATTTGTTTGAAAAATAAGGACCCTTATCCATTTTTTCCAAATTATGTTGTAAATTGAATGTTTAATTTGATCAGTGAACATTATTGAATATCATGTGTTGTTCTAGTAAACATTATCATGTTTTCTTCATTTGACTTTATCTAATATTACCAATGTCTGATTGTTGTGTTTCCATGTTATAGTTTTAATGGGATTTCATTTGAATGAATGGTGTTCAAGGTTTTATGCTTTAACCTTTGATCTTTGGTCATTTAGTTGGACCCATGTTTAAATAAGTGTGAAAAACCTTTGTCTAAATGTTTTAGCCATAAGTTTATTTTTAAATAGATTCAAATTTATGTAGGAACACTTTGTTATATTTTAAACCTAATTTAAATTTTATCCTAAGTTCTAACCATGTTTATTAACATGATTGAAACATTATTATAAAATTTACCCTAAGTTTATTTATACTTTTGAATCCTTATTTAATCTATTTCATTTTCTGTAGGAATGAATTAAATGACAGATTACCAAATGGAAACATCTCAAGGGCTTGAAACAAAGATTAATGACCCATAGGCAAAGATAGAGTCAATAAGTCCAAGGAATTAGTTAATGGTGCATGTTAATAGTACGATGGAGATCAATTATCTATGATTTATCATGCAGTTAGTAGATCAGTGGTGTAAGTTTAATCTCACAAAATGAAGATCAATAGCCTACTTTTTATCATACCTCCAAGATCAACAGTACAAGTAGAGTCAACAATTCAAAGAGCCCAGATCAAATGAGATGCTAAAACATGTTGCAAGATCATTCAAGTGATGAATACTATTTTCAAGTACACAAAGAGTCCATAGATATACTAGGTGGCACACTCTCAGGAGCTCAGATGGAAGATCAATGGCCAATAATGAAGTCAAGGATAAGAAGTATTCTTAATAGATCACCAGTGTGAATTAGTCAAGATTTAAGATTATATGGTGTAATGACACATGTCCAAAAGTGATAAAATGTCACATTTTAAAAATAAATGAACATCATGACATAGCATTGCCACACAATCAAGACACATGAAATTTGAAGATCTTGTCGACCTGTGCATGCAAAAGGCATATATGTGCTATCCAAATGTAATATAAATCACAAAAGCTCATATTCTAAACTTTATTTCCATCATTAAAGCCCTTTATGAATCTCTAAAATCCCCAAAAGCATACAGAGAGCCCTAATTTATCTTTTAGATGACTGGTTTGATCTAACAAGGTTAAATTATCATCCTCTAATTTGATAATTTGATCAAGATTATAAAAATGGCAACACATAAACATGTTTCAAAGTAAGAGGTCAAGTTATATTTGTCATCAAATGAATAGGGTTGATTGTTTAAGGATATTGAGTTTGTAGCTATTATTTTAAACATAGGGAATAACACTTATTCTAAATTGTTTTGGACAATTGAAAACCAGTTAGTGATCACCAAAGAAGAAGAGAAGATATCCATACAAAGAGATTATATGATGACATTGTAGTCATCTAGATTACTTGACTTCACTATGCATATACAAAACTACATCTACTTCATTGTATTAATGTTCTTGGTCCAATTTTCAAGGAAGATAAAATAGATAAGGGCATGGTAGTCAATGAACATAATCATAGGAAAGTTGCTTACATTTCTCCAATTTCCTTTGAGTCTTATTAAAAATTGACCAAGCCTCAAATTGAACTAACATATATTAACTCATGGGCTAAAGAGCATAACATGATAGATACCCTAGCTATATGGTTGGAATTTAGTAACCAAGTTATTATAGACCCTAAAATTAACATCACAATAAGTCAATTTAGACCTAGGGTGAGGATGGTAATGGCAATCCTAAACAATTTATATGGGTGTGAAACTATAACATAGGTAAATCCAATGTGAGTACCCATGGTGTATTTCATAATTGAAAAGGTGATAGTTCCTCCATTAGGTGAGATAATCAACATCTCCTTGAGTAGACAAATATATACAATCAAGCATAGGAAGAAAAATCAGTTTTACATGATATTTTATATTCTAGATGCCCTTTGTGTAACCATAAAGATTCCCAATCAGAGAGAATGGGCTCCAAATGGTGCTCAAACTATTTCCCAATACTATTCCAAGTTGAACATCTATAAGTATAGAGACCACATCCAACTTATTTATGATTATGTCTACCCTGTACTAGGTGAAGATAAAAATAGTATCCCCATGGAGAAAGTTAACCCTCTAATCAAGAAATATACTAAAGCAATGGGAGATATATGGTTGTACCTTGATTGTACTATCATAAATATTGAGGGAACTCAAAATTCTCCTCTCAAGTTGCCAGTCCATGTTCCTAATAAACTAAAAAAAATAGGTGGCCTATCAGTTGTTCCATGGTATAGATGGCCTTTGCAAAACCCAAATTAATGGACTTTTTCACAAATTTCCTATAATAATTGGCAAGGCTATCTTCAGGCAGTGGGATAATATTGAGGCTGCATCAAAACATAGGTTGTCTTTCAACCTATAGATGGATGATCTTAGGCAATGGGACCCTTATGGAAAGGTTAAGGAACATTTGAGAATAAAAGGAATTTTGAATTTTCCTTATGAACATGAGTCTATTCCATTTGAATTCAAATACATAATGGCATCCTCATATTTTGAAGTGACTAGGAGATTAAAGGAACATAACTTAAGACCTGAGTCTAAATTAAATAGGGACCAAAAAATGGAAGATAGTTGGTAATTAGGCCCAAATTAGTATCATTTGATTGGTATTGGTTCTTCTAATTTGCTCTTAGTATAATTACAACTTAATAATACACCATAAGAGAGGAGTTCATATGAAATTGCTTCAAGTTCATCAGAACCTAAATCATCTAAGGTAGTAGAGTAAGAGATACCTCAAGAGGAGGTGCATATGATAGCCCTAGATCCTAATGAGTCTATTGAGGATTCATTGAAGATGTTATCTATAGCTTATGATATAGATTCATATATAGAAGAGGTAAAGGTTAAGGAAGATAAAGAGGGGAAGGGAAAAGAAACATCATTAAAATTAGTGATTATTAATCCTCCTAAAAGAAAAGTTCGGACTACACTTGTCTCAAATACTAAGAGACCTAAAGTGACTATCAATACTCCTTTGAGCTAATTCAATTTGTTTATTGAGGAAAACATGGACCACCAATTCTAGAGTGGTTCATTTATGAACCAAGAATGGAAAAGCTACCTATTATTTATCATCTTTGGGCTATGATTGAAGCTACCAACATCCCTTTGAAGCAATATTTGAAGCCATTTATTTTTTCTCTACAAGAAGAGGAAGCAACGAGATTGGCTCCTCCAAGCCAACCAACAACCCAATCACAAATAGAGGACCCAGTTCTACATGTGATCCAATCCTCAATTGGGGTCAAGTTTGATCCAACTACTATTGGCTTGTAAAGAGTGACTGAGAAAAAGGTCATGCAACATGGTGAATAAATTACATATCAAAGGGTTAAACCCTTGACTAATTTAACTTAGAAGTAAGTACAAATACCTGGTGAGGATCTAATATTTAAAGAAGATGTATTGGATTTGGCCCAAGCACAATCAAAATAATTGCAATCTACTATCAAATGACTAAGGAAACAAAAGAAGAACCTATAGGAATAATATATTCTATATGTTATATGGGATATGACCAATAAGTTTGAGGCAAACATGCATGACATATTCAGCTCCTTGAAATATATAAGGTCCAAACAAGATATGGTGAACCAATAAGGTGCATTGGATGTGAACCAAATAAACTTATGGTAGGGTTCATACAATAAGGTAAAGGAGATAATCTGTTGGAATAATGCATATTTAAGCTTACCTAGGGTTAATATGGTAAGTTATTTATTACCGAGGGTAAAATTTATTTACCTCAGTTAATTTATTTTATTTTTGAGAATTTCTCAACAATATATTTGTTCGTAGTATGAGAAAACAAATAGTTTGTTTTCTCTATTTTGTAATCATTACAAATAGTTTGTTAACATGAAACAAACTATTTGTATTATAAATACTTTGCATTATATGAGAAATTAATGAGAGATTAATGAGAATATATAGAGAAATTTGTGGATTATCACCTATTTTTTAGGTGTGACAAATTTATTTATTCTCTAGAAATATTTGCAGGGTATTTGTTGTGGGTTCTTTCTCCTGGATTGATCCTATGGATCCTGTGTATCTCTTGCTCATTCTTTCATGGTATCAGAGCTTGGAGTTTCAGTTGAAGATCCTCTTCCCTGAAATTTTTCATCTTTTAACACATTCAAAAATATTATTTTATTGATGTGTTATAGATATTTTTAATTCTCTCAAATTCTGGTTCTTATTTACTAGTTTTTTTTGGAAAATTCTGTACTTTATGCTCATTAAATGACCGTACAGATTTCCAAAATCAGATTTTTTTTCACGGGGGCGTAGGAAATAAAGTCAGGAATCCATTTCAATTTTAATTTTTGCATTTAATTCTGGATGTACAGCTCTTTCCTTTCAAATTTTGCTGACTGGTTCCTGTTGGCAGACTGCAGTACCTGTTCTTTTTTCTAATGTGGCAGATCGTAAGGTTGACTTTTTTCAAATATGAGACCTGTTAATGAAATATGAATCTTATATATTTCTATCCATATAAATTTTGATGAATTTGGATCAGGCCGTACAACGTTTTGGAAGCCAACAACAAGAATTTAAAAACTATTTTTTTGCCTGCTGTATAGCCATACGGATTTCTCATTTTTGAATGCTTTATTCTATATAAAATCAAAATATGAGAATTTCATGTGATAGAAGACTTCCAAATATTTCATTTAATTCTGAGAAGGATGGATTTGGAGCAGGCCATACAGTCCTTTTGGCAGATCCAGTGGAGCCATTCTGCATTGTTGAAAGGTGTTTTTTTTCTTCGCTGTGTTTACAAATTTTCTCAAATATTTCCCTAACCACCACGCCTTGCTGGAAAAAGAGTTTATTTTTGATAAAGCCAAAGATTATTCATCTGATATCTCACATGTGTGAGTCATTTTTGGCTTTTTTTTAATTAATTATTTTAATTTTTAGTGGTTTAAATGCAAGTCTCTAGCTTTGAAAGTTCAAATTTGACTTTGCTAAAACGGCTAGAGATATTTTGTTAAAAATTTGTAGAGAGGAGGTCTTGGGGTCAAATCCCCCTACATTTTTGTTTGCATAAATCCATTTTTTAATTTTGTATAAGCTAAGGCTAAAAAAATTTTTTCGTCGGGAGACGTTAAATTGTAACAGGAGGGGTGTTTTTTGAGGAAAAACAAATGTCTAGATTGTTCTTGTCAACTTCATCATCTTCCTCGGGAATGGAATCTCGATTGTTTAAACCTCTAAATTCTAAAAATTACCATGTTTGGAAGCCAAAAATGCAACAACTCCTTCAATCAAAGGGCTTATGGAGAATTTTTTTTGAAACGACACCTGCAACATTCACCACTGAAAAAGACAAATATGCATATGGATGTAAGCAGGATGAGGCTCTTAGATTGATTTGCCTCAACGTCTCAGATAATCTTCAATTTCACATTGCATATGCTACTATGCCAAAAGAGGTATGGAAAAAATTTAAAAACCTATTTGGCAAAGTTAATGAGTTTAAAATTTTGCAATTAGATGCAGAATTGAGTACTCTCTCTCCATCAGATTTCCCTTCAATAGATGAATTCTTAGCAAAATTCAAATTTATAAGGTCACAATTGAAAGCTAGTGACAAGGATAAGAGTGATCAGGAGTGCATTTTCATGATTTTTTCAAATTTTAAAGGACCATATAGTGTTTTTTCCTCTACTTTTTATACTATGATGGATACATTAGGTGATGAATTCAAATGGCCTTCCTATGAAGTTTTTTGTGAAAGATTGACTAGGGAGCAAACAAAATTAATGGCCTTAGATGCTCTACCTGGTCTTAGTCATGCTCTAGTTGCTATTTCTTCTAAAGGAAAACCTTCACCTAAGTCTAAAAAGCAAGCACCTTCAAATAACCCTCCAGAGTCCACCACCTAATCACCTCATCATTCTAAATCTACTAAGACCAAAAAGTCCTTTAAGCAAAAGAAGAAAACATTTGGTCCATGTAATTTTTGTGGTGGTCCTAATCATGATGAAAGTAGATGTTTTAAGAAGATGGAAGCATTATAGGCAGCGGTCAGACAAGACAAAATTTCCATTCCGTCTCCATCTCCTTCTACTTCTATAGGAAAAGGGAAAGCACTTTCAGCCAGGGCTATATCTTCATGTCAGGATCTGTGGATTTTTGACTCAGGTGCTTCTCACCATCTCACACATTCTAAGGATCTATTGTCTTCCCTTATAGATTGTAGTACATCACATATTGTTATGGGTAACTCCTCACAGATTGAAGTCTTGGGATCAGGTACTGTTGATAAACATGATGGATGTTTTAACAATGTATTGTGTGTACCTCAAATCTCTTCTAATCTTCTCTCTGTATATCAAATATGTAATTCTGGTACTGGTAAAATTGTGGAGTTTACTTCACATAATGTTGTAATAAGAGAATGTAATGATCCTAGTGAGATAGTTGCTACAGGTACAACAGACCATACTGCAAGACTCTATACTTTTGATAAGTTTGAGTCTTTTATGTCTTCTGGTTCTTCACTTATAGCACATGGTAATAATCTCAGCAAATTGTGGCATGAGAGATTGGGACATTTGAGTTATGGATATATGCAACAAATGAGTACAAAACATCTTGTAAAAGGCCTTCCTAAGGTCTCATGTATTCATGGGGTATGTCCTGGTTGTCTAGTTGGTAAACAGCACCAGGATCCATTTCCAGTTGGTAAGGCCACACATGAAAATTCACCCTTAGGGTTGGTTCATAGTGATTTGATGACTTTTCCAGCTCATTCTTTTTCAGGGGCTAAATATGCACTCACATTCATTGATGATTTCACTCGTAAAACTTGGGTATATTTTCTCAAGTTGAAAAGTGAAGTTTTTGAAACTTTTAAGGCTTTCAAAGCCTTTGTTGAAAAACAATCATCTCTTCCTCTTAAGAAGATACGCACTGACAATGGGGGGGAATATGATAGTAATGCTTTCTATGATTTTTGTATTGAGCATGGGATACAACATCAGTTCACTGTACCACACACTCCTCAACAAAATGGTGTAGCAGAGAGGAAGAATCGAACATTGAAAGAGATGGCTAATTGTATGATTCACTCTAAAAATTTGGGTCCACAATATTGGACTAAAGCTGTAAATTATGCAAATTACATTCAAAACCATATGCCTCACAAAGCTGTGCAAAATATGACACCAGAAGAAGCTTGGTCTAGGATCAAGCTTGATATTTCAGATTTTCACATCTTTAGGAGTCAAGCATGGGCATTCATTCCTAATGACAAATTTAAAGCATTGGAGAAGAAAAGCCAACTACTCATTTTTGTTGGTTATTGTGAAGATGTAAAAGCCTACCATCTTTTTGATCCTATCACACATGATGTGTTGTTTCGACGGGATGTTCAGGTTGATGAGCTACCCACTCCATAGGAGTGTACATCTAGTTCTTCTTCTCCCCCTCCTTCTACTGAGGATAGTGAGGATTTGCTTTCTATTGTTGATAATGATGATGTTGCACTTATTCAGCCACCACAGCCATCTTCTTCACCACCTTTTCCTAAATGGGCAAAGAGCACTCTACATGCAGCTCGTTCTTTTGTTGGTGATCCATCTGATTCTCGTCGCACTCGCTCACAAACATCTGGTGTTGCTCTTTTGGGACAAGCTTGTACAGATGATCCAGTGTTGTTTTCTGAGGCTATTGGTATACCCCAGTGGGATGTTGTTATGTATGATGAGTATTCTTCATTGATGAAGAATGATACTTGGGATCTTGTCCCTCTTCCTAAGGGAAGAAAACTTGTAAAATGTAAATGGGTCTATAGGACCAAATATGCTACAGATGGATCAGTAAATAAGTACAAAGCTAGATTATTAGCTAAGGGTTTTTCACAAGTTGAAGGGGTTGATTACTCTGAGACCTTTGCCCCTATAGCTAAGATGGATTCTATTCAGCTTGTACTCTCTCTTGCTACTTCACATTCTTGGTCTGTTTTTCAGATGGATGTGAAGAGTGCTTTCTTACATGGTGATATCCATGAGGAGATCTATATGGAGCAGCCTTCAGGATTTGTGTAGGACTCATCATTGGTTTGTAGACTCCATCGTTCTCTTTATGGCCTAAAACAAGCTCCTCAAGCTTGGTACAAGAAGATGGATAGTTTTCTTTTGAGTTTTGGTTTTATTCGTTGTGAGTCAGATCACAATGTATACATCCTGAAGTAAGGTGAGGAGCTTGTCATTTTGGTTTTATATGTTGATGATCTCATCCTCACTAGCAGTTCAGATTCCTTGATACATGACATCAAGGACAAGTTGGCAGATAGGTTTGATATGATAGATCTGGGACTTCTACATTATTTTCTTGGTTTTCAAGTTTTTCAATCTTTTGAGGGCATTTATATTAGACAGCAGAAGTATGTGACAGATCTTCTTCATCGATTTGGCATGGTTGATTGTAAGCCTGCACCCACTCCATATTAGTTAGGTATTGTGTTGTCTGCCACTTGTATGACTCCTCTTGTTGATTCCACTTTGTATCAGCAACTTGTAGGTAGTCTTTTATACCTAACTCATACCCGTCTCGACATCACATTTGCTGTGAACCTTGTCTCTTGATTCTCACATGAGCCTCATGAGAGTCATTGGTAAGCAGCCAAGCATATTTTGTGCTACATTCGAGGCACCACTCACTTTGGTATACATTACACACCACAAAGTTCTACACAGCTTATTGGATACACTGACTCTGACTGGGTTGGTGATGTTGACACTCGCAAGTCCACTTGTGGATTTGCTTTCACACTTGGTTTAGGTCCAGTTGTTTGGGCATGCAAAAAGTAGACTCCTATTGCATTTTCCTCTACTGAGGCTGAGTATCGAGGTGCTGTCAAAGCTAGTCAAGAGATACTTTGGCTTCGATAGTTGCTTGGAGAGTTTGGCTTCACATAGCAGGGTCCTACTACTCTTTGGTGTGATAACCAAAGTGCGATTGTTATTTCACGCAATCCTATTGAGCATTAGTGGAAAAAACACATTGAGATTCACATGCACTTCATTCGACATCTTATTCAGGATGGAGTTCTTTCTTTGGAGTTTGTGCCTACAGCTGAGCAGATTGCAAAAATCTTCACTAAACCTTTGGCTTCTCCTCGTTATCTTCAGTTACGAGCGATGCTTGGGGTGAAGGAAGTTGTCCTTGGGGGGGATTTCCCATGAAGTTCTTCCTTCCTTTATTTTTCATATATTTTGATTGGTTTGTACATGGGTACCTTATCAGGCCTAGTAGCCGAGACCCATCCTTGTTTGTCATTCTCCCTATGTTTTGCTTAAGGGAGGGTGTTGGAATAATGCATATTTAAGCTTACCTAGGGTTAATAGGGTAAGTTATTTATTACCGAGGGTAAAATTTATTTACATTGGTTAATTTATTTTATTGTTGAGAATTTCTCAACAATATATTTGTTTGTAGTATGAGAAAATAAATAGTTTGTTTTCTCTATTTTGCAATCATTACAAATAGTTTGTTAACATGAAACAAACTATTTGTATTATAAATACTTTACATTATATGAGAAATTAACAAGAGATTAATGAGAATATATAGATAAATTTGTGGATTATCACCTATTTTTTAGGTGTGACAAATTTATTTATTCTCTGGAAATATTTGCAGGGTATTTGTTGTGGGTTCTTTCTCCTGGATTGATCCTATGGATCCTGTGTATCTCCTGCTCATTCTTTCATAATCAATATATTGATAGGAGCCCAAATTCCTAGGTTTAAGATATTTATCCTAGCCCATTTGAATATGGCTATGGTTATATTGATGGATAAGATCAAGAGTTTGAACAAATGGTCCAAGAGCTTGGAATATTTTTCAAAGGATTTAAACTAGTTGGAGAACTAGATAAGGCATAAATTGGGTAGCCTAATCAAAGACCCAAATACTATTAGTCCCATTGGATTGATAACAAATGAGGATTTAAATTATAGAGCTACTCAATTCATTTAGGATGTGAAGAGTCAAATCCAAGGAAAAACAATGGTAGACAACAAGAGGATCTTGGACATGGTCTTATCTATAAAAGATAAAATTGGAGATGATAGAATCATCAAAGAAGATTTGGATAGGGCTAACAAGGACTTCAGAGTCCTAGTTGATCAAGAAAAATAATTTTTCATAGATCCCATCATCAACTTCAAGTTGATTGATGATCAACATAACAAAGTAATGAAGATTATGTAGCAAAGACAAGGGACTATAACAACAAAAGAGTCTCAAAGTTAAATCTATTGACTTAGAATACTCTCTTTTATAGGAACCTGTATATCATTTTAAAAATAATATTATATCTTGTAAAAGCATGTGAAAATTGTAACACACATTTGCTTAAAAGTCAATTCATTTGTAAAGTGTCTAGTTCTAGAATGTTATAGAAGGATAGTTGTCCTTGACACTTGTGCAATTATCATTTGATATGACTTGATGACATACCTCATTAGTTTTATATAAAAGGGGTATTGTAATTTGTAGAAGGGGGTATTTTTTTAGAAAAAAACTATTTGTAAACTTGGAGCAATCAACACAAGTAAGGAATTCTGCAAAGATTATCCAGTATTTGTTTGTGTGATTGTTATTATGGTTCTTCCTTAGCTATATAATTTAATGTTCATATTTGAATTATTTATATGGATTCTTGATGTTCACATATAAATGTAGGGTTTTAAATTTGTGCTTATGCTAGGTTGATTGAAAGATCTTAGATTCATTTCATTTTCCATGCTTTCCTTGAAAATGTGTTAATGTAATTTGTTTATGGGAGTAAATCTTTAAATTGAAACTGGTTTCTTATTTGTATTATTTTTCCTTTCCTTAGATATTTACCTAATATATGGTAGGATCTATGCTTTATCTATTTCATGTCATATATTGGTATTGGTGCATGTTTGGATGAAATTTAAGCTTTGTCATAATGTTTGGATTGAAAATTAGAAACCTCTCTTTTCTTCCCTACCCTTCCTTTTGCTCATGTTTTGATCAATTTACTATATCTTAGTTTTCATTATAAATATACATGCTAATTTAGACTTTAAAATTTAGGTTTTGATCATAATTCACTATATTTAGTTTATATTACTTTCATATTCACAAGCAATATTTTAGAACATCTTTGCTTCTGACTTTCATATTCCACCAAATATCTCAAGAAGATCACAACTAGCTACTCATGAAATGGATTCTTTGAATCCAAAAATGAGAAGTGTTTCTTAACACTCTGTAAACCATGTGATACACTTTTCGGTATCAACAAGGCCTATGAAACAAATCAAAGGGATAAAATAATATAATAATGAAGAGGATGAGTATATATGAGGAAGATATGTAACATGGAAAATATCGAAGCTAAACTGATGACTTGGTCTAAAAAACATTCCTATAGAGTTATTACATAACATATGTAATCATCATATATATTATGTTAAGCCACCAATTGAGATGGGGTATTTTGTGTAGGTATTGTGTAATCAAGAGATTTATACCAATATTTTTCATAATCATCCTTTTAGTCTTGAGATTATGATATGTCGCTCTAATCATTATTTTTATTTGTTTATGTAAATCTAATTGAACCATCATGTGTTATTAAATTTTATGATGTATTTTGTTTTTCCAGATGTGTTGTATACTATACTTCTACTATGATTATATTAACTATCTTTTTTGTAATTATATATGAAAAAACTAGGTTATTATTTTCTTTCTTGGTGGATTCATCCTCTCTTGATATTGTAACCACTGTAGCTTCATGCATGAATGTGAGATATTCATGATATTTACACAAAGTTTCTCTCATTATTCTCATATATGATTTTCATAAATTTGCATTGCATTTATCTAAGGTAGAGTCAATGTGAAGTATAATAGAACATGTTTTTAACCATAGTTTTAATAGCAACTCAATGGATCCAATGTAACATTGAGGCCTAGTAATATTACCCAAATCTTGTTTTTCATACCCTAGATATTGGAGAAGTGTCATACTACATATATTACCTTCATTAAAATAACAAATATTGACCATTTTACATTTATTTTCATCTATGTGAAGAATACAAATCAAAGGCTTCATATGACAAATTCTTTTTAGCTCCATCCTTTGGAACCATAGTAGACTTATTCGGTATGTCTTGATTTTGAATTCCTATTGTAAGAACCATTTCTTGAGGATGTTGTCTTGTTTAAATTTATTTTTTTAACTTATTTTATTTATTTATCATGTAATAACTTTCCCTTTTTGATTTTTTCCATTTGTATTTACTTTTTATGTAACCTTTCTCATTCGTCATGTTCTTTTTGTAATCTATCTTTTTTTAATTTTTATATTTTCAATAGCTCATTTTCAATTTTTTTTTTTTTTTTTAATAATTTTTACATTTTAAATTATTCCCTTTATTTTTATTTCACTTGCTCCTTATAATATATAACATTGAATGTAGCATTGTGAGGGTTTATGTATATGTAATATGGGCTTCATGTCATGTAACCCTTAAACATAAACCTTTAACTTTCTCTTCATGGTGTTGTGATTTCATATTGAAAAAGTTTTTTTTTTCTTTATTATGCTAACTACCTTGAACTATAGCATTTCCTTTGTACTTGGAATATTGTGTCTCCATAGTAGATTTTAATTTCACCCTTTTAACTATATATGAATCATCTCGATATGTTTCAACTCCCACAAGTGTGAATAGAGTATGAGATAAGTATTATTTTGGATCAATAAGATTGAAATTTAGCTTATTTATCTTTTCATTTTTTGGATCTTTCATATCATCATCATGACTATCATACCAATTTATAACTATGCAATTAGGGTCTTTAGAATTGGGCAAAAGAGGGAGATCTAGATTTTTTTCCCTCTTATTGTGTAGTAACTAGTAATGATTTATATGAATTTTATTTGATGATTACAATTGGGGATTCATCATGTGTTATACTTGACTCACCTACCTCATACATATTCATTTGATCTAGTGTGATGGTTAGTGAAGGTGATATAATATAATGATACTCATATTGTAATTGAATAACTAATAAAATATTTGAAATAAGTATCATCTGTAGAAATAGTATACTCATATTTTTCATGTATAATTTTGACACATCAATGGAATGTAAATGGTACAACCTCCATGGAATGAATCTAGGGTTTTCCCAAAATTAGGATATAGTGTAATTTATTGGGCATGACTTGAAAAACAATAGGAAATATCTTTAAACCTACTAGTAAATCCAATGTGATAAATCAAAGTGTTTGACGAGTACTATCAAATATTTTTATATTATATTAATATTTTTAGATGTTTTTCATATCGATATTCATTTTTTTGTAATAAGGGAAAGCTAAAAATATTCATCCCCAAACCATTATTGACCAACATAAATTTTATTATATTTCCTTGTAACTGATCTTGAATGAATAATGAAATATATTGATCTATGGTATGCTTAGGAGATAAATCTTCCTTATTGAATTTGATGATGTTGTCAATGAATTTGATTGTATTCATGATAAAATTAAAATATGTTGATTGTGTATCACTCGAAAAATTTGTGTCACATAATGTGTCATATAAGATATCTTTGTAGATCATTCATATTTGTAATATCTCTAGATAAAAACTTTAGTAAGGTTATTATATAGTTTATTGATGATATAACCCTTCTATTGACTCAATTTAATTGGGGGAGGTAGAGGGAGTTTGAGGGGGAACATGTTGAGCACCTTTTTTCTATTACAGTAGATGAGGTATATGTTCTTGCCTAGTGTGGATAACATGAGAAGTAGAATATAAAATAATCCATGGGAAAATCATAGGAGTAGGTTGAGGAGTGACTTAACCTTAATGTATAAGTGTGGAAGGAAAAAATAGAGTCATACATGCCATTTGATTCTTGGTAGTGATAGGTAATATCTCATATTGGCGATTGAAACAATATGAATTAAAGAAGGTTTGAGATTGAAATATCTATAGTTTATCATTTTTATGATATTTGAATTTGATTAATGTACATATATAATTATTTCAAATAATAATTTTAAAATTAACATATAATGTATTGTTAAAATTCAAAATATGAAAACAAAATATATTCATTATTTGTATGATTTAATTTTGAAACCTTGAATTTAAAAATGCAATTAGGGGTGTAACTAGTCATGGTGTGTCTTAGGGATAAATCTAGCTCAAAAAATAGTGAACACAGCCCAAAAAGAACTAAATAAAAAGGATTCCACCACCTTGTAGTTTCACTATCCCATTTCTAGATTACATTCGGAGTAATGTCTTAGGGATAACCACTTATTGGTGTACTAAAAAGATAAATAATCAAGAGGCTTTTTAAGGCTAAACTATAGAACCTATACATTTTTTATCTACTATGAGGTGCATGAAAACTAAAATACATATATAGTGTTTTATAATGGATTGATTATTGGAGCAATTCCCCTCACACCATGATTTAGGTAAAATTGAAGACTACTTTGCCTAGAATGACAACTCCTATGAGTTATAAAAATAATGAAACATAGATTTTAGAAATCAATAAAATAAAGAAAAATAAATTGAAATCGAACACCAAATTAGAAGAAAATATTTTTGTGTATAAAAATAAAAATAATAATTTGAAACCCTTGGACAAAAATTAGGAAAAGTAAAGCTAAAAAATGTATTGGTTCACCCATATGTTTTACCCTATTTTTTATTTAATAATAAATATGTTTGTTTATAGGTTTAAAACTTGATAGATATCTGAATGCTAAAGATAGACAATGATTAGAAATTATAATTTTGATTAATAAATATGGAAAACTAATATTTTTTAAAACACTAATAAGAAATGTAATTAGCTCAAATCATGATTTTTTTAACTATCTTAGATATCTGAATGTGTAAATTAGAAAAAAGATATGATTGTGAATATTTATAATCAAGAACAAAATCTAAAATTATGTATGGATGGGTTTGTGCTCCTTGGACAACAATACAAGTCAATCATGTTTATTGACTACAAACATTTTCTAGTTGATTATGACTAATGATTGAAATAGAAAGATAGAAAAATTTGAGTAGTGATAGTGTATAAGATCAATAATTGAATTTTAGAATATTCTTAGACATGACCACACTATCTAGACATCATCACATACAACTCATGTTCATTGAATATGAAGTTATCTATGTATATAATGATAAATATAATTATTTCACCTTTTTCACCTATGTCTATTGACTAGATCAAGATGTCATGATTTTATTTATGTCATGAAAAAACAAAAATTTCCCTTGTTTAGCCTCTAAAACCTTAAAGGCATCTTAAAAGCATGAAACCTATAAAAAGGAAATAAGAGTGTAATTTATTGAGCTAATCCTAATCATCCCCTCAATGATTGATTTTTTCCTATGTATTCAATACTCCAAGAAGATAAATCAAGCCCATGTAGCTATCATACCTAGAGTTATTATACAATTGTGCTCCTTAACTATATGTATATAGGAAGAAATATGGATTTAATAATTGAAAAAGGTATCTCTTGACTTTCTTTGATATTATTTAGACTTGGATTAAGGCTACTCCTTTTAAATGATATTAAATTAAAGAGGAATAGGACATATTTTTTCAATGTACAATATTGTGAAAGTGATCAATAGATAGTTCCCAACTAAGATCCAAGTGGGGATAATAAATGATATTTTATGTGTATTTATATGAAAACCTTTTGATGATAACCTTTATGTGACTTTATGAAACATGTGAGAAGAAACAAACTTGATTTTTAAAAATTTGGAAACTATTTTTTATTTGGCATAGGCTGCAACCACTCTAGGTGGATAGGTCTATGGAAACAAACCTATCTGCCTAGCATGGACCTATCTGAGAAAATCAAGGATAATTATCATGAACTAGAGATAGTATGAAGGTAACATAAAGTATATTAAACATTTGATTTGAAAAAAAAATGTAGTAATTATGGAAAATATAGGGTCAAACATGCATATAGATGAATGTATTATATTAATGGTGAATAAGATTTATGTATTTGGGTGAAATTCATGTGGTTTAGGAGGTAAAATTCATGTGGTTTATGATTTGAAAATAATTAGCATTATCAAGAACATGTGACCATTTTTTTGCATCTACACATGCCATACACTAGATCTCAAAATTTATTTTCATGTTGAAAAATAATGTTATGTGCCTAAATACACATTTGTAGATACTAAAATCTGATTTATCTAGTACCTTAGTCTTACACACTTGGAAAATACCTATCATAGTTGTATCTTTCAATTCTAGACTTGCCCACTGCCAAAAGTCTTGCATTTACTATCTCTTTGTGCCTAATTGTTTATCTCTTAGTCTAACCATTTTTATTTTGATGACCAAGCTTTATATACTATGAAAAAAGATACAAACCTAATTATCATTCTCACTGCCTTTTTTGGACTTATACCTATTTTCTAGCTTCTTAGACACTTGCATCCAAGGCTAACATGCATCAATGCAAGTGTCCACTTTTACTAAAAAGTGTCTAGTGCCCAAAATTCATCCAATTTATGAAATAGATGTATCTTAAGGGTCAATATAAGTGATTTAATGCAAGAAATTTTTAAAATGGATTGGTATGTATACAATATCATTCATTCCATGCCTAAAAATCACATAAAACTCACAAGTAAATATACCAAAAAGCACTCAATCAAGAAAAACCTATGTTATTTGTCCCTGTTTTTATGTTAGTCATAAGAGTAACATTTCTACATGTTTGAAGCATTTAAAGAGTATCCCACGAGCCATATTTTCCAAGTTACAATATAGGTCATTGCATGTCTTTGCTTATCACACATTGCATTTTTGTAGAGAAATTCCAACAAATATGAGGATAATTAGATAATTTTAAGACCCTTTTTGGAGTATTGTCTATGTAGGTATCACTCACTGATAGAGAGGTCTTTGGGGTAGCTCAACATTATGATCCCACTAACCCATTTTTCCCACAATCACTATAAGGGTGAAGAGATAGGGTTTGATTATTTGACTAAGAGTAAAAACCTATGCACGTGATCTAAATACGTCAAAAGAAAGGTGATAAAAAAAATCATAAGGCTCTAATTGGATACATATAGATCTAGTTAATATTCCATATATGATACTTAGGACAGAGTTAGACACATGTGTCAATACAACTATCTAGATCTAATGTAACTGTTTAAGGCCATATAAAGAATATTTTCAAAATATGACAGTTGTTTTAGGATAATCTTCCAATCCACTTCCATCATGTTATATATCAGACTTGTATGTATATAATAAATTATCTAAGTATCTTTCTCTCCAATTCATTGTAATATCTATTAATAGATGTACTTAATTTTTTTAACCTTAATTCTATAAATTTATAAGACTATTTGTATGATTTTTATATTAATTATCCTACTTATTAAGTTAGTTGACCATCCTTGTGTAAAAGCCAATCTAATCCCCTTAACCCTAGATAATTCTCACATATTTATACTCATCGAAAGCATCACCAGTTTGATTAAATATATTCAAATTTCAGAGCACTTCCAGATGAGTATCCCTTAGATGAGATAATTGCCTAGAGTTTTCCTTCTTTAAATATTCCAAAAATACCAAAAAAATTAGCATGTTCTTAGTTGTACTATTTATTATACATATGTGTTTTTATCCATTTTAATAGATATCATATCTTTCCCTTTATATATATGCATATGTTTCATGCTTCATTTGAGTGTGATACAACTATACTTAGACACATGATATATGCACATATATATGTTGAGCCTTCCATATACTCATATCATAAGTATGTTGGGGGAATCTACTTTAATCATGATACACCTAGGTTATATTATTCTATGATCATTTTCAATTCTCATGTTTGATCTTATATATTTAGATATACCTCTACCCATTATTAAATAGTTCACAATGTACTTGATATGTTATGTACTTAACATTACTTACAAACACATAATTATAAGAATAAATATGTTATTTTCATGTTGGTTTCTTATAATCCTTAATTTCTTTTTATGTGTGTCTTTTAGTCTATTCCTTTCTTGATATTGCCTTGCATTATATTACTTGTTTGAACATTTGAATATGATCCATTAATTATGTCCCTTATGCCTTTACTTACATAATTAAATATTTGAAGATGTCATTCTATGATTTATGGGCATTTAATTAAGCCATGTCCCTTTAATTTTGTGCCATTTAAACATGAATCTTGTATGACATATCCTTGGACCATTTTTCATCTTACTTAAATTTTAAGTGTTCTTGTGTGTGTGTTTGATCATCTGATGAACTTGTATTTTTACTCTCTATATGTTTCCATTACCTATATCATGCATCTAAGGACTTGATATGACCACATACTATGTGACTCAATGTTATATCTATGTAGACATGTTACATGATCCATACACATCTAATATAGTTATATTTTCATTTTGATCTAAGGTAACTAAAAAAATATACTTCCCTTCACCTCAAAATGGGTGACATATCAAAGGGGGCATGTCATAGATTTATGACTTACACATTTTCATCATTTCATATTTCAGTGAGGGCATGTCCAAAAGGCATGACCTTCACACTTATTCAGTATTCAACATCTCAAAGTTATAAAGAGGGTGTGTTATATAAACATGTTATCCACATTTACACTAATTCTCATATTCTCTATATTTAATGGAGGATATCATAGAAACATGTCATCCACACTTGCACTGATTTCAAGTTGGTCAGATCTGATAGTTATATGATTTAGATATATATTTGTGGTAGCATTCTATACATTGGTATTGTTATTATACCCATATTTCTACTTGAGACATATATGAGATGCATATACCATGCAAAGGGCACCTAAAAATTATGAAATTAAATTATTTTCCAAACTTGAACTAATATTATGGACTATTATCATCCCCAGGATAGATTATTATGGATTGTTATTGAGCCAATATACTACAATAGCTAGTTCACTTTTGGAAGGTTGAGTTGATTAAATCACTCAATCTTACAAAATGTATAAGATATATTTGACTAAATCATCCACCCTCATTAGATATATAATATCAGTTGATTAAATCACTCACAATCACCAAATCATACACATATCTAGGTTGCATGATTGAGATGAAACAAGCTCAATGTCCATGTTGCAACTAACCTTTACACTAAGGTTTGGGGGATGTGTCCTCAAATATATATCACACACGCACGCACGCACACGCATGCACACACGCACACACACACACACACACACACACACACACACACACACACACACACACACACACACACACACACACACACACACACACACACACACACACACACACACACACACACACAGTTTTAGGTTTGGAATGTCCTAATTTCATATTCAATTCTTCATAATGAACATCCTTTAAAATTAAATTTCCAAAAGGAAAGATGGTTGCATTGACACATAAGTGTAATCCTAAGCTTGCTCTTTGTAATTTCAAGCATTTCAAATTTTTTCAATTTCTTATTTTATACATTAATTATATACTATTAAATTATCTTGGTTATAGGTCAATCACTATCAAAACACTTGATTTGGGCTCATGTAAAGGCAAGGTGTGTCATTCACACCTAGGTATGCATTTATTTACTTTAAACTATCAATTTCATTACTATATTAAAGGGAAGGTAAATGTAGATACTAAAATTTGATTTATATAGTACCTCACTCTTTTATAATTGTAAAATGATTATGATGGTTATACCTTTCAATTCTATACTTTCCAACTATTGAAAAGTTCATTTTCACTATCTCTTTGTGCCTAATTTCTTATCTCTTAGTTTGGCATTGTTATTTTAATAACTAGTCCTTATATACTATGCAAAAATATCTAAACCTTATTATTATCCTCACTGCCAGTTCTAGACCTATACCTATTTTCCATCCCCCTGGATAATTGTGTCCTAGTTAGACACATGTGTTGGCACAAGTGTCCACTTTTCCTAAAAAGTGTTTATTTCCCAAAATTTATCTAACTTACAAAATAAACATATTAGAAAGGTTGACCTAAGTTATTTAATGCAAGATATTTTCAAAATGGATTGGTATATATAAAAGGTCGATGCTCATTCATTCCTGCCCTAAAAATCACATACAACTCACAAGGTAATATAACAAGAAGCATTCAATCAAGCATTTAAGTGAATAAACCTGCATTATTTATACCTTTTTATATATTAGTCATAGGAGAAACATTTTTATAGGTTTGAAGCATTCAAAGAGAATCCCATGAGACATATTTTCCAATTTTTTTATCACACATTGTATCCTTGTGCACACATAAGCCGACATGTAGGGAATAACTACATAAGTCTCAGTCCCTATTCAAAGTATTGGATATATAGGCAATGCCCATTAACAGAGGGGTCTTTGGGGTAGCTTGATATTATAAGCCCACTAATCCATTTTTCCCATATTCACTCTAAGGGTGAAGAGCTAAGGTTTGATCATTTGATAAAAAGTGATAGTCTATGGGCACAATATAAATACATCAAAAGAAAGGATATAAAAAACCTAGAAGCCTCTAGTTGGCTACATCTAGATCTAACTAGTATTTTTTATAGAACATCTATAATATATTTAGACACCTACATCAATGTAACTATCTATATTTGATGCAAGGGTTTAAAGACACATAAATAATATTCTTAAAATCTAATAACATTCCAAGATCATCTTCTAGTTCACTTACAACCTATTCTAGATCAAACTTTATCTATTTAATAAACTATCTAAGTATAATTTTTCTCCACTTCATTGCAATATCTATTAATAGTTGTAATTTACTATTTTTTTACAATCTTAGTTTTATAAATTAAAAATATTATTTGTCTAGTTTTCTATTAGTTTGCCTACTTATTAGGCAAGTTCACCATCTTTGCATAAAAGATAATCTAATCCCCTTAACCCTAGATAACACCCACATATCTAAATTTAGGGTTAAACAATATCATCTAGCCTATAAATTTCCATATTACCCAAGTACTTATCAAATAAAAATCCCTTTATCACAATCTATACAAAAATTCATACACATATCAAAATATATGGATGCATATATTTTTTGTTATGTTCCATAATTTTAAAAAAAACAAAAAAACTAATGTAGGCATGAAAAAACATATATAGTACCTCGTGTAAATGTTGACATATAATTTGATTTAATAAGCACTCATTTATTCATAAATACCTACATGCAGTATTCAAATATATACCATCTAACCTCTTTGTCAAGTTAATTTTTTCTTTATTTTTCAAAATTTTATTTCTTTCTTAATTCATTACTACTCACTCAAATGCATGCACTCTATCACCATTAAAATGAAAGAGGTATTTAATTGACCTAGTATCCAACATAAGAGGTGTAGTTGCTTTCATAATACTCCCTAATTTCACCATGAAATCATGGAACCTCTTTTTACTCTGGAATTTGGTATTTTATTTTAAGTGGATTTTGTGGCCTTGGCCTATTTTATTTGTTGGTTTGACTTGAGAAGTTCCATAAATGTTTTAATTTAAGTTTTAATCTTGTTTTGTTGTTTTAACCAAGTCTGAGCAATAAATATTCATTATCTACACTTGGACAGAAATCACATGTAGGACTTCATTGATATAAATTTTCATAAATCTCAAGACTATTAGATTTTTGGAAGCATGTTTTTAAGAGTATAAATAATTACCTTGTAGGAAAATTTGGCTTAGACTTATGAAAATTATCTAACTATTTTTAGAGTTCTACAATCTTTTCCTTAATAATTTGATCTATTTCTGCTTCATTTCAAGTTAAAATCAACTAAGTGTTTACATTACTTCACTTTTAGACTTAGTCACTTCATTTATTTGGGACTCAATTGATTATTAAGTTTATCAAAAATGTCTTTAATTTTTTCTAAATTTCCATACCATTTACCTTTCTTTTTATCTTTTTAACTTAGTTGTTTTCATTTAAATTTAAATGCTAATAGCTACTTTTTTTTCAATTTTTACTTTATTTAATTTTTTCACTTGATAGTCACTCACTACTTTCAAGTTAGGGCTTATTCATTTAAAAAAATTGGTACGTATTCAATTTTTAAAGTCCTTAATCTCTTGAATGAGCAAGGAGATACCACTTGTCATTATCTCATTTCCCAACAACACTTCATCAATTAGATCTTTGAGTCAGACATATAATCTCCTAAATAAGTGAGATGTTTCCAAGTGTCATGATCCCACTTCTTCATTTACCCATGGTAGTTCATACATTTTTGTTTTTTGTTTGAGCCTTGGATAAGATAAATACTACCACCTATCAAAATCTCACTTCATCATAGCCCCAAGAGAGTCTGTGCATGTTATTTTCAAGTGAGCTCTTAGATAATCAATATGCTACTAAATGTCAATATCCCACCCCTTTGCTTCACTAGAACACTTATAAAATTGAACCTACCAAATATATTTTGAATGAATGGAATGATGCCATGTGGTAAAATCTCACTTATTCATGGCCCCATGAAGGTTAGTACAATTTGGGTGAGTAGGATATTAATCAGGTGAATGAGATGATGCCACATGGCTAAATATAACTTCAACATAGCCTTAGATTATTTTGTGTAGATTGAAAACACAAGGTCTCAAATGAGTGTTATTACACCATGTGGTGAGATCTCATTTCATCTTAGTCAAATAATTATTAGTGCATATTGATCCCATAGTCAAGCAGTAAATGAATGAGGAGATACCACATAGCTCAACCATAGAAATAGTGAACACATTGGCATATTTTTTAGTATCCAAAGATATTAAATTTGACAATTGTTTTGCACATCAAAACTATCAAATCCAAAGAATGGATGGCATGTCCATTTTGCCCTATGTAGCCAAGTTTTAGCTTATATCCTAGTGGTAAAATGATTCAAAGAAATTATATTTAAATGAAAATTATATGGGGGCATTGATCATAGACATGGTGTGAAAATTGGGATCAAACAAAGAACATATAAAGGATAAGGATTACCTTAATGAGGCACAATCTTTGCTACATAGATCATGACTAACTGACTATCACAAGGAGATCTCAGTGATATTTATCCACTTAGTATTCAATTCAAGATCCATCAGGCATGGATCCTACTATGTAAACTATGACTTATTAAGTTCTTTAATGGATTTCAAATAAATTTTAACATCCTAGAATTTAATTCAATTTCAGTTGGCATGGTTTGAGCTAGATTTCCTTGGGATTATGCATGATCTAGATCAAATTTGATCCCAAAAGGATTCACCTCATTTAATTATTGAAACCACCTAACAGTGGTCTATCAATGACTCCATCGCTTATAATTTTTTATATAAGACCAATCAAAAGGATTAGAAGAGGTCAATTCATTAGAGTTAGAGGCTAGAGTAGTAATCCTGGACATTTTTAATTCTATATTTCCTAATTTCTTAGTTAGATTTTCACTTTTGCATGAGGAGAAGTTGTTTGAAGACATTTATGTAATTCCCCTGAGTATTTGATGAATCATAAGTCTATGCATCATGAATTATCTTCTTCTCAAAAGCTTTATGAATTTATATCCATAGCCTACACATGTATATGGTGGCCTATTTTCCTCTAGTTTCATAGCTAACTTTGTCCTCAGACACCTTCACTATATTTTTTTTGGTTGTGATATGTTGGCAATGCAAAGATCAATTTTTTCAAGGGACTTGTCTACTCAAAAGAATCGGATCTATCTCCACTACAAATTAGGCTCATATTTTATTTCTCCTTCTCCTTATCCTTTCTCTTTTTCTCTTTTTAATATCATTATTAGAGTAGGTAGAATAGTTATAAATGTACTTTATGATTACATGTTTCATCATGATTGGAAAACATTTTCAATACTATTTTGCATTTTTGAATATGTGTGAAATGAATGAATAAGATAGTTATATTTCTATGTTAAACCTATTTGCTTATGTCCTAGACAAAAACTCCACAAAACCAACATATTCCATAATTTATCTAAAGTTTATTCCAAATAGGCCCCATATATGGAATAGTTTACAATGAAAAACTGAGATCTAGTTTTCTATGACATAGTGTGTTTTTTATGTGTGTGTGTGTGTCTTGCAGATATCTTTAGATCTCTTTTTAGGAGAGGTTGGGTGATTCATCACCCCACCTATAAATTGGGGTGCTAGCCATAACATCAATAAGTTTTGGTGCTAGAAGAAGGGCCTGAATGGAATATTTGATACTTATCATTGGTTTTGAAACTTGACACCCATCCTTTGCCCTTACACCAATCCATTGTGTGATTGAATCACACATCAACAAGTTTTGGTGCTATAAGAAGGTCTTGAATAGGAATTTATTTTAGATTTATGCCTTATTATTATCTTTTAGCCTCTCATATACACTTTCCATACTTTATTGTGTGCCTAAAAAACACACCAATAAGATTTAAACCCAACTATGGCCTTATTGTTTCTCATTGGAAGTTTTTACCCTATGAATATTTTAGGGCCTACTCATGAATTTCCTAAGAATCATGATAAATTCTACTCAAAATACATGTATGGTGGGATTTGAACTATGGAACAACACATTTAGGATTTTAAAGAGGCCATTATCTAGACTAAAATCTATCATGAAGATTTTGCATGCCATTTATTTCCTTATTTCCTGGATGAAGTCATTTATGGTTGGTACCTTGATCTATCAAATGGGTGCATCACCTTGTGTGGTACCTTCAAAAATATATTTTTCAATCATTTAATCATACCCACTAATCTTAATACCCTATAATATCAATTTCATATAGTATTTAGGGGTCCCAATGAACCCATGGGCACATTCAACATTCACTTGCATCAATTATATAGGAGGCTGAAAGACCCATTCCTGTAAATGAAAGTAATTACTATCAATATTTATTTGAAAATAATGGATACTCTAGTTATTGTGATTATTTACAGGACTTCATCTACTCTCACATCTTTGGAATTGACTAACCAAGAATATTTCATCATTAAAAAACAATAAATGCCACATGGTTATGGTGCTGACCCATTTTACTCAAGGTAGCTAGGTATTTACATCCAAAATCCTCCAAATTACCTACCTATAAGTTATCTTTTAGACCAAATTGTATTTTACATTCAAGAACTTCCTCAAGATTATGTTTAACCAAACCTTTATGTGAATATTGATACCCTTGATTGTATATTTAACACATATAATTATGACAATTCAACATTTATCCAATAGGCTATTTTTATTGTTTTAATGATCAAACATATTTCGATGCTCTTATAGATTAAATTCCATTTTTTTAGAATATATTCAATAATAAATGTATGGATCAACTTACAAGGTTGCATTACCAAATTCACAATTTTGGATTTATGGACATGGAAATAAGATGAATGTAGAAATGGTCCTATTGACTAATAATGTTTTATTCAATAGGCAAGAATCTACTTAAGAGAGTAGTGATGAAGATGATGCTACTGATGAAGTAGTAAAATTCATCTTAATTGAGTTCATGACTAAAAAATAGAATAGCAAGGTATTTCCTACACAAGAAAACAAATCAAAAACCTCTTGTAATCAATTAGAAGAAAAAATGGAAGAACTGTAGTGGAGAGACAAAGAACATGTTATGCATCTAAAACACTTTTTTCATATGTTTTTGTTCCTAAATTTGGTGAGTTGATTCAAAAATATCAACATCTTGGTTATATTATTTTGGCCCCCATCCTAGCATTAGATATGGATAGAATAGAAGAAAATAATGTTGAAATAGGTCATCCACATGAAGAGGGTGAAATAAATGATCTCAAAATGGAAGATAGCTCTATTATAGATAGTATTACCTTTGATCCAATTGGCTTGAACCTAAATGGTGTAGTCATGAGATTCCTCACCACTTAAGATCACCACTTATATGTCTTTATCCCTACATCTAAAGGTTTAGATACTTTGAAATAACTGAATGGGATTGTAATAGTCATATAATCCTCACATTAGTGGAGGAAGTCAAAGTATAATGAGAAATCATAAGCATGATTTCCCATGCAAGGTAAAAGTGAGACTGGTAGAAGTCAAAGATGAAGATGCCTCGATACAATGCAATTCTCTACATATTCTATAACTGATGATAAAACAAGAAGGTCTTTGATATGAGTAGAACCAAGCTGATACCTTTTGAGTGATGAAAATAAAAATAAGGATACTCTCAATGTATACATATCAGCTATGTAATAGCCAATAATGGATTCACCAATACACTGTCATAAAGGAGATATCTCCACCAAGTTAGGTAAAGAAGTCATCCTAGTATGTGTTGATACCCACCACTATCCCTCACTATAATTCACTAAATGGGTAGAGGAATTTATTATAACTTATCTAATGTTATTTTTTCAATTTAAATGTAAGTTCATTGTTAAATTTAATTCTAAAAATTTGCTTAACTTGCATGAAAATATCATAAATAAGACTATTTGGGATCATGATTTTTAATGAAAATGGAAGCATAGATGTAATTATGTGTTATCTCTTGGTAGGATCCCTACCAACCTTCTCAAAATCATGAACATGAATATGTTCTATCTTAAGTGTCTAACTGGTGAGGATATCCCATTGCCTGTCAATGGACAGTTCCTTAAATACTACTTCTAGGCTTGAATTAGCTTTGTAAGGTCTTGTTTATGATTTTTTTACTTCCCTACTTTCCCTTATTAATTTTCTCTCTTTTTTTATTAGTTCAAGTTAATTTATTATGTTTATTTATTTTATCATCAGTCTGGCCTCATTGTTATTTCTTTTTTGGTCTAGTCCATATGTTTTGCCTTGTGAGTTCCCATGTTAATAAAAGAATGAAGAATGAAAGTTCTGTATGTAGGTAGCACAAGATAAATTATGGTGCATAAGTGATTTTTGGGTCATTTGTAAATTGGATTCTATTTTTGAGTCATTTTTGAAATCTTAGGTTATGTTAATATTCTATATTTATTCTTGTTTGGGTAAACTAGTTGGTCTTTGAAAGTATTCTCTAGAAACCAAGCACAAAATTACATCTTAAATGATTTTTGGAATTGCTTGGGTGAACCTAGTGTGGTTAAGATCTAGGGTGAAAATTTTATAGTTATACATTTAATTTGACATGAGTAGTCCAAACCTAGAATTAAGGTAGTAAAAAATGAAATAATAAAAGAAAAGAAAAGCAAAAAATAAAAAGATAAATTTTTGAACAAACTCAATTATGGGTGCTTCAAGAAATATCTATTGGGTATATGGATGCCTTGTTGGTAGTAAACTAAGGCCTTGAGTTGGATTATAAATAACCCTGTTAAGACTATAGATAATTGGTAGTGAAGTGATATCTAGGCAAACATCCTTAAGGTAGGATTCACTATCCTGATGGTTGGATCTATAATATTTAATCTTTCCAAGTTCTAAGAAATGGTAAATTAATTCATTTGTACACATCAGGTCAATGATGATACTAAATTTGGTCACCTAACTTCTCCCATATTTTCCTATACTAAATTTGTTCATGTTCCATGCAATATTTTAGACATAAATTATGTCTATTGACACATTTCTTTCATTCCAAAATACTCAAGTATTTCCAATAGATTCACTATTTGTTGTTGCTTGCATAATACACTCTAACTTCATCATGAAATCATCAAACCTCTTTTTTCTCTTGAATCTAGTCTTTTATTTTAAGTGGAGTTTGTGGACTTGGCTTGTTTGATTTTTTGGTCTAACTTGAGAAGGTCCCTAAATGTTAAAATCTGAATTTTAATCTTTCTTATTATTTTAACCAAGTCTAAGCATTAAATATTCAATATTTTCACTTGGTCCAAAAATCACATTTTGGACTTCATTGATATAATTTTATGAATTTGCCTAAGTCTAAAGATTATTATCTTTTCAAAAGCATGTTTTTAAGAGTATAAAAATTTTAATTCTAGGCAAAGTTGTCTTAGACTTAGGAAAATTATCTAACTATTTTCATAGTTTATGCAATCTTTTCCTTCATTATTTGGTCTATTTTTGCTTTATTTTAAGTTAAAATCAACTAAGTTTTTGTATCACTTCACTTTTATACATAGTTTATTCATTTATTTTGGATTAAAATCATTAATTTTGGTAAAAAGGCATTTTATTTATGCTAAATTTTCTTGTATTTTTCCTTTCTTTTTAAATTTTAAACATAGTCATTTCCATTCAGATTCAATGCTAATAGCTAATTTATTTTTTTAGGTTCCCTTATATTCAAATTTTCCATGTGGTAGTCACTTATTTATATTAGATCAACACTTATCCATTTAAAACTTTTAGGACTTAGTTAATTTTTGAATTCCCTGATCTCTCAGATGAGTGAGGAGTTTCCACTTGTCATGATCCCATTTCCCCTCAACACTTGGTCAATTATGTCTTTGATCTAAACCCATGAGCTCTTAGATAATAAATATGTTTCCAAATTTCATGATCCCACTTCTTATTTTCTTGGGGTAGTTCATGCATGATTATTTTATAGTTAAAACCTGGATAATTGAGCAACTATCACCTATCGAAACCTTGCTTCATTGCAGCCCCAGTGCAGTCTATGCATGTATATTTTTAACTGAGCTCTCAAATGAGTGGCATGATTCCAAGTTTTAAGATATTACCCATATAATTCAATAAAATAGTTATAATATTGAATATTTTTAATATATTCTAAATGAACAAGATGATACCATGTGTTAAAATCTTATTCGCACCTCTAGAATATTCAATATAATTTGGACATGGAGGAGATAAGTGGGTGAATGGGATGATGCCACAAGGTGAAATATGAATTCATTATAGTATCAAAGTATTTAATGTAGATTAAAAACATATTAGAGCCTTGAATGATCAATATTACACCACATGGTGAGATTTCATTACATCTCAGCTAGGAATAGTCAATGTATATTGAATCCATAATCAAGTAGTAGAAGAGTGAAGAGTAACCACATATCTCAAAATTTAAAATAAAGGAAATGTTAGAATATTTATAAACATCCATATATCTTAAATTTTATGGTCATTTTATCTATCAAAACTGTCAAATCCTAATAATGGACACCATGTCTAATCTGACTTGCATAGACAAGTTGTAACTTATCTCTTAGTAGTAGAATGATTCAAAAAATGTAGAATTTGATGCTAACCATATGGGGGCATTGATCATGGGTATTAAATTCACATTGGGATAAATTTAAGAGTGTATAAAGGATAAGTATTACCTTAATGAGGTGTGGTCTTTGTTGTATAGAGCACGACCAACTAACTATCCTGAGGAGATCTCAGTGACATTTAGTTGCCCAGAATTCAATTCAAGATCGATCAGGCATGGTTGATACTATGAAAACTATATCTGACTAAGTGATTTAATGAATTTTAAACAAATTTTATAAACCCATAATTTAATTGAAAATTAATTGGCATGGTCTTTATCTCAATTTCCTTGTGATTATGCAAGATCTAGATCAAATTTGATCCCCAATGGATTCACCTCATTTAATTCTTGTAAACACATATAAATTATTTGTCAATGACTCCATGGATTGTAATTTTATATATAATACTATGCATAAGACTTAGAATAGGTTAGTTCATTATATTTATAGTTTAGAGTAGAGAGAGATCCATGTCATTTTATTTTTGTATTTCTAGCTTTCTTAGTTAGATTTTCACATGAGGTCAGGTTATTTGAAGACATTTATATAATTCACCTAATTATTTTATGAATCCTAAGTTTATGATTCATGAACTATCTTCTAATTTAAAGATTTTTTAATTGATATTTACAACATGTGCATGTATATGATGTCTTATTTCCCTCTAGTTGCCTAACTAACTTTATCCTCATACTCCACCATCTTTCTTTTTGGTTTTGTTATGTTGGCTATGTAGAGATAAATTTTGTCAAGGGACTTGTATACTCAATAGAATTATTTTTGTGTGTGTGTGTGTGTGTGTGTGTGTGTGTGTGTGTGTGTGTGTGTGTGTGTGTGTGTGTGTGTGTGTGTGTATCCATATATATACACACACACACATATATATAGACATATGTGTGATACATATATTATACACACATATATGTGTGTGTATAATATATGTATATATATACATAAACATATACATACATACATACATACATACATACATATATATATATATATATATATATATATATATATATATATATATATATATATATATATATATATTACAAATGGGATTCATATTTTATTTCTCCTTTCCATTTCTCTTTTTCTCTTTTTTATATCTTTATTAGAGTAGGTAGAATAGTTAGAATTATAATCTATGTTATATTTCATATTGATTGAAAAACCTTTTCATTGTTGAATATGTGTGAAATGAATGTAATAAGAAAGTTATATTTCTATGCCAAACCAATTTGATGATGTCCTATGTAACAAGTCCACAAAAATAAAATCTTCTATTATTTATCTAAAGTTTATTCCAAATAGGTCCCTTATATAAAACTATTTACAATGACCAACTGGGTGAGATCTAGTCCACCATGACCTTGTAGATATAGACTTTAGGGAGATATTCATGGCATTCTTACTGGACCATCAATAATATGTCCTTATTTACTTTTAAAATATTTTAAACAAAATATCATGAACAGTGACTTGTCATAAATTTCTTGTGTTTTAATATTAAAATCTAGTATTAAGTACTTGATAAGGATAATTCAGACATACATTTAACATGGATGCATGCATGTGTGTGTGTGTGTGTGTGTGTGTATTGTTGACCAATTTTGCCCAATAGGCAAAATTTCGGTCACCTTCTTCCCCTGTTGTTTAAGGCCAATTCATTTTTTGGTTTTGCACAAGTCTAGGAATTTCTACAGACTTTACAGGTGCTTGGTTCAATCTCTAGGTGAGACAAAATTAAGAAAAGATAAGGAGACAAGCATGGAATGGGCAAGTAGTTAGTCCAAGTGGTGCCAAATTGAGAAGTGGCTCTAGTAGGTGAAATAGTGGTTGTAATTGATCACTAAGGGATGCAAATAACTAGAAATGCAATTGGTTTTCTCCATTTTACATTTAATGAGTAGACAAAGCTGTAATCACCTTGATGAAGTATCCTTATAGACAAGACAAAAGGGCAATTAATTAATGTTTGGAGTGACTTGTTCTTCCCAATGAAGAGACATGATAGGCCACTTGTAAAAGGAGTGCCAAATGGGCCTCCTTGCTTCTCATATATATTGCAAACTTGACATTTACAAAGGATCTTCCACATTTGTAAGGTGTAGCCCTGGCAAAATTTTGCCTGAATCAATAAATGCAATTTTACCTCTTCTTGGATAGATGTCCAGTGTATGTCCTGAGTGTTAATTTGTGTTTAGTCATTATATTTTGATGCTCTCACAGGTTCAACACAAACACACCAATTGTCTACAAGGCACCATTTTGTAGCTGACAGGAGAAGAGCTCTATTTGGAAGTATAGAATAGAGGAGGTTACTTATAGTGTGCATTTCAAGCACCTTGGCGAATCTCTTTTTTTGTGTTTTCATGAAAGCCTCCCTATCAGTTTCTAGTAGCCTAGTCCTTCTGCCAAGTCTGAAGTGTATGTATGTGTTTGTCTGGTTTAAAGAGTGGATGTGAGAAGGTCAATTTATTTTGGTCCATCACCTTTTTAGAGTAGTTTGTTTTCATGCATCTCTCTCTCTCCCTTTTCATCCCCCCATTATATCTATATATATGTATGTTTGCACTTGCTGAAACAAACATGATGCATCAAAGGGAGCTAGCCCTTATCTAGAGACTCTCCCCTCCAACTTTGCTAGTCCCATAGGTGACGGGAGTTTCCATGTTGTGAGGAGAAGGTAGGAGCTCAGCCTCCTGCTAAGGGTGTAATCTTTGACGTCAACAATTTTGGCACGCCTAGTGGGATATAGTTTGACAACTCAGTAAGGTTTCAAGATTGATGCTAGTCCTGTTACAACAAATCAAATATTTTTAGCATCTGGTGACTCTGAGTTAAATTTGTTGGTTAAGCAACTTGGTGCCATCAAAAATAATTTCTTGTATGTATATTTCCTTTGCTCAAAATCATGGGTCTTGTTTTCCTTCATATGAATATAATCAGGGTCCAGATATTTATGAAATCCCCTCAAGTAGCTCTCCTAGTTTCCCTACAACTATAAGGGAATTGGCCTTGGAATTGGAGATTAATAGGCTAGAAGAGTAGTATAGATATCAGCAGGAGCTGATGTATAAAGAGGAATGCTTGTTTAGACAAGCTTAGGGCTTGCAACCCATGGAAGAGGAGGTAGCAAAATGGAGAAATCCATTTATTCAAGGTAGTCAGCCTTGTGTACCCCCTCCTAATTTGAATAAAACCCCCTCTTTTAAACCAAATCCTTTCTATTAGATTGCACTTGCTCACTCCAGCTCATCAAATACATTCACTCTCAATCCTGTGTGCCTAGACTTCCAACACTAGAAGACATCAAAACAACCCCCCATGGAGATGAACCTTCTAAATTCCCTATATTGTGAATCTTCCATTGGGGAATACAACTATCTAGTGCTCCCTCTTCTAAAGACTCCTCTAGCACACTAACAGTCTCTTCCTTGCACTCCCCAACCTCCCCAAGTCCTTTAGCATAATGCATAGATTCTGAGTTGGAGGAAGGAATGTCAGGGACCAGCTTAGAGCTCTGAAGAGGATAATGCTAGTGACCTCCAATAAAGACTCTTTCAAGACAACCTAACCAAGCAAATTGAATATTTAGAGGCTAGGATGAAGCTACTTTCTTGAAAGAGAGTTAAAACTTCCAAACCTTGCAGAGGATCCCTACGACTTTGTGGAAAACAAAGTTGTTGCCTGTTCACAAGAGCAAAATTCAAATTTTAAAATCCTAAACTAGGAAAAAATAGTAGAATCATAGGGTAGCAAGGAAGAAGAGAAGCAAGGTTTTTCTCAAAACCTTAAAGAAGCTAAAGCTACTCCTACCCATGATTCATATGATCTCCAAGAAAAGCTTTTTCAAGAAGATCTAGCTAGGAGAATTGTGGAGTTAGAGTCCAAATAGAAATTCCTCAGCCAATGTTTGATGGACAGTTCAGACCAAACAACACATTCCATGTCTGAACACACCCCACCTACACATTTCCAAGAGAGATATTAGGCCATGCCTGATATAAATGAAGTGATGATTAAGTGGAAAGAGGAGAATCATTTGATTCTAACTCAAGGACTGCCTCCTCTTCCACATGTTTTCTCCATTTCATCCCTTCTCAAGGAAGAACCTATTCTATAGGAGGTGAGGAATAAAAGATCCAATCTACAGCTCTTCAAGAGGCTATCATGAGTGACAACGAAGAAGAAATCATCATCCATGTTCCTTGTGAAGACCTTATCAGCAATGGAGAGGACACAAGTCTTGCATATATGCAGATGTTCCAGCAATATGAGGAGGAACAAAAGCATGGTGATCCCTCTCCCCTTCTGTTTGATGAACTTCCTTGCTATTTTGATGATGAAGATTACTACACTGAGGAGCCTGAGTTAGAGGAGGATCAGGAGGATATTTTTGAAATCTATAAATTCTGATCAGCAAAGAAGAAAAGGAGAGGTTTGTCTTCCTAGAGGAATGCCTTGAAGAAGAGAGCATTGAATGAAGAGGTGATGTTCTCTGGGATGAGAAATCATTTTGTGAGTCTATTTTAGACATCACCATAGTCATCCTTATTTGAGAAGGCCAAGAAGAAGCAAGGGATGAGTCTGACAGGATTTTTAATAAGGCAGAAGGGAACAAGTCAGACCATGATACATTACAGAGGAAATGCATAGATCAAAGGGCTTATGGTGATGAGCTAGTAGCCATTTATTTCTTGGTGAGTAGCACCAATATGAGGTACCAACATTTAATAGGCCTCCAGGGACAAGCAGAATACATGTATGTTGGAGGCATGTTTGAAGTTGATCCACTCGGATTCTAGCCAACTCAGGTGGTAGGCAAGAGGAGCAGGTCACCAAATCTCCTTTTCATTTAGCTACTTGCCTAGCACCATAAGTCCTTTTGCCAGGAAGGGGACTTGAGATATTTTCCCTTTGATCTAGGAGGAAGATGAACATTCTTGGTTAGCTATACATAATAGTTTGTTTTTAGTTATCTTTCCTATTTTCCCTAAGTGCAATTTGCATAGGTAGTGTTTTTTTAGCCTTATGTGTTTCCCTTTGCATGTGGGGTAAAAACTTCATGTTTGATTCTTGGATATTTTGGGTTTGTCGCTAACTCTTTCATAGTTATAATCTAACTCCATGCCCAATGGATTTTTAAGGCAATTGGCTTCTAAGCATAGCAGGCATGCTTCCCCTATGAGTCACCAATTTATTGACCAATTTTGCCCAACAAGCAAAATTTCAGTCACCTTCTTCCCCTGCTGTTTAAGGCTAATTCATTTTTTGATTTTGCACAAGTCTAGGAATTTCTATGGACTCTGCAAGTGCTTGGTTCAATCTCCAAGTGAGACAAAATTGAGAAAAGACAAGGAGACAAGCATGGAATGGGCAATTAGTCAGTCTAAGTGGTGCCAATTTGAGAAAGTGACTCCAGCAGATGAAATAGTGGTTGTAATTGATCACTAAAGGATACAAACAGCTAACAATGCAATTAGTTTTCTCCATTTTACATTTAATGATTAGAAAAACTGTGTAATTACCTTGATGAAACGGCCTTATAGACAAGAAAAAAGGGTAGTTCATTAATGTTTTGAGCGACTTGTTTTTTCCAATGAAGAGATGTGATAGGCCACTTGTAAAAGAAGGAGCACCAAATGGGCCTCCTTGCTTCTCACATATATTGTGAACTTGTCATTTGTAAAAGGATCTTCCACATTTGTAAGGTGTAGCCCTAGCAAAATTTCACCTAAATCAATAAACGTAGTTTTACCTCTTCTTGGATAGATATTTTGTGTATGTCTTGAGTGTTAATTTGTGTTTAGTCATTATCTTTTGATGCTCTCATAGGTTCAACACCAACACACCAGTTGTCTACAAGGTGCCATTTTATAGTTGATAAGAGAAGAGCTCTATTTAGAAGTATAGAATAGAGGAGGTTACTTATAATGTGAATTTCATAGCACCTTGGTGAATCTCTTTTTTTGTGTTTTCATGAAAGCCTCCCTGCCAGTTTCTAGTAGCCTGGTCCTACCAAGTATGAAGTGTATGTATGTGTTTCTCTGGTTTCAAGACTGGATGTGAGAAGGTCAATTTATTTTGGTGAATCACCTCTTTAGAGTAGTTTGTTTTCCTACATCTCTCTCTCTCCCTTTTCATCCCCCCCATTATATCTATATATATGTACATTTGCACTTACTAGAAAAAACATGATGCATCAAAGGGAGCTAGCCCTTATCTAGAGACTCTCCCCTCTAGCTTGGCCAATCCCACAGGTGAGAGGGGAGTTTCCATGTTGTGAGGAGAAGGAAGGAGCTTGGCCTCATGCTAAGGGTGCAATCTTTGACATCAACATGTATTCTAAAAATGGGGTTCATATTTTATTTCTCCTTTCCCTTTCTCCTTTTCTCTTTTTTATATCTCTATTAGAGTAGGTAGAATAGTTAGAATTATAATCTATGTTATGTTTCATATTGATTGAAAAACCTTTTCATTGTTGAATATGTGTGAAATGAATGTAATAAGAAAGTTATATTTATATGCCAAACCAATTTTATGATGTCCTATGTAAAAAGTCCACAAAAATAATATCTTTTATTATTTATATAAAGTCTATTCCAAATAGGTCCCTTATATGGAACTGTTTACAATGACCAACTGGGTGAGATCTAGTCCACCATGACCTATTAGTTATAGACCTTGGGGAGATATTCATGGTATTCTAATTGGACCATCAATATTATGTCCTTGTTTACATTTAAAATATTTTAAACAAAATATCCTAAATAGTGACTTGTAATAAATTTCTTGTGTTTTAATATTAAAATCTAGTATTAAGTACTTGATAAGGATAATTCAGACATACATTTAACATGCATGACTTGGATGCACAAATATGGTCCTAACTCATCATTATATAACACTTACATGTTACCTTAAGATTTGTATCCTTTCATTTTGTGATTACACACCCACATCAACCTCATTATTTGTTTCATACCTACTCACTATCTTACATAAACATCTTCAAACCTTAATTTTAGTATTCCTATACACAAGATAGTAATGTTAGTCTGTGTCAGTATCAAACAAGGTGATATTGATGTAATCATATTGGTAACAACCCCACCAAAAGAATAGCTACTTTTTAAAATAAAATGTTTCCTTAGGTTTGGCCCATCTACCTATCATGCCAGTGGTGTGATAAATCACCGAAGTGGAATTATATATATAAATCAAGGCCTTACTTGAAATTATACTAGGAACTTATATGGTATACATCTATACATTATTACAAATTGAGTGAATCTTACATATTCTTCCCAAATGAATCACATGTCTACTTCAGTAGATTTTACATATAATAATATATTCATAGTTAGACAGTCAACCATAAAATCTAAGTACTCATCCCTTTGTTGTACTATTAAATTTAGAATATTCCACTTGTCAAATCATTGCAACATATTTCAATTTTTTATAGTCATATTCATGCTTAAATTCCATATTTGGTAATCTAAATTCACATAGCAGTTTCTATCCTATTAGGGTTTCTAAAACCAAATTAGGGTAAAACATATTGGTGAACCTAAAATTTGCTTAAATCATGTCATAACTCTAGTTCTTCCTTAGTGGTTTATCCTTCTTTCTAGGATTTCATATTTTATCCTTTGGATTTTATTTTCAAACATTATTCCTAATTATTCCCTAATAATGCATTATCCATGGCTATAATGAATGAACATTGTCTTTATTTTTTAATGTAAGTCATGAAGTTAATTTATTCATATTATTCCACTTGGATATGTTATATTTTAATCAATAATATAATCAAATAGATCAAATCTAAGAATCTAATAAGGTTAAAACTAACAATGAACTATCCCAAGCTTTACTTAAATCATATTATTTCAAAATCTAATATGAGCTACATTTTATTACTACCAGATAATAAAGGGCATGCATGACATCTTTCATACATCTTAATTTCTCTAAAAATTATATAGTACACATTACACACCCTATTTATGGACTTATCATTAATTTTAAAACTAATAATACTCATAGAAACTACTATGAATCAACTTGGTGCCATTGATGACCATGAATTCACTAAGTATCTCAACTTGAATCCACATTAGATTGATGAAATGTTATATTTCACAAGTGACAAATTAAAAAGGTTGGCTCAATATAAAATATATGGGGAATAATATGACCCTTTATGTGATATCAACCCATCCTTTTCAGCAAGTACTTCCACTTCAGGTGTTCAAGCTTTTACTATTGGTACTATTCCTACATCAACACCTTTAATGACATATTTAACACCCACCCAAACTATGGTAAAAACACAAGGCTTCCAACATATTTCTATGCCTATCCCTACATAAATAAAATTACCCCTCTAATGATACTTATGCATGTTACATCACTAATCTCACCTACTACATGCTCCCTTGAGTATATTGTTACAACTTTGCATGTTTAGGTGTTGAAGTTAAATCAAGGTGAATTTAGAGCTAATCATTCAATGGATTTGTATGACTCTTTTCATTCCATTATATAATGAAATATAAATTTATCCTTTACCTATAATTTTTTATCTCTTAAGCTTCCACTATACAAATGTAAAGGTGATATAGAACAATACTTTCGATTATTCCATGTATTATGTTTGTATTACACATATAATGACAAATTATTAACCAATATATTCTTGAGAAGTCTCAATGATTATTATTTATGATAGTTTTATGACCTTACCCATAATTAATTAGAGCATTCAACCTTTTAGAAAATCATTTTATAACACATTTTTCTATAAACATTTTTGAAAAACTATATTATGTGCAAATTGCTAAACTCAAGCAAGTGTCCAACAAGCCAAATAGAGATTATGTAATTCAATGAAATATGCTAACTAATATGAATAATTTTATGGATAAGAATGAGATAAAATACATATTCAATCAAATATTGCTTATACTACTGCATGAGTTAATCATCTACAAGAGACTCAAATCTTTTGATGACTTATGCCACATAGTAAGAGACACATAAGTTAGGCTCCTAGATTTGAACAAACTCATCTATACACCTACTTCTAAAACTATTTCAAAAATGAAGTTTTGAAGTAAAAAAATCTACAAGGTTAAACTAACTGATAATAAAAATGACTCAAAGATTGTAGTTAATGTAATATCACAAAATACAAATTGACTTCAATATTTACCCTACTAAGGGATAATTTTATAGATTGCCATCACCTCCTCATATATTATTACATATACTACTTGAGTGAAAACTTATCACGCTTCCTTGTACATAATAGTTTTATCCAAACACATCCACATTGGGGTATTTATTCTTAGTTTTACTTGACTAAATACTAGTTGTGAACGTAAAGGAAATGATTAAACCAATTATCTAGCCCATCATCTTATCACATGAGTCATAACCCCACACACTCACCCAAAGCATGTAGCCAAGACTAGTTCCCATAGATTATGCCATGTGGTGGTGGATAAACATAATTTTCTACATTTAGGCACTTGGGTTACTTACCTTTAGTCATCGTTAATACACATATCATATTAGAGTTAACCATTTTATTCATTTCAGACATTTCACATTCTTCTAAATAATGCCATAGAAACATATTAACACATTAGAATTCATAGATAAAAGTAATGATTCCATTCATTTCATTTAAAGAAGATTAAAAATATATTTCAATAGCATTTTTTATCTAGTATTCTCTCTATATTTATACATTTATTTCGAAATAAAACTAAGGGTTATTTATATATAATCCAACCCCTTTCCTTAGGTTGCATCATTTAATATACTAGAGATGATTAGCCAATGACAATTTCAAAAAATGAAGTCATGGTAAGTCATTAAAATAAAATCCTTTTTACTAGGTCCTAAGAGCCCTATATACCCTCTATGCTATACGTATGTGTACCTACTCTTATTATATCATGAATCGATGTTATATCCATGCTTGACTAGTATTTAAAGCTTCTATGAGTTACCTCCTAATTGTCTCCACTTCTTTCACCCTTGTCCAAGTCTTGCATCTTTATCCAATCTTTACATCTTTTTTTATCCTTTTTTATGTATATTTGTCTCCCACAACTCATTCTTCTATGCCAAGGTCTTCTAAGTTATTCTATTTTTCACCTCTCTTCCATGCCTTTATCTTTTGTGTAGTTCTCTTTTGCATTGTTATCTATTATGGCATTCTCTTTTGCATCTTTACTCTCCTATGTTATGGATCCAAAAAACCTTAGAATATATAAACACAAAATTTGGGATCCAATATTTCCCCCTACTAAACTAATATTCCATCCCATACTATGTTCAAGATACCTCAGATAATAAAAAATTGAGTCCCGTTTATTGTACTAGGAATTTGACCTCCTCCCATTAGGTGAGTGCAGTATGAATATTAGAAGTAATGAATTCCACATTGCCACATAGTTACTTCATCTCCTGATATGCTCTAAAAAATCATCTAATTGAGTCATTAAAATTTAAATCTAAGAATTTGTATCCTTGTGGGCATCCTTAAGTGACCTAAATTCCATAAAAATTTCCCTCAAAGCATCTAAAAATTATCATTAAGTTCTTAGCGATGGGCACTTATTTATTTTTCTAGTTCCTCTACATCCTATAACACCTTGGCATGATGGGCTCTATATTTTATATTTGGTGTGTTCTCAACCAATTATTGAAGTTGTTATTCCTCAGGTTGAATTCATGCTTCTAAAATTGTATTTAACCATGCCAAGTTTATAAAAAACCCATCAGTTATGGGAATAATGGTGCCTAATTTGGTAAAAAATATTATACAAATGTCTATAGCATTTGTAAATTTCTATATTTCCCATATTTGTGCTTGTTTGGGGTTCACTTGGTTTTTACATTTCTTGAGAAGGATTTCCACTAGTGTCTCCAGTTTGTCAATGGATTCACTAGTTATAGGAATACCATCAATAAGCACTAGCTCATTATTCAATATCATCTAACAAAGGCCTAGTATCCTTAGTCAAGATACCTTAACTACATATCATTGGTTCATGAGCACCTATAGTTATTATTAAAGCTTGTGCCTTTTCTCATGTTACTATCTATACATCCAAAAAAACTCTTGATGTTTATGGAAATATTACCTGCATCATTTCTATAAACAATATTTTTCCTAGAGACCTCTAGGGGAAACTTTATTAGGGTCACACTTGCTTAGGTTATAGATCATTTAAGGGGATCCACCCAAAGAATGTCTAGAATATTTTTCCCCTCCATGTTTAATTTGGAATTGGCTATTAGGATATAAAAATAACCTTCATCATTATATATATCCATAGCAAAAGATAACTTGCATCGATTTTATTTGATGGATTCATTTTTGGGGAAGTAATCCCACATATACAATTGTTCATCTAGGATGCCTTGCTATAAAAATGTCTAAGTGAGAAGGTCATCATTACCCCCATTTTTTTCTATTGATATTATAATTTATCCATAATATCCTTTTCCTTGTGAGGTTTATGCTTTAGATCTACAATTTTAGGACTCTTTTTCCATTGGTTGCTTGTGTTGGTGCCAATGTCCTCTACATTAGGGGATGCCTCTCTTCCTACTATTTCCTCAATTATTTTTTGACTCTCAATCGCCATGTATAGATCCTTAGTAACATGATAATATTTATTAGGCTTAGGGGTGGGTTCCTTTTCAATATGCACTTCTAGAGATGCTTCACCTAGTTTAGGGATCACCACTTTGGGCACTAAAAGCTTTGTACCCAATTGGATAGCTTGTTGTGAGGCAAAAATTTCATCATTAATTTTTTATATAGGTAATCCCTAGGATTTTTTTGGTGATGAGGATTTTCTTTGTCATTTGGGTTCGGTCATCGGTTGTTCCTCCTATGTCCTGCTAGAATAAGTGGCTTTAGGTCTTAGCATTTTCTCCCTTTTTGCACCCCTTCTACTATGTATGTTTTTAGTTAGGTGGGAGGGTTTATTTCTATACCTACAATCTTACCAAAATTTTATTATAAGGATTGATAATATATTAAACCAAAAATATTTTTACTTGCATGATTATCTTAAAATTATTAATATCATTTTTATCTGATTCAAGTTGCTTTGTGTATGCCTATTTTCCTAGATTGATATATAAATTACAAAGAATGTGAACCTCAACATAAATCTTGTTGTTCATAAATGTTTATAGGGTGAAAATATGAAATGTGATTAATGGAATCCATGAGATGGAATACATGAAGGCATAGGGAAACTTGAGCCAATCTAACAAATTATCAGTGTTGTCCATCCATATCTGCACAAAGGAATAATGTTGTTTAATAATAAATTTAGCTGAGCACCCCATTTGTATATTCAAATATTTTTATACATGCCATTAATTCCCAAAATATTCCTTTATCCCCTTAGGCCAACCCTTCATCTTCATTTTCTAAGAGGGTATGATGATGCCTGAACATGTAAATTGTTTGAACCTTTTAGTAGGGGACTTGTGCTATAATGGATATACATAATTAAGTTCTTTATGAAAATATGTTTGGACATCAATCTCATAAAAAAATAAAAATAAAAATCATTCCCTAGGGAAACTTAGGTTTAGGAAATCAATGGGCCTTCTTTGCATCTTCTTTAATTATCTCAATAAAATATTGGGAGTAATTATATGTAGTCCCCTTATCCATTTTACTTGTGACATAAAGGTGGGACATATCCACATCCTTCCATCTATCCATGCCCCCTAAATTATTCACTATTATGTGTGGAGCTACCTGAGTGGTGGAATTTGAAAGTCTTGTAATGTACATGGTATAGTCTTCATTTTTATACTCTAGTGTTGTCATTGTTTTATCAAATGCATCTTGATCATTAAGATCCACACTAATATCAGCCCCTAAACATAGCAAATTTATTAATTTTTTAATTTTTTGGGGGTAATCCTCATTTTTTCCTTGCAAAGTAAATATAGTCCTCATGGATGCACAAAACCATAAAATGAACCACCTCTTGAGGTTTCCCAATGTATGGTAATTGGAATAGTTAAATCATGCTTGTATCCTCCAACAAATTTTATATTGTGATATCATAAGTAACCGTGTTCCTTATGTTTTGGAGCTTAATATGGTAGTCTCATTGCAAGTCACCCTTATTCCTAGATTGGAGATGATTTTATTTAAGTATTTAACAAGTAAAAACATTGGATTCCTAATTATAAAAATGTAATATTGTGTTAGGGTATTTCATTTCTTCTATCAAAAATAGAGGTGGAGGTGGTGTTATGATAGCCTTCTTCCCTACATGAACCATCTCTAGTTCTTTCCAAATAAATATATCTTCCATAATATTTATCAGGTTCCCACCTTGTATCCCTTATACACCAAAAGCTTCATCCTAGATAAAAATAGGATTACCTTACTCTTGTCTTCACACTCTTCTACTTCACGGATCACTAGTAATGGATTTCTTCTCTTGCTCTTCTATTTTGGCCACATCACCAATTAGGGTGATTGAAGGTTGATGTGAGGCTGACCAATTCTTCCAAATGAATGTCTTATTTCCTTTTTCCAAAATTAAAATACTTCATCCTTCTTTCTTTAACCTCTTTCAATGGAATACATAGCGTTTAAGACCTGTAACTTACTTTCGCATGCTCTTATAGTCACATTTACAATACTCTTTCTTCAAATTCACTTCACCTAGACCTTTGTTTCATTTTTTCCAATGAAAATTCTATGAATATTCCTTTTCTACTGATTTTACATGCTTTTTTTAATCTCTGCAATATTTTCAAGTTTTCAATAGTAAAAATGAGAATGAGAACCCTCTAGGTCTTTTATAGATAGGAAAAAATTACATTAACTACCCTTCCACATTTTTATCCATCAATTCAACAATTAATTACTAAAATGCCATGCCATGGAAACTATTTGGCGTGATTTCCTTTTAATCAACTACTTCCTCAATAAATGAACATCCCATCCTTCTTTAGAAATTTGTTATGCCTTTCCCATAGTGCATGCCAATTCTAAAAATTCAAATTTCCATTTTTATTCATAAGAATTACCTTTTATATTTTAATCATTTTTGTAATGGTGTTTCCTTTTCCATATCTATCCCACACTCTTGGGTCACATGCCACCTCTTGCATGCCTCCATCACACACCATATCTTGCATGCCTCCTTGTCTTGTAAACTTTTCTTTGATCATGCATGATTCCTCCCAGCATTTTCTTTACATTTTTTTAGCTTAATTATTTTATCCATATTTTAACTCACCCCACACCAAAATATGTTTATGGTCCTACACAATATAACCTATTGAGATTAATTAGTCAAGAACGTAATAGTGATAATTGGCAGAGTTTCAAATATAGTAAAACACCAAATGTGCTAAAGATAACCTAAAAAAAGGTGTACAACCAATGTCATTATAATTTTAAAACAAAACTAAGTTATACACTAAAATATTGGCATATGCCTTATTTATCAAGCTTAAAAGTGTTACATATAATGGTAGGGCTAGAGCCAACTACCATCAAAATGCCCTGGAAGGAATTGGACATCTAACCTTTTCAATTTGAAAGCATGTATTAGATGGATATCATGAATAATAAATAGATCATTCTACCAGATCTATATTTTATGTAGATGGCATGTAGACTTCAAATAATATACCAATACATACATACTAGGGTGAAAAACTTTTGTTTTGTTATGTTGGTCATACATAGATTTTTGTCTTTGTTTCTCAACCCCTTAACTCTAGTGTGCAATAATTCATGTTTCATCCAATTGAATTAAAGTATACAATCAAGTATTTATGGATTATTCTTCATCTAATCTATAAATTCATGTAATATATAAAAAAGGTACAAGTAATTCCACTAGTAAGATTGTTTTAGTGCTAAAGACAAGATTAAATAGAGTACTTATATTCATCCTTTTATATTTAGTTTGGTAAGGCCATAAGAATACTAAAACATGATAATCATAATAATTTCATCCAATATTGAAAATCTTAGTGTATTACCAAGGACATTATTGAAGGCTTTATTTGTACCATTGGCTTGAGGGTGGTATGGTGTGTAATCATGAATTAAGCTAAGAGGATGTGCACTATTATTTTGATATAGTGAGTGCCATGATAATTAGTTAAAATTAATAAAAATCCATATTTTTTGATTATATGTTCCCATATATATATATATATATATATATATATATATATATATATATATATATATATATATATATATATATATATATATATATATATATATATATATATATATATATATATATATATATATATATATATATATATATATATATAGTGGTATCAAAAGTATAGTCATGTGTGGGTTCTACTTTAGCCCATCATGTGAAGTAATTTATGGTAGTAATGATATAGCATGCACTAGTACATCTTAGAGTAAGTTGAATAAGGCCAAAAAATTCAATAGCCCATTTTTCAAATGGTTTATGAACAAGCACCAGATGAAGGGCCATAGAATCTCTTCAATTTGGTTTACCTATGTGCTAAGAGATATCACATTAGAATGCATAAGATTTGGCATCTTTGAATACTGTGGGCCACCATAGCCCAACTAGTATAACTTTTCTTATTATTGCATCACCAGTATAATATCCTATTATGACACACTCATGGACTTCCTAAAGGAATTTAGCATGTTCATGCTACATTACACACCTTCCTAATACTTCATCACATCCTATCTTATATAGATATCCTCCAATAAGTTGGAAGGGGCTAATGTAAATAGTCATTTGCTTCTTCTCTAAGCTGTTAAGGTGTTCTAGCACTAAGTGTGTTGTAAGAAAAGTAGAAACTTCTTTTAATTATTTGGGTACGTGTATAACTTGGAATATTTGAACATTAGGTTAATCATATTCTATTGTACATGTTGGTTCACCAAATAGAACACGCAAGAGGTGGTATGGGCTGAAATTAGTTTTACCTAGTTTCATGACCATAGAGAATTAGAATTCCTAAAATAGGATAGTCCATTGAAAACTACATCCATGTAACACTAGGTTATTAACCAAATACTTGAGTGCTTCATGATCTATATATAAGGAAAATGGAGTGGTTAACAAGTATTGGCAAAACTTCTAGAGCACGTATACCATGGATAAGGCTTCATAGTCTATAGTAGATTAATTTTTTTCAGCTAATGTGATATTCTAGTTATTAAAATAAATGGGATGGTAAAGGTTTCCTTCAATAATTTTTGTAAGGATTGTGCCCACTACTATTCCTAAAGCATCAACATGAACATAAATGATTATGTCTAATTTGGGAACTGGAGAATGGGTGAAGTCACCAGTTATTCCTTCTAAGCATCAAATGCTTGTTAGTGTTTATTAGTCTATAGGAATAGGTCATTTTGTTTGAGTAATTATTCCATTAAATATTTTATGTTAGCATATACTAGAATTAATTTATGATAGTATCTAGTCTAAACTAAGAAGATGAGGATCTCACGTTGAGTGGTTGGAACTAAAATTTGGACAATGAACATAATCTTAGCTAAATTCACTAGTAATCCATCTTGGAAAATGATGTGTCCTAATAGAATTATAAATAGTGTTTCAAATATATGCTTTTTAATATTTAATGAAATCTAAATTTGATGGTAGTGCTCAAGTATAAGGTACAAATTATCATAGTTGTCACACATTAAACCATACACAATCTAGTCATCAAGGTACACCTAAAAGAATTTATGGTTGAAATCCTTGAAGGCTTCCACCATAATGCATGAGAACATTGTTTATGTATTATTTAAACCAAAAGGCATAACACTATATTAAAAATAACCCTATTCAATTGCAAATTTATTTTTGCCTTATATTCCTCAGCAATTTGCACTTGGTGATAATAAGAAAATCCATTTGTTAAAGTGTAGATCTCACATCTGGAAACACCTTCTAATTTTTCCTCCATGAATGGCATTGGGAAAGGATTAGTAGCACACATAGCATTGAGTTGCTTATAATCCATGCAAATGTGAAATCAACCATAATTATTTATGTTGATCACCATAGTACTAATCCACTTAGGTTCATATATGGGAGTAATAACTCCAACACACAACATAATATCAATTTGTTTTTAAACTCAAGTTCACATATTAGCATTCATCTGATATGATCATTTCCTCATCAATCAAGTTAATTAAACCAAATTGATATGCATCTTGTCCAATGATGGATGTACTCCCTTATTTTCTATGAAAATTTGTGGAAAAATGTCTTGATATTCCTATAAGAGTTCAAAAATCTTAGTTAACTCAATATCAGACCAATAATTTCCCATGGTGGCAATTTTAGGTGTGTCCTTCATCCCATTTTAAGTGGTTTGAAATATGGTTTATGATCAGACTACATATTATCTTTGATGTCATGTGCTACATACTATGTGTGTAGATGTAAGTGGTTAAATTTTGGTTCTAGTAGATCAAAAATGGTGTCCTCATCAACCTGATACATGACCTTTTGATTTCCTTTCCATTTATATTATTGATATGAATTTTTAAATTGATATTTATAATTTAATAAAGCTCAATTAGGATTATTTAGTTCTTGAAATATGGATAAGTTATCGTTAGGTATCCCATGCTTGTGTCGTATGTGGTCTTCAATTGGTGCATGATCTCCTATGACTACCTAATAGATTATTTGTAAATATAAACATAAATCAACCCATGGAGAAGAAAATGTAAATGTTGAAAGTAGACCACATGTGATATACCACTAGGTATCCACTACCCTATGATTTTTTTTATGGATGCCCCACACACTATCTTAGGTGTGTAGATTATCATAAAATTCTTGAATCCATAATGATTTTAGTAAAAATGTATCTTTAGTCCTCCAAAGGCTTTTATAATTTATTATATGGTCTTCTAGAGAAGTAACACCCTCATAACTTAGGGTGGCACTAACATGGTTACAATTGTGGAAGTGATAGTACATAGTAGTGCATACTTGTTCCTATGTATTCAATTAGTATCAATGGGTAGACCACCATTCATTAGTTATTCCTTAAAACACAAATTTGAACATGCATAAATATTAACCTCCATTTACATAATAGTCTTTTAATTGTTGTAAATAATCCCTAGCCTCAATTTGACCATGGAACCAAGGTACATGTTTCAACCTCAAGGGTGGTATACCAATGAGGCAAACATTTTTGTGGTGCTAAGATAACTTGGGGGAGGAACTTAGTTATATATCAAGGATACCAAAAATGTTCCTTGTAATATCATATGCTCTTTGAGCCCATTGGTTAAAATTAATATTTATAGTGTCTAAAATAGACTATGCATATTCCCACTAAAATATGCCATCAATAGTAAGATCCACATGTTTATTCCCTTGTGTAATGATGTTATAAATAGTGTTGAGATCCTCATCAAAATTTATGGTTTCCATAAAGGGAGGTACTTGTTCATTATTTATAGGGATAAACACATGTTGAGTGTCATCCTCAAAGTTGATAAAACTTCTTGAAATGTAAGTCAACATTATCAACATAGCAAGAAGGTCTTCCAAAGAGATCAAGAAAGTCATTGGCTTCAACAAGCTCAATCACTTCAAAGTCACGCTTAAATGTGATACCCAAGGTGTTTACTATGGCATATTTAAGAGTGCCTATAGGTAATTCGTGAGTCTTATTATCTATAAATAAAACATGTGGGGAAGTTTTCAAAGTGGGGATCCCCATATATTTCCAAGCATCATTCATTATAAAATTAACATCCATGTTAGTGTCCACTAGTATATCATAGATTATCCAATCATCAATGTATGCATTTATAAGGACCTATTTGTCATATTCATAATTTGGTTAGACATAAGTCTCTAGTCTATGCATACGGTTCAAATTATAATCCTCTAAAGACATCATTATTTATTATCATAACCAATTCTTTAGGAAGGGAATGATATCTTCACTAAGGAATAGTTTACATGACTCATAAAATTTAGCATGCCTTGAGTCTGTGGGTATCAAAACATTTTTTATCTTCGTACATAGGTAATATCTTATATTTTAAGAACTCAATTTATCCTTGTAGCTCCCGTACTAAGGCCATTATGTCATGTACCACCTCTTTCTAGAATTGGGCATCTAGATAGTGTTATGCATGAGGTTATTTATGTTGAACCTTTTTAATATGTAGATTTGAAATAATAGGTTTATAACTAGTGTCATTATGAGTAGTGATATTGACCTTAGGTCTAGTTGTAGTGGTAGGGTGTGGTCTCCACTAAGTAGGTGGAGTGTTAGTAACATGTATCATTATAGTGCCCTTCTTATTCCATTATTTGGTAATAGAAAATTATAAGTTTGGGTATTCTTCTAGTTGATTCTCATTTTTTTTAAAGGCACAAATAGGGTAGACCAAGCAATCACATTGATAGTGGTCCAAATATCCATACTTCTAACATGTTCTAGGTGAAAAGTGACAACTACCTCATCCATTGTCATGCCCTTGACCTCTGAAAGATAGATTCCTAAAAGTTTAATATGTGTTAGCTATAAAATATTGGTGATTATTTGAATGTGCTTCATGAATCTCATCAATGACCTGATATTCATTAGTATCATGGGTATATGCATCACATATATTACAATATAATGACACTTTTTCTTGGGTGGCATGGTGAAGTAAAATATAGATTCGTACATCATAGTATTCCTTGTATATTTCATAAGATTATTTTAACATGGCATATGCATTCCTTCATGGACAATTGTTCATGTTATTACCCTATACTTCATAGTAAACATAACACATGCTAGTGTGAGTGTCATGGGCATTGTTAACCCTGAGCATATCTACTTGAAAATCCATAATAGCAATTTAGGCCTTTATAAAGGGGTTGATTATTATGTCTATACTTCTTGAATATTTGATGTGGAGGGAAATTTTCAATACCTCATGCATATCAATAAAGGTTTTGTGGGATAAGGCTCATTGTAAAGGAATTAATGACCCTCCTACAACCATTGAGCATGTTGTGTTGGATTGATTTCAAAGGATATATTATAAAGAAGGGTTTTGAAGTGAGAATCATATATGCACACAATCTTAGTGAGATCTTTCTTAATATATTTTTAAACATCAACACTTTGTTTCACAAACTCAAGAATATCAAATTCTTGAAGAAAAGTAGTCTTCAATAGCTCATAATTTATAACTTTTTGAGGATCAAACTTTATATACCATTTGTGCACACAATATAATAGGATAGTTCCAAATTGAGTTGCCTTACATTTAGTCAAATTTATTCCCCATGCTACCAAATGATTTCACACTTGTGAACGTTCATGTTTAGTTATATTTTCAACATCTCAATACTCAAAAAGATAAAGTGTAATCTCATAGTAAATTATAGGTATAATAGGTGGTTGTAATAGACCCTATGGTGGTGGTCTTCCAGTTACCCCTAAGATACCTCCTAATCCTCCACCTCTAATATAACCACCACTAGTGATGCCTCCCACACCTCTTGGAGTAATATGAATACCTAAAACATTAGGTGCTAAGGGAGGTTGATTAGTTAGATTTGGGTTTGTATTTTCCCACTATTTATATTTAGTCCACCTAGAATTCCAAGGCTATCCATATTTATTAACTACATTGTAAAGGTAAGTGTTAATGGTAAATTTAGTTAGCCTTGTTGTAAAATGCTACTTTGAACTTGTACTCCTAGAGTCTCTTTTATGGATTTGGATTCATACTCCACACTATTAGTATTCTAATCTCTTACAATAATTCAGCCAATCTCAAATGCATGAGCACATGCTATTGGATGTAAATCAAACCTAATTGGATTGGGTTCCACTATCACTAATCCTTGTCATGTGTCTTCTATGCATACCTATGTCAGCAAAGGGCATGGATCCATGATTAGGGAGTAATCACTATGCCTTTTTTTCCTTCCTTTGAATTCTCATGACACTTCCAATATCCTCTCATTTTCGCTTGGATCACTACCTATCATGGACTTTCACTTGGCCTCATCATACTTATGCTTCCACATTTATTGCTGACTCAATTCCATGCTAAACTACTAATCTTATAATAATGTTACCCCTCCATATCCCCACCAATTATGTTGTTCATTCACATGACATTTTTAGTCATTCATGGGTAAGTTATCAAGTCTATAATCAATGATAAATTTATTAATTTTTAAGGGAAACTATCTTAGATACCTTTCACGTGGTTCCCTTAGAAAATTGAGTTTTTCTTCTTCTGGGTAAGTATATATGTATATTTAATGTTTCATTCCAATAGATGTTTACCACGTGTCCAAGTATTTTTTAACTTTTCCAAGGCTATATATGGATCTTCTAACTAGGGAGTTTTCTATCCATAGTTTCTTGAGTGATCTTGTGCATATGTTGATAGCCAAGCATAAAAATGGTCAGGGAGTTTTACAATTAAATTTTGATATGCAATAAAGTTTCATATAAAAAATCATACAGATGCTATTGTGAGATAATAAATTTGAGTAATTAAATTTGGTTATGAAAATTATACACTAAAATAAACTAAAATTACCAATATACTTCAAAAATTTAGAGATAATATATTATAATGCACACAAATAAATATTAAAAACCAACATTATGAATATAAATCTAAAGCTCCAAACAAGATTCAAGACAAGAAAAATATAAAATGATCATGGATGGATTATAGACTCAAAATTTTGACATTTTTTGACTTGATGATTTTGACAAGTAGGTTGGTTTGGCATGAGAGGATCATAGAATTCATGGTTTTTATCTCATTCTTTGGAATAAAAGGAAGTATGGATTCAAATAGGCAATGGAGGGAGATTTTCCAATGAATGAAAAATTCATTGGAATCCTCTAGAGAAGAAGACTCTAGAGAGGAAAAAGGGAATTCTAAGGAATTTAAAATTCTTTAGAATTATTTTAGATAACTCTCTAGAGAAAGATAAGGGTGGTGGCGAGTTCTAGATTCCATTAGGGAATCTAATGGTGATTAGGGGGGTTAGATTAGTTTATAAGAATGGTTAGGTGAGGAATATGGGGTAGGCTTGTAGAAAAGCCTAGAAGAGGGTAGGTAGGTGGGTTAAGGGAACTTTAAATTACCAAATATTAGACAAGTGGGATTATTTAGTAGATAATAGGGATTTAGGTGAATTAATTAGGCATGGGATGCTATAAGTTTATTGTAGGATGGGGTATATATTATAAATATTATATTATGACTAAGATAATATGACAAATTAGATTAAATTAGTGATGTTAGTGATGAAGTGAGAAAATTTAGATTCACACATTTTATGCAAAACAAAATGAAACATTCATACCTACATCACAATCCTTTAGCCAAATGCTCCATTTTAAGGTCCAATAGAAGAAGGACTCAATGCTTAATTATTTGCTTGGTTATAGACTTATATTGTGAACAACATATATACTTGGTGGTGGGTTTAAATAGAGAGAAGGGAGGGAAATTTTATGGAATTTAAAATCCCATGTAATTATCTAGAAAGAGAACTCTCTACAGAGTTGGAAGAGGATTGGAGCATTCTAGACTCCATTATAGGAGCCTAATGAGATTTAGTGGGTATTTTGCTAGGTTTATAGGATAGTTAGGTGGAGACTAAGTAATAGGCATGTAGGAGAGCCTAGGAGATAGATAGGTGGGCGTGTTATGGGAATTTTAAATTCCCATATAAAGGATAAGTGGTTTGGTTGAAAAGTAAGACATAATTATAAGAATTAATTGATTTGTGGGATGATATAAGGTTAGTTTAATGTAGAATGAAGAAGGGAGGTGGATAAATTACTATAAAGGGACTAGGAGGATAGGATGAAAGGACCAAATAGATTAAATATATGACAAAATTAGTGTTGACTGGTAAAATTATTACTGACAAGTGATGAGGTGAGAAAATTTAGATACATACATTTTTCCTCTCTTTGAAATGGTATTGTGAGTGGACAAAGTGGAAGGAGTAATGGTATTTCAAAGAATAAATACACTTGTGGAATAATGTTGGTAAATGATGTTAGTGGACATAATACCCCCTTGATGGGGATGAAGGATGTAGATGCCCACTCGAAAGAAGAAATGAGAGGTGGGATGTGTCAAGAGATAAGGGGTTGGGATGATATATGGGGTACTAATGATGAATAATATAAAATTGACATGAGTTTTGAGATGGAAAGTGATGATGATCCTAGAAAATAAATATGTATAAGGAGAAAAAATAATAGTGTCATGATTACTGACACATCCCAAGTGGGAATCAACTGTAACATGATGATGATAAGACAAAAGGTTGAAAGCTTTCAACGTATCCTAGGAAATAACACATACCATGGAGAGATGTAGAATAATATGATAAATGCCATGAGATATCAAAATATCCTAAAAAAATACCCATGTTATGATAGCATCAGGCCAAAATAAGATAATGAATTGAGAAGATTAATAATTAGTGTAGCTCAGAGCTAAAGTCAAGCGATATGATGTAGATGAGAGAGAATAAATGATATGATTGATTAACCAAAATATGAAAGGTAAGAATTGGGCTATAATGCACCAAATCAATGAGTCATAATGTCATTAATAGTGATAATGCCCATATCAAGGACACATACAAGGGAGAAAGATATGATAATAAAGTTATGGCCCTGATCATGCTCTAATCAAAGGAAGAAACCATAAACTTTAAATGATGAATTGATCAATTAATGATAATGGATGACTGATGGAATTAAATATGGATGTTGTGATTTGTTAGGCCTAATCGATAGGTTTAGGTGATTGAATGGGAATATTAGGGAGATGATTGTGGGTATTTTATTATTTTTGGGAAACTTGTGTTTAGTTCCTAAATAATAAAGGGAAAATTTTATTTTAATAGGGTAAAATATAGATTTTTATCAAGTGACTTACATGAGGAAGAGAAATAAATTTATATAAAAATGGGCTAAATTGGATGATTTAGGAGCTAGAAATTAAGATGTAGGACTTGGACACTGTATGGAATCTATATTTGGCCTTCATTCTATGATTGGATAGGAGCACAAAAAGTAGATAGGAGTGGAACTATAACTATAGTCTACCTCTATCACTATTGTCTTGAGGATTTAAGGCTTTTGGATTTTGTTTACTAGGTCAATGTGAGCCTTTATACCAAATTTTGGATGTTGGAAGTCAATAGAGCTCATTATAGGTCTATTTTAATCTTCAAACCCCTATATTCATCTACACACATGCAAATAAGAAATGCATCAAAATCAAAAGGGGGAAAAACTATGTTAGGGGAAGAATGATCACATGATCTAAAACCCCTTCTTTCCTGATCACTACCTACATTAACCCTTAATCTAGGGTCTTGGATCAAATGTAGTTCTCCCTTAGGCAATGTGCATGATACATGAAAGGACTTTTGCCTAGGCCCTTCCTTGATCAAGTATGCAAGTCTATGTGTGATGCAGAATGATGAGCTATACTATTGAATGATTTTTATTATGTCTAATATGCCAAAGTAGTAAGTCTTAGATATAAAATGCCTTGTGAAGTCCTTTATATAGGATACTTTTTATTTCAAATTTAGAGTTTTATTTGCATTTGGAAAATATTGAGAAACTTAAGGATGAAGCTAATAAAGGGGTTGGGACCTATTAAGCAAAGGAAACAAACCATTAGAGTTCAAAATGGCTTTGGACAAGAGCACTAGAAAGGGAAACTAGTGGCATTGACACTATTGTCCAACCCCAGTGCTCTTATCCTATAGTCTTAAGACCTAGGGGATGGAAAGAGGATAGAAAATTTAAACTTTTTGAGGTATAATGTCTAATTGAAAGGCTTTGGATGACTGAGAATAGGCAAAAAGGTGTGTAGAAAATGTAACAAGGTTGAGATGACTAAAATGAAAGACATGGCTAAATGTGAACAGAGGTCATATTCTCCAGTCAAAGTCTCCTATGAAAGGACTATGAAAAGATAAGATATGTATACATTTTCCCCCTTTTAATCTATTGATGTAATTAAATGAAGTACTAGAGTAAAAGCAAGAAAATAAAATGTATACCTAAACCTACCTGTGTGAAGATGAATGTGCTAAAAAAGAGCCCACCTCACTTCCTAGCCAGGGAAGTAGATGGAGAGCTAAATAGTGCCTAGAGAAAGAAGGAATCCCTAGAATGGATGCCCCCTACACTAAATCTAGAAGAAGAATCTATATAACATGGAGAATGAGGGAAATGCTTACCCCCTATGCTGAATCTGACTAGAATGAGAAATGATTAGAGGCCCAAAACTAATGTCTACCTTCTCTCCCACATAAACTCATATAATTTGGAATGTGTGTATAGAATTTGTATGTTATCAAGATAAAAATTTATCATGCCGCCACTCTGAATATCTAAACTAGAACTAAGAAGTGCTCAGAGGCTCAAAACTAATGTTTGTCATCTATCCTACACAAACTCATATAATTTGGGTCTGGGTAATGATATGGACCAACCACTGTAGATGATCATGTGGTCCAACCTAGTGATAACTTGGGTATAATAGGGTGTAATATAAAACTCTAGTAAATGTGCAAGAAGAGAATGGAATGTGTTTGCCATTCTAATTTGTATAATCCTAGATGATGAAGAACATGAAAATTTATGCCATGCCCCTAAATCTGGTATATGAGTGATGTGTATGTATAGTCTAGTAAATTTTATAACCACATATGATATGACCTATCATACCATGCCCCATGTGCAAAATTAGAGATCTAAAAACTATGCTTTGCATTATGTCTATAATATATCATCTAGTCTTGTAACTATGTCATGGTGTATGAAGTTGTATGTGTGAGACATGTAGTAATATGCATGCCCCCAAATCTAGTGTCTGAGTCTAAGTCTGTATCAAAGTCACTATCAATCCATATAATCTGAACCACTTTATATTTGACTAATCTATGTATCTATAAAATAAAGGTATGCCCCTCTAAATGTCTTGAATAATGTTGAATGACCCATGTAGTCTAAATCACTATATATCTTGACCATTCTAATCTGAACCTAATGATTTGACTACTTGAGGTGTAATAACCATGGTGTATCCACTTATGAGAGTAGATGGGTTATGTTGGGTAAGTGTAAGAATAGCAATAGTAGGAATGATGCCTCATTTTGGGGAGAGGGATGAGATCTATGATAGAGGAGGTTGAGCCAAAAGTGATGACTAGTGACATTATGATAAAATTTAGGTTAGTAAGTTTGAATTGATTGAGACATTATTTGATTGATTAGATTGAGTTATTTTAAAAGTTGAATGAGATTTTGATTGGTTAGGACCAAATTATATGTCTGGGTAAGAAAATTGGTATAGATATGTGTATTCCATATTAGGTAGATGATGTAGTGAGAGATCACAGCTCATCTGATATCAAAGGTATCATTTCTATGATTCTATGGAACAAAATGATTTGTAAAATAGAGTTATAGGGTTGAAGTTATAGGAAAAATGTTATTTTATTTTGAATGAGAAAGTTTTTGTTATTAGATAATTGGATTGATTTTTGATTCATTTGTGCATTGACTAGATTGAGATTTGGATCTCTGGATTAGGAGATATGCTAAGG